>JAESIW010000090.1:1035882-1067131 GCA_016802295.1 Brachionus rotundiformis
GCGAGTACTTTACTTTGGAACGTTCCTACAAGCCAAGTTATGGTCGAAACTCATATTTAAATTAATTTTTTACTTTAAATAAATTGTTACTAAGGTTTTTAGTCTTTTTCCCAATAATGACCGAGTGATATCAAAAAAAATTAATTTGAAATTCTTAATTTTATAAACAATTTAACTATAGAAAAATGAATTCAGTTTTGTTTAATCTTACAAAAAAATATGAACTTAAAAATTAATAGAAATTATTCAAATTATAAGTATTATGAAAGGACATTTAAAAGAATTGTATTTCAAAAATGAATTATATTTTTATTTAATTAAAATCAATTTAAATTAATAAATATTTCATATTAAATACGCTTGTTTAAGATAAAAAATAAACTAAAAACTTATTTAAAGCTTAAAATTAAATTTTTTATTTACAAAATATCATGTCAAAATATCATCTATAGCTTGTTTAATCAGATATCACGAGTCTAGTTGTTAATTAGATTTTTAGCTAATAAATTTTAATAAGAATCGTATAAGATTTTGCTTGATATATCTAGCTTAAATTGATCCATCTCTATGAAAAATTATTTATTCAATTAAAAGTCAGTCTTAACTTCAACTTGTTTCGACTGTATTAAGTTTATATGGAAACACTTGACCGGACAAAGTTTAAGAAAAAATTTTCTAGGTTTAATACTGGTAAATAATAAATGAATTATTCCGGATTACTTTATTAGAGGAAAATCTACCACTACTAGTCTTAACAAGATACAAAATCATTTTCATCCGACTACGAAAAGTGTTTAATATTGAGATAATTAGAAATATATTTTAGTGCATAGGCAGGCATTTTAAACCATTACCATTCAATTAAGAATTAAGTTCAGCATTTAATGGTTATTTCGAGAACTATTCACTGCATTTGTAAGACCACACTTGGAACACACCATAGCAGTGTGGAGCCCTTAAACATAAAAAGCATACTGCAATGCTTGAAAGTGTCCAGAGACGAGCAACTTAACTAGTTAAGACCATAAAGACTTGTCGTACGAATGCAGACTCAAGGAAAGGAGACAGAAAAGTAAATTAATCGAGTACTTCAAAATATGTACTGGACTTAGTAGGGTGGACTGGCACAACCTGTATAAGCTGATGAGCTCTATTGCGGAAACAAGCACCGTCTGGAAAAACACTTCATCAAGAATGGCTAAAGAGAATAATTTCTGTCAAATAGAGTGGCTGAAAAATGGAACAAGGTAACAACAGAGACTATCACATCCAAAATTAAAAACATTTTCAAGGAAAAATTGCTACCATAAGAAGCAAAAGCTTGCTCTACAGTTAATCTGTTGTAACTTATTATTATTAATATTATTAATGTTGACAATAAAGGCCTATGAAACTAATTTTAAGACTAAAAAATCAAAAATCAGTAATTATTTTTAACTTTATCAGTGGTCACTTTCATGTTTACTTTAAATAAGCCTTTAAATCACATGACCTTATTTTAATTATGACTCAAACAAATCAATCATCAAATTAGAATGAAAAAATTAAAGCCAAGTTAAAAATCATAAGTGTTTAATTGAAATTTTAAGACCTTTTTTTATTTTATTTTACTCTTGAATATAATGAATCTTTTATGAAAATAAAGTATTTTAATTTGAATCATTATAAGACATCATATATTTAACTTGATATAAAATATAATTCTTAAAAAATTGTCATCAAATAACTAAAACTTATTCTCAATATCAATAATCGATTTTGTTTCCTGTATTTAAAAAAATAAACTTTATATTATTTAAAAGCTTTTGATTGAATATTCAACAAGTGTTCGAATTTCTCTTGAAAAAAATTAATTCCTCATTTATCAACTTAAATATTCCGATCTAAATAATTGACTTAACTATTTAGATATTAATATCAAAATTTATTTTCCGAATTCGGCTTTTGTTATTCTAATGGATTTGTGAAAGCTATTCAGTCTTAAGTATTTACGCTTGGTCAGTCTATCTCAGCTTCAAAAGACTACAAATGTTTAATCAAGCTTTTGAAAAAAAAATTATACTTTTAGATAATCTAATTAGCTAATATTTGTTATAGCTAATATTTACTTTTAAATTTAAAATTGATTAAATTTATTCATATTTTATTTTATCATTAAAAATTAATAGCAAATTTTTTTACCATAAATTCAGCTTTTATTGACTAGTTAAAAATGCACAAAATTGCGTGCTCAAAAATTTAACAATTTAAAAATTATCATATCAACTGGTTTAAATTGAAAGTATAACAAAAAATCAATTTTTTCAATTTAAAAATAAAGATTAAAACTCTTGACATAAATAACTTTTGGATTTGGAAATAAAATTTTAAATTTAGCTGTAAAGCAAATTTTGCTTGAGAATGTGTAAGCAAAATGGAAAATAGAAATGCATTTTTTTATTTCAAGTTGAATAATTGATAAAGTTTTTTTAAAAAAATGGTAAAATTGGGCTTACAGATAAAATGTACCCTGGAGAACTTGACCAATCTTCATCCAGAGCCGGAAAATTTCCGCTGGTACCTGAAACTCAAGTGCCAAAGCTGCGGTGAAGTGAGCCCCACATTTCAATATTTGACTCAAGAGGAGTCAAGCGAGCTGAAAGGAACGCGCAGCTTTGCCAACTTGGTTTCCAAGTGTAAGCTTTGTCATAGAGAAAACTCGATAAGTAATGGACGCTAAACCTTTCTTATTGAGCCATTTTAATCCTTTAGCTTAGACATTTTGCCCGAAACCCTAAAGCCGTACAATAGCGACGACTCGGAGAGTTTTAAGACCATTGTGGCTTTCGATTGCCGTGGATACATGCCTGTCGAGTGCCAATTCCTGGCTGGTTGGCTCGCCGAAGGAGAAGAGTCCGGCACTAAGTTCGAAGTTGACTTAAAAGAACTTGAATGGGCCGAGTATGACGAAAAGGCCAAGTCCAGTGTTGGCATCTACGACCTGGAGCACCAATTTGTCAAATGTTAGATTTAAAAAAAATAAATTTTTTATCACTTAATTTCTTTTTTTATTTATCTTTTTCTAATCAATAAAAAACAACATGGCTATATTCAATTAAGCAAACAAGTTTTTGAGCTTGGTGAAATTTTATCCGCTTACGGAAAATTTTTCCGATCGAAAAAAAAACATAAGCAAACACTTTGCTAATTTTAAGTTTATTTGCCAAGTAGATTGACAAGAATAACAACAACTAAAGAACAAACATTGGCGAAATCGACTCGATTTTTGATTAAGTCTTATTTGGTTTCAATTAATTTAAAACTGAACCAACAAAATCCGGCAATAAAAGTCTTCCTTTTGAGTTTTTTAATAAAAAATCTTGGCGACATGTTCAGCCAGCAAGCACTTGTGTAACTTAAGTTGTTAAGGAAAAAAAATATATACTTTTAAAAAAAAAAACTTATAAAAATTTAAAAAAATAATGTCTTGTTAATAATTTTTTGTTAATAATTTAATGGTCGTTGTCTTTGGAAAAAGAGCTCAACCTTAATTCAAAAAGTAAATAGAATATGTGACATTTTGGGCCTATTAAGTTTCGATTGAGCATGGGGGGACTCGGCAGATTAGCATAATATTGTCATTGGGGATAAAGAATTTTAGTTTTAGTACTAAATTAAAGGTAAATTTGTTTTTATGTATCTAGGCTAATTAAACATTTCAAGATTTTTTAAAGTAAAGGTAAATGGCACTAAATTGGCGAGCTTCGAAGCGTCCAATTGAGGCGATCAGGTATTATTAGCAATCATGATAAGTCAACAATTGAGCAATTGGCACGTAGTGTTAGTCTAGAGCAAATAATTTGCCATTTTCTCTTCGATTCCATTAGTTAATTAAAGATTTATTAGAAAAAAAAAAGAAAAAAAAGTTGAGTAAATATTTTTATTAAGCTTTGAATTTGGAGAGAAATCAATAAAGTTTTCTTTCGATTAATAATTCAAATTCGAACATGTCAAGAAATGATAAATTGGAATTTATGAGTTTTGCTACCTGATTTTAATAATTCATTAGAACTTTAATGGTGTTTCGTCCTGATTTCGGTCCTTTATCAACTTCTGAGATAAAAAAATAGCTTGTTTCAAGAAATGTCAAAGCTTTAGACTCAAATTAATCGCCTAATTAAAGTCCATAAAAATTATTATCAACTTTTATGACAAGATTTATGCTTTTATCTTTTACCTGAGTCGATTTATGTTAGCTATTTTTTCTTTTTTTTTTGTATACCTTAGATCAATCTTGTTATTCCAAAAGTAAATAGACGAAATAATGAAATGTTGATTTAGTTGTTAAAGTTTTCTTTGGTGTTCGCCAAAGTTATTAAGGTTTCTCTTAAAAATTATTTTCGAGTTATTTTTCAGGTTACAAATTTCTATAAAGATAATTAACCCGATTCGAGCAAAGTTTTTCAGAGAATACTTAGATTTTTTTTTATATTTTTTATTTTTTTCAATCATAAAAATAAGAAAACTCTCAAAAATCGAGTTTGACAACCGCACTGGCGTTTAAAAGCCGCTTGAAATCATGATCACAAAATTATTTTTACTTAGTATGTTAATCTTTTCAATTTTTTTTTTCTATATTCCAAAATAAAAGATTATTTTTTTTTTCTAAATTTATATTATATTTTTAAATATTTAAATTTTAGACTAATTAATTTGAAACAAAAAACTAAAACAAAAATATACTCAGATATCTGTCATTTTAGTTTGGCCAAATATTGGTAAAGTAATTATTCGAGTCCTTTTTAAAATTTAATTAAAAAAATATGTATAAATTTGTTTTATTTGTTTATTCAAGAATATTATGTTAAGAGCAATAAAATTTTGAAATTTTAATTAGATTTAAATAAAAAAGTGATTATTTTAATTTAATAATAATAATAGTAATAATAATAAAAAAATACATGAACATTTTTATTTGTCTAAATTATGAAATAGAGGAATGGAGAAAAGGTTTAGGCAAATTTTTCCAACATTGATGTGACATCGAGCCACATTGGGGCTAGATTTTAAAATAGTTTAATTTATTGAGGCCAGATAAACCGTGCTTAAGCCAGCGGTAATCCGTGCGTACGTGATTCGCCAAGTTTGCTAAGTCTTCACCAAAAGAATTTTAATCGAGGCCAAAATTAGGTCTATGATGTTGTGATGACCAAAAATCACCGTTGTTCAAGTGCTATTCGTAGAACAAACACGGAAATAAGAGCATATTTGTGAATCTGGGTTATTTGCTTAGATAAACAATCTATAAACTATTTGGCATGTTAATGACAAATATTTTTTGACCACACCTTTACGAATACACCTAGGAGCTCAAATAGAGCTCGCTTAAGCCTAATGATTTATTGATCAAGCTTTGCTTAATAAATCAAGCTAGTCGACAAAAGCTTTTCTAGATTAAGATAATAATTTCAATAGGTTATCAATTGTTAGCTATAATTTAGCTAAATTCTTTTTAAATTATCTAAATCTTAAATAGAGATTAGTTGCCAGCTAATGGGCTGTTGTTCTAATAGAGCAAAATTTATACATATAATATTTTTTTTATGTTTTTTTATTTAATTTTCTAAATTAATAAAAATAAAGAAAAATATAAAAAAAAAAAAAGTTTGTTTTTAGATATAGATAATACTAAAAGATAATTCACGAGTAAATAAAATTGTATTCAAAGTGAACGGAAGAGAGGGATTAAATTAAAAGAGAGGGAATAATAAGCTTCTTAATCGATCCAATTGTTTGTTTAAGAGTTTAGACTCATTCGTTCGAGTTTGGAAGTGGTATCAAATGCAAAAACTAGTGGTTCACATAAATATTTACCTATCGAACAATTAAAAAAACTTTCCGTCTCAATAGAATACAAATATGAAGGTAATAAAAATAAATAACATAAAAAAGTATTTTAGTTTTAATGTTTTATTCTAATGTCCATTTGTCAGAGAGGTCTTGAGGATTCGAGTGAAAGCGAAGCCAATCCGACAATGACCAGCAGTCAGTCGTCGTCGTCGCCGACCTCGTCGGCGAGCAACCCGGGCTTCTCGCCCGTCCAGTACCATCAGTGCATGACCGAGCGACCAGAGGCCAAAAAAGTAAAGACCCAAAAATCTCAACCATCCAAAGTGGTGCACATACGCAACATACCACCGCAAATAACAGAAGTTGAAGTCATCCAATTCGGCCTCATATTTGGCAATATAATAAACGTGCTCAATTTGCGTTCCAAGTGTCAGGCGTTTTTGGAGTTCGAAAAGTGCGAAGAAGCCCAATCGATGATAAACTACTTTGCCAATAATCCAATACAAGTGACTGGCAGACAAATATTTGTCCAATACTCAAATTACAAGAATTTGGTAACCGATCCATCCAATACCAACAATCAAGTGGCCAAGGCGGCCTTGGATTTGGCCAAAGAGCTGCACAAGTCGGCCCAGTCCGGCGGACAGAACACTGTTCTACGCGCCATGCTGCAAAACATGCTCTATGGAGTCTCGCTGGACACTATTTACCAAATATTCTCACGCTTTGGCCCCGTATTGAAAATAATCACCTTTACCAAAAATGAAAAGTTCCAAGCATTGATTCAAATGAAGGATGCTGGATGCGCCCAAGCGGCCAAAAACGCCCTCCACGGCCACAACATTTACGCTTCATGCTGCACACTACACATTGACTATTCAAAATTGAACACCCTAAATGTCAAATACAACAATGAGAAGAGTAGAGACTACACTAATCCGCTGTTGCCTGCCGGCGACATGCCCGAGCATTTGGCTCTGGGAGCTGGCGGAATTCTGAACACGCCTTTACAATTGTCTATGGCTGGCTTTGGTGCTCCCATCGCCCTGCCGCCCGGCTACCAGATAGCCACAGCCGCCGCCTCTCCTTTCATGCTAGCTGGAAAGTATTTACGTAATGATTCACTTTTTATCTACTTTTAAACTTATTATCAAAAAATATCAAAAATAAAATTATTCTTATTTTCTTTTTGCATTTAATTAATTGATAATTAATAATCAAATTTTGAATTGAAAATTATTATTTAAATTTGTTTATTTGTAGCGCAGCAAGCCGTTCTGGCCCAAGCGCCGTCACTACTCCAGCCATCAGCGACCAACAGTTCGCAACTATTGAACCATCAATTGGCCTACAGCGTTACACCGCCGGCACAAACTTCCAATCAGACCCCAACAAACCAGCCTGTCGCCAACACACAAACCCAACCAGCACCAAGTCAATTGCCGACCCCGTCACAAGTTCAAGTAACTCAGCCAGTATCCAATGGACAGTACATTCTACCATTTTTGCAAAACATAAACGAAGATGTAAGATTAAGAAATAATTTTAATTTAAATAATTATTTACTAATTTAATAAATTAAATGTAAGGTATTATATTTAATCGGCTCTTCGATCACTTAAGCGTAGGGTTTTCTGATCATCAGATTACACTAGGCAACCAAAGTAATTATTTATTAGCTGTATGGTCTATCCGGTCTTTACCTGTCCCCGATTCTGGTTAACCCATTTACTTGCTTATCTCTTTACGAATTATCTAAACTCTTGCATTTTATTAGATAGGCTATGCTAGGAAAGGATTTATGTTGACTTTCACTTGCGTTACCTGAACACCATTTTCACTCAGCTTACTAATCGAATAGACTATTAGTTCCTCTGAACCTCTAAGCGGTGACTTTCTTTATAAAAAAAAAAAAAACACGAGCTAATTGGATCTTAAATTAATATAGGCACTAATTTTTTAATTAAAATTTTTTATTTTAGGCATTTATAATGATGTATCAAGCGTAGATGACGAATTGGTTTTTTGAAGGCAAACAGAAGCAGCGAATTAAACTGAATGACATTTTTTATTTATTTTTTATGAGAATTTTTATTTTTATTATTATTTTTTTTTTTTTTTTTTGTTTAATAATCAATTTTTCGGGTAATAAAACATTCCTGATTTTTAAATTAAACTAGATTTTATTTGAGAAAATTAATAAAAATTGTATGCATGAGAAAGTTTAAAAATCGATCAAGACAAATTTATTATTTTTAAGATTTATTAGTTTTTTTATTCTCACTTTAATCACGGATACCTTATTAAACACTTGAACAAGAAAGCGTTTTTGTTTTTAGTAAACTTCACAATTGTTGATTTACCAAAATAAAAATCATAATTTAAAATAAATGCCAAGACTGAGCTTAACCCATTAATTCGCTAATTAAGCTATATTTGAAAATAAACTATTACGATTTTCTATTTTTTATTTAAATATTAAGAATAATTTTTTAATATTTTTTTAAAAGATTATTATTCTTCGCATCAATCAATTTCACTAGATATTTTTAGATATATAGACTTTTAAACAATCAATAGTTATAAAATAGTTATTAAACAACTGTATTATTAGTAGCATCATTTTAAATAAAATATTATTTAAACAATCATATCTAATTTTGAAAAGGTTCAACTATGTTAATGATAGATTTATTTGAGAAAAATAGTTAAAAATCCTTTTATAAATGTTTATTTTTACAAGATTAATTACAATTTAAATTAAGAACTATTAAATCTTTGTTTATTTTCATTAATTCAATTACTATTTAGTAGTTAATATAAGTGAAATTCGATTATGGGTTTTGGGTATCCAATAACTTACCATTATATGTCTGGGTGGGTGTTAAATTAGTTTATGGACTTATCGTCAAATTCGATCGCCTTACCCAAAGCCCGGAAAAAGAATAAAATTTATAGAATTAAAAATTGAATTATTTGAACCCTTGAAAAGTGGCTAGTAGCTCTTCTCCAAAGACACTTTAACACTTCATTTAACCTGATTTAATTATCAATTAAAACCAAATTTGAATAGCTTAAAAAAACAGATTATGGTTCAAATAAGCCATATTTTCTCCAAGGTGCTTCAGCCTTAATGTCTGCTAATTAATCCAATAATTACTGCAATTTTAAAAATCTTCCTTAATAAATATATTTTCATAGATGTCATCTCAACACGATTTAAATTATCATATTATATAATATTATCTTTTCTGGTAAATGGAACTAATTTTCTTCAATTTTCAATAATGAGAGTTTAATTTTAAAAATTTTATAAATTGGCAAATTTTTTGCAAGCAATTAAGTGTTACTTAAAGGTGAATATTTGGTATAATTTTTACAACAAGAAAAACAAATTTATAAAAATATTATTCTTAAATTTGAATTCATCTATTTATGTTATAATTTAATACTACGAAAATTTATGATTTTTGATAAAAAAAACTAGAATTTTTATCTTTAAATTCAAAAATAAAATTATCCAAAAACTTTAATTATGAATCATTTACTCTTTTAGTTTTATTGGCTTAATTATCTAATATTTTTTTGAATTTTTACAACCATTTCAATTCTTAATTCCTACCAGCTTAAAATTTATTTTATGACTGGTACAAGTATCCATTTTAAATTTATAAATTGCTTTACAATTGAATTAATTTAATGACAAATTATCTTATTCTAATTTTTGACAATCATTCAAGTCTATTTAATGAACCTCAATCTCGATCATGTTACACATTTAAAATTGTCGTTGACTCAAAATAAATAAAATACAGACACCAAATTTTATTTAAATTAATAAATACATTTAGTTAATTAGTTAATTTTGAATTTTTTAATACAGCTATTTAACACTAATCACCAACAAATCCATTTATGAGTAGGACTACCGTTCATGTTTCCGCAGGCAGCACGCTTGAGCTTTTGAAAATCTTCAAAATCAGTGTTTGACTCTCCATTGGAAAAATCTCTTTTCAATGAACCTAAATCCTTTATGAAAACATTAAAATTAAAATACAATTTAAATCAGTCTGGTCATGTACCTGAAAACGCTTCTTATGAAGCTCAATAATTTTGAATAAATTTCTGAACAAATGTTTTATCTCTTGGCCTTCTTCCGATGGTTCAAAAGCTTCCACTTCAAATTTTTCCCCATCGGCAATCGGAAAATTTTGGCTAAATTTGATTAAACATACCAAAAATGCTAACAGTAAACAATTGTTCATTTTAAAGATGTAATTCTGTTTTTCGAAATAATAATTATTCTCTTTTTCTATCTAATCTTTTATATGTAAATTTTAAATTGGTATAATTTTTTAACAATTTTTTCGCCCAAGAAAAAATATCTGGGATTATATTTAATCATGTTTTATTTTAATGAGCATAATAAGGACTAAATGTATCTTATTAACTTAAAATAAATTTAGAGATTTCCCATAGTTCCGTAATTATTGATTACATTAATGAATTTTTAAAGTTCACTTAAAGTTAAATCATTCAAATGATCGCGAAAAAGATGGTAAGATAGTTGATAAAAATTTTTCCAAATTAAATTTCGCTTAGTCACAAAATTTGTTTCGGAAGTTAATTTCTTAGTAGAAAAAGTATTTAAATTAATTATTAAAAATAATATAGTAAATATTTTAATTTTATTGAAAATTAAAGAAAGGATTTGTTATTTGACACTAATGATGACTTGACAAGGGAAAATTGTTTAATCAATACTAAAAATATGCTTCCACAGCAGTGCTCAGACTGCGATTTTATCTAATTAAAATTTCGAGTTACGTTGAAAAATTCATCAATGTAAAAAAATATAAATATAGGAAAAATTTAATAAATATAATGAATAATTTTAAATTAATTTTAAATCTAATTAAAAGGTGAGAGAAGAGCTCTCATACTGTAGTTTCTTGATAGACCGTCAATAAACTCTTCTTTTGACACTTTACCATCATTTGAGACGTCTAATTCACTAATGCATTGTTCAGCCAATATATTTGGATCATTTGTTCTTTCGTTTGCACCCAAGAGATTCAGCATTCCATATATAACCTGCTTTAATTCGTATTTATCCAAGTATCCATTTTTATCAATATCGTATGCATTAAATGCGTATTCCAATTTTTGTTTCAAGTCTCCCCTTGATGTTAGACTATAACTTATCTAAAAATAAATTAGAAATTAGAACTAAAATTGTTTGTCTCAAGTTACCATAAATTCTTTGAAGTCGATGGTTCCGTTCCGGTCTAAATCAAATGCTCGAAAGACAAAATTTGAAATTTTTTCCAACATTTCATTAGGCTCTGGTCTCAGTTTAGTATATAATCGGACAAATTCTCCTTTATTCAATTGTCCATCTGAATTATCTAATATAAAATCTTGAAATATTTTTTTAATTTCGTTCTCAGAATATCTTGTCTGCTTGGTTAAAAAATCCATATCTTCTTGAGTTAAAATCTGGTTGGGAGAAATCTGAAAAGAAGACGATCTGTCAGAACGGGTATCATATGCTGTCTTTGTGTGATCTCCTAGTTTATTTTTTTTGCCTCCTTTATTGCCCATTTATACCACTGGGAAATTTAAATTAATTCAAATTAATAATTTCTTAGAGAAATCTGTGAGAACCTTATCAATCTCAAAGTGATATTTTTGAAATTTTGAAAATTTTATAAATAAACTGATTAGCTTTGTTGATTATAATTTTTAATTTTCTTGATCACGGTATTTTTGAATAATTAGGTTAATTTTTCAAAGTAATTGCGTCTGAGCACTTCAAATTCGACATTTAAAAAACACTTTTTAGAAAAAAATTGGTAAGTCTTATCCAAAAAATTTCATGAATACAAAAAAATCTGGTATCTTATTAATTAATATTTAAATTCGAATCAAGTCAATAAAGTTAATGTATATTTTAATCTGGATTATATATTGGTGACTCAATTAAAATTTTGATTATGATTAAAATTAAATCTACAGTTTTAAAAAATTTAAGTTTTTTAATCAAAATATTTAAAATTTGAAAAAAATATTTCTTTAATTTGAATCATTAATAATAAAATTCACAATTATCCGAATCAAAATTTCTTTTTATTCTGTAATTTTAAATTTCAAAATTTAATGCAAAAAATTTTATCTTGTGAAAAATTTTTATCATTTCTCAAATGAATTATCTACCATTGCAGGTTAACTTGGTTCATCATAATTTTTTTTGGGATGTAGAATGTAGATTAGTGAATCATATGCTGAGAATTAAAATTGCACCATTCATTCATAAAAGTTTAGAATGTTGTTTACCTTCCAATCGAATAAAATGGTTAATGTTTTCCAGCTTAGCAAAAGTTATCATTATCCTTTAACATACTTTTTCTAGAAATTAGATAGTCAGAAAATTTAAAAAATTAAATTAAAACAGAATTTTTTCTGAACATTTTTCTAAGCAATTAAAAAAAATACACTTCCATTGAACCAGAATCTAAACAAAATAGTGGTAATTGAAGAAAAATTGGTGATCACATGAAATCATATTATGTAGAGAAAACGAATTGTCTAATCAAAAATAAGAGCTAATATAAGCAGGGGTGGTTCATTTTTTTGTCAGATGTCAGCAAAACTAGAGTCTGGAAAATTTTTGACTTAAGTGATATCTTTATGGAAATTAACGTAGTGTAGTTAACTGAAGAATGGCCTCACGAAAAGCGAGTGAGAGGAGATTTGATCGAAGTGTATAAATTAGCAAATGGATTAGAAAGGCTAAACTAACTCCCTTATTCAAAAGAAATTAAGAGGAAAGAGAGAGCTTTCTTTCCAAATTGAGAAACGATTTAGAAAGTGCGGTGACAGACCAACATGCTTCCTTTTAAACAGAGTGGTCCCATAATGGAACAGATTGCCTGATATGTTGTAAAATCCACATCCACGGAAGTATTCAAGGCCGCGCTGGATTAAATAGACATGGATGTTTAAGCTCCACACTTCCTAAGAGCAGTAATGGGCTCAGATATTTTTTAGAATGTCGCAGCAAGAACTTCTAACTAACTATCTTGCTATTTTTTGGTAAAAAAAACTTTTGAACTATAAGAGTTAGTTTTGGTTTACTCTTCAGGTACCACACACATTAAAATATATATTTTAAATATTATCAATTTCATTTACTAATTTATTATAAATTTAAAGCAAAAAAACTTAATGAATTTAAAATTTTGCCAAACAAAAGTTTATTGCCGCTATTTACTTTAAATTAAATAAACATTTAATTTTAAAAACTTAAAAATTGTATAAAATACTAAAATTAGTATTAAAAATTTCAAATATTTATTTGCATTTCGCAATTAACAGATTCACTCATAATATAGTGACTTGGAGATTTTATTCATTCAATGGTATTGGCAATATAAGTTTAGTGAGAGTCTATATACTACGAGTCAATTTCCCGATATAATGTTTTGTGATAATTGGTACAAAAAAATATAACAAAAATCTCATAACTTACTTAATAAGTTAAAAAATGGTGTTATAACATCATTTCAAAATCTGCTTAAAATTCCAAAATTAACTAAGCTCTATTATTATAATATCTAATTTGAATTTAATTTAACAGTGCAACACTCAATTTTGAACCAAAACTTTATAAAGACTATTTAATTTATAGAACTTTTTGTTCAAGATTTTAAATTACTCTTATGAGTTGGAAAGATAATGGAAATTAGATGAAAAATGCTAGGAACAACATCTTCCTACAAATATACGGAGTTAGTTTGCTTTATATTTGACAAGACAATATTTTTGTTCTCTTTGTTTCCAGAAGCTATGGAACTTTTGACCATTTTCATCACTTGATATGAGTAAGTTAATAATCCGGGGTTAATAGACCAATAATTGATTACCATCCACTACACCTATTTCAACATTTTTGACTGATAGTCTAGGAATTTTTTCTAATAATGACGTAACAGTATCAAATATATACAAAATAACTTTTCATTTTATTACTGCAAAAATATCTTTTTAATAATTTAATTCTAAAAAAATCAAATCAAACGAGCAGCGCAGCGTAGCACTATAAATTTTTTTAAGAATTTTTTTAATTTGAGATGCTTTTTAGTGTACTGACGGCCAAATTAAATTAATTTTACTTAAAAAGTTCATGACATAGAATCTTAAGCTCAAAAATGTATTATTTAAAATTTAAATAAAGGTTAATTAACAGCATTGAGTTTAAAAATAGGTTTTTTTTTGGAAATAAGCTTTCAAAACAGTATAATTATAATACAAAATTTCAAAATTAAACTCAAGTCACTAAGCTAAACTGGTAAACAATCTTAAAAAAACAAACAGGTTTATTTAATTATTATGAGCAAAGTTTAATTTATATGCGTTTTGATATTATCATTTGTACTTTATTTTCTTAATCATTTATATTCTAAAAAAGAGTGATTAATCAATATTTGGCTGATCAATAGTATAAATACAGCATAAAATTCAGAAATCAATAAAAAAAATTCATATAAAACCAATTTTGAAATGGGCAATAAAAGTGGTAAAAGCAAACCTTCAAAAATTAAAGGTGACCAAAAACTAAAACAAGGATTAACAGAGGTAGACTATGTCTATTTGACTAGCCAAACTGGTTTATCAAGGCCAGAGGTTAAAAATTTATATGATCAATTCATGGCCAACAATCCAGATGCCAGATTGGACAGACAAGAATTCGCTCGACTTTATAGCCAATTAAGAGCCGAGCCACCAGAACTTTTGGACGAGATATCAAATTTTGTCTTCAGGGCTTTTGATGATGACAACAATGGATACATAAGCTTCAACGAATTCATGATCGCCTACGCGTAACTCAACCATCTTTTTTATTTACTTGACTATTAAATTCTAATTCTTATTTATACAAAGATTGACAAGCAGAGGTGATCCAAAGAAAAAGCTGGAGTATGCATTCGAGTTGTATGATGCAGACAATAGTGGAACTTTGGACATGAATGAAGTGAGATCGGTGCTTGTCGGAATGCTAGATCTTCTTGGTGCTGACAAACGAGTAACCAGTGTTTCCCAGCTAACCGAAGAGTGTTGTCGTCAGTTGGACAAAAGTGGGGATGGAAAAATATCCAAAGAAGAATTTATTGATGGTCTTTTGAAAAACTATTCACTCAGAGCGTTGATGTCTCCTTTCAATTAAGATTATTCATTATCATTTTATTATCTAGATTGCTTGTTAGATTTATGACATTTGAATTTAAATTCATGAATTTATTAAAGATAAATTATTTAATTAAATTGGTTTTTATTCATTTTAGTTTTCTTTTTTAAGTTTTAATCTTAGCAACCATTCGAAATCTTGGTATATAAAATTAAATAGTAAATTTGTAATATAGAATTCTAAACTAAATTTGTCTTTAATTTCAAATCTTATAAAAGTTCAAAGCACATAATTATAGACAAAATAAAATGTTACAATAACAAATAATAAAAAAAACTAAAGTATTTACAATACAATTATTTAAACACTATTTATAGTTGCTAAATTTTTAAAAATTTAATAAAATATTTTGTTAACCAAAAAAAACAAAAAAAAACTATAAGTCTTTGAAATGTTTTACTTCTAGGTCCTTTTTTTTTCTAAAAATATATTTAAAATTTAAAACATTTTTATACTTTTATTTTTTAAAGTAAACGTAGATATGTTAATAAGTAGTTGAGACATCATCAATAATGATTATAAATAACTTTAAACAGGAATTTAGCTCTTTGAATATTTCCAAAGTAAGATTTATTTTAAACTATCTAAAAAATTTTTCTTATAAGAATATTAGTTTTCAATAGAGAATATTCAAGAGAACTAGGTTTTCCTCATATAACACCATTTACGTGCTGCCAGTCTTATATACCAATTTGCAGAGAATTTTTTTATGATTAAAATGAGCTATATATTGTTTTTTTTCTATCTAGCTTACAACAAGATATCATCAAAAATGATCAAAAATAATTTTACTAATATTCGATAAACTATAAAAAATAGTTCTAGTGATCTAGACATAAAATCAATGAAAGTCATTTTAAAATAATTTTTAAATAAAGTTGGTAACCAGACTAAAAAATTTGAAAATAATTCACTTAAATTGGACAATTATTACTAATAAACATCCAATTTTTCTAAGAAAAATTAAAATAATGACTTGATTTTGACTTATATGGCTATTCAACAATACTGATTTCACAACCTGTTTGAAAAATCTAATAAGATATTGGCAATTGTTTTCTGTTGTTTTAATTTGAAGCTTTTTTTTATCCCTGCTATATAAAAGAATAAGCATGTCTGGTTACATTCTTTGATCTTGGTATAATCAAGAGAGTTACTCTGGGCTTTCTTGAAGCTATTAAGCTTAGAATCATTGTACTAGATCTAATCAACAGAAACTCCAGACTGGATCTAAAGAATTTTTGATAAATTAGGCTTTTGATATTCAGATAAACAGTGAATGATTTTAGAAATGATGATAAAATTATTTTGGTTACAGTAAGTTTCCACTAAATAAGATAGAAAAGAATAGAAAAAGGCTATTATCCCTATGCTCCACAAGGAGTGAATAAGGAAAAAAAAGTTTCCACTATAAAAAATCTTTATTTTTCATATAATTTTTATTAAAACAAAATTTTTGTATTTTCATTAACAGATAAAATTAAAAAATTGTCCAATTTAAGTGAATTGTTTTCAAATTTTTTAGTCTGGTTACCAACTTTATTTAAAAATTATTTTAAAATGACTTTCATTGATTTTATGTCTAGATCACTAGAACTATTTTTTATAGTTTATCGAATATTAGTAAAATTATTTTTGATCATTTTTGATGATATCTTGTTGTAAGCTAGATAGAAAAAAAAACAATATATAGCTCATTTTAATCATAAAAAAATTCTCTGCAAATTGGTAGATAAAACTGACAGCACGTAAATGGTGTTATATGAGGACAGCCTAGTTTAGGACCGAGTGGATACATTTGAAGTTGAAGTTTCAAAAAATATGGACAACTATTTTTGGTTAATTAGACAGTCAATATATTAACTTGTAAAAATTTTGCAATAATAATAATTTAGGAAAACATCTATCTAATGCAATTTAAAATGAAATATTTATTTAAATTAAAAAAGAATATATTATTAAACAAAATATTAAATTTAAAATAAAAATTTTGGAAAATTTGGATTTAAATTTAATTGACTAAAATAATTAACAATAAATAGGTGAGCTTTGATTTGAATCGTTTAATCTGACCAGACAACTTCTTGGTACAAAGCCTTGCAGCATACTGGTCTCTAGTCCGGCTAAATTTTCATATTGTTGGCTAGAAAAGCGCCTATAAACTCTAACAAATACTAAATTTTGCTTATTCAAAACCTTGAGCTCATTGCTTAGGCTCGTGTTGACCACATAAACTAGATCTCCCTTGGAAAGCGTGATACCGCCTGAAAACGTTGATTTGAACTCTTTGCGCACTTTGTACAAATTGAGCGCCTTTTTCTCGCCAGATGAAGCGTTGTAATAGTTTTGTTGGTTGTCTGGCTTTGCCACTCTGGGCGTGTAGGTCATCAAACAGTCGTATTGGTGGGCAGGAAAGGACTCGGCCTCGGCCAAAATGCCGTAATCACTCTCGGCCTGTTCGCTTTGAAAATTTCCCAATTTTTCATACATGTTCTGGTCTACACTGACATAAGTATGGTCCTCTTCGCTCATCTTGTCCACGGGCAACTCTGGCAGCTTTAGCTTGGGTATGCTTTTGACATGTCGGCACCTGGAGGCCAAGTCGAACGGCTGGCAGCACTTGGCCGGCACAAAACCGCACTTTTCGTTTGATGTCTTTGCATATATCCATTTGTTGTCTATCATGTACAGCGCGTTTACAGCAGAGCCTTTGCGCACTTGTAGCTTGTTGAGTGAGTCGTTTTTAGGCCGAAACGACTTGGCTACCACTAGAGGAATGTTGGCAAACTGGCTCTCGCTCAAATTCGAATTTATGTAGTTTATGTATGACTTTTTGAGCTTCTTGCGCATTTGAGCCTTTTGCTCGATTTTGGACGCGCACAATTTGCATGTCTTGGCCGCGAGCTCGTTTTGTGTCGAGCTGCGGCGCAGGCTTTTCTTGGGACTTGACGAGCAAGAGGTGTCAAGGCCGCTGTCTTTGTTGGCAAATACCAGCTCTCGGCGAGACTTTTTCGCCTCGAGCTCGTTCTTTTTGGCCTGGGAGAATGGCGTGTTGTACAACAATGGCTGAATTTGCTGCATCAGAAGTCTAAAGTGCTGGCTCATCGTTAGCAATCAATTATCTAAACTGGAATAAATTGATTAACAACTATTTAATTGTGTTCTTTTTATGTATCGAGCCAAGGCTCCTTCAGCAATGGTTTCAATAGTTTATTAATTAGTTTTAGAAAAATTAAAGTAAAAAATAAGAAATTAATAAAATTTATTTTTTTTATTTAGTAAATTAATAAATTATCTAATTTGACGATTACTCCTTGTGTGGCAATGAGACAAATGATTTTATATTGGGGCCGACAGTTGCTGCTTTAGAAAAACAACTGGCGGCTGGGCTTAAAAGCAGGAAAGTGAGAGAAAGAAGAGCTAATAAATCCCTTTTGAAAATAAAAGTTAATAAAAACAAACTTTGAAAATTAAGTCCTAAATGCTGATTGAGAGTTGTAATAAATTTGTTTACAAGAAAACAAAGGCCTAAATTACACTGGCTTAAATCAATCAGCGGCACGACTGTTGTCGCGTTCACAGCAGTTAAGCTACCTGTTCGTGCTTTACTCAGCAGACACACAGTCTCAAGTGGACTGTGGCGACAACATTTGCCTTAGAACAATAGAACTTCTCAATCAATCAGACAAATATTCAAAGTATGCTGTTTGCGTGACTGATCCGTTCTATTATATAGAAAAATGTTGGCCAATTTGTTTAGCCGTGTTAATAAATCACTTGAAATTTTTTGTTCGCGTTTATGCACGAAAATCTCGCTACGATAAAATCAGGTGATAAATTGGGATATTTTTTTCTTCAATTTCTCACATTTCTAAATGCGTTTGTTAATTAGCGAAATTTTATTAATTTTAGCACTCAATTCGAGAGCTCGTCTACTTTGACAAAAAAGCTATTGTTGTTTTTTAGAGACGTACTGTTAGATTACATGAACGGCTCTCTCTCTCTTTCTTTAATTCTCTCTCACATACAATTTTTGATTTTTTTTTCATTTTCAAAAATAAATATTAACTTAATTAATCTGTTTTTATTTGTATTCTTATCTCAGGACTGATTGAACAATCAAGCTACTCTTTAGAAATTTGCTGCTACAAAGCAGAGCCATGAATTAAAAGCTTATGAAATAAAGGACTATCTGGTTCACAACACCAACAGAAGCAACTCTAAATACAAAATACCACTCGATCATATATCTTACCTACCATGAACGTAGCTTAAGAATATAAATACAAATTATAAACAAAAACATTCCTAATTTTTTATTTGACCTTTTTATCTTGAAGTAATCTAAATTTTGTAACATTAAAATTGCTAGCAAGAGGGCTCAAAACAAGGCTATGCCATTCGGAGTGGCTCTTGAAATTTCCCTTTCCTAAATTATCTGCTAAATGAAATCACATAATTACTAATTCATACTTGAGCTTTAGAAACAAATTTAGAACATGTGGTAAACACTTACAATTATTCCAATTATCAAATTTTAAGCAATAATACTGTCTAAAGATAATTAGATTAGAGCTTAGTATTTTTAGTTGAAACTTCTTACCGAACATATCTAACTTAATATCATCAAAAAGCAAAATTTTATTGACCAAAAGCTATCTATTAATAGCTACCAATCTTTTCTTACAATATCTGAATATAAGAAAAATTAAGAATATATTAACTCTGGAAAAAATCTCACAATACTTTAAAATCGATCATACTTGTCAATCTGCTTTTATAAAATCACGTGATTTAGGTTTTGTGAAGTTGAGTACAAAAGAACAGAACAAAGTGTAAAAAAATGAAATTTAATTTCTGCTGAACTCTGCAAAATTAGCAGACATATATATTTGATGCAACTTTGAATGTTGCACCATTCTGCATTTACAGAATTAGGTTAAAACCTTTAGAAAAAAAGTTATTCAATTTTTTTACACTTTTTTCTGTTCTTTTTGCCATTTTGTACTGAATTTCACAAAACCGTGATTTATAAGTTCTAAACAATGTTTCATTAAACAGTTTAATAAAGTTAATTTCTATAGATAATTAAACAATATCTAATAAGAAAAAAGTGAAGACTTTAATTGTATTCTATAATAAAACTAGAAAAAAATAAAAAATTTCGGCAACCCTTTAAAATCAAGCATAGCTAACTTAACATTTTGTTTTGTAAAGTCACGTGATTTCTTGAATGTAAATGTTCCAGTGCACTACACAATATTGATTGACTAAAAGAAAGGCTGATTTTCTTATTAATAATAATGATAATAAAATAAATTGTCTATTGTTTATTTATTAGATTACATAAAAGTTAACTCAATTTTACTCTTTTGCACATAATAATGCCTCTAGAACTAATTTGATGATATGTGAGCTAGAAAAAATAAATTATTTGGCACTATATAGTTAGAAATACGTTGTATTATATAGGCTTTGATGAAATCCTAGATTCGAACAGCTAGAGTAGTTTTAAATATCTTTTAATTAAAGGAGTGTCGAATAGAACTAAGAAGAGAATGAGAAATTTGATTAAGGAATTCTTATCTGAGCACGGCCTTTAATTAAAATCATATTACTCTCGAATACAAAGGAATCGAACATTTAAAACTAAATGCAATTAAAATCCAATTTAAGATAATCTCAGTTGTTTAATTTATCTTTTTGAAATTAGCAAAAAAATAAATTAAAATTATTTGAAAATATTCCGACACGTATCTTATCTTGATCTGAAAAAATTTCTCCAATATATAAAAGCAAATGTAATGCTTTATATTGACATTTACTAAAAAAATAGAACATATGTTTTGATATTATGTAAGAAAAAAAAATAACCAACTATTGAACATAAAGAGAATAATTCAAGTGTTGCAAATAAATGAGCCGATAGGCGATTTACCTGATTTTTGTTTTATGTAAACAATTTCTAGTGTCAAAAACACCAGAACATAAAATCCGCTTTTTATTTTATTATTATAAGAGTATGACATGCTATCTAGTTATATAACCTGTAAATGATGTTATAACGGATGACAAGATCCTGTTCTGGTCATAAATAATTGCATAACAGATAAATTCAAAATAAAGAATAAAGTTCTTTTTCAATCTGAAAGAAGTTGACTGTAACATTATTTGTAATTGAAGAAAGAGCTTAAGAAAAAGACTGTCCCAATTAACAAAACTAAAAGCAGTTTAATACAATTAATTTCTATAGATAATTATACAATATTTAATAAGAATAAAGTAAAGACTTTAATTGTATTCTAGAATAAAACTAGGAAGAAATGAACAATTTCTTAAACTTCAAGTCACGTGATTTCTTGATTGAAACTGTTCCAGCGCACTACACAATTGACTAATAGAGAGGCTTGTTTCTTAATTAGTAAAATTAAATAATAATAATAAAAATGATAATAAAATAAATTGTCTATTGTTTATTTCTTAGAATATAATAAAGTAAAAATAAGCCAAAAAGCTATTTAATAGCTATATATTAAACAAAATTAATTGTTATCATACATTCGACTAAGAGCTACTAATAAAATGCTCGAAAGCCGATTTATTGCACATAGTGCTAAACAAAATGTTATACAGCTTCTAATTAAAAGCATTAAATAACAGTTGTGTTATTTGACTATTTATAATGGACTAGAGAAGCCAGAATTTTGAGAATTTTGTGAACGGACATCCTGAATTTTTACGTAATACAAACACGGAAGAATAGTTGAGAAAATTTAATTTTTTCTTTCTGTCTATGAGAAAATTTAAATTGATTAAGAAGAGCAGAAGGTGGGCTTCTCTTCGTCGTTTGACTATTTTGTTCATTAAATCATGACTCTTGGTCATAGACTAATAGTGACGGTATTTAATTAATCCAAAAGTCATCTTTTGATAATGACTTAGTCAAATATTTTGGAATAGTTTTGAGCTGGAATGTCCTCGTGAGCAAATATTTACTCGGACACACAGAGTCAAAAAGATGTTTGATTTTAGACGGCTCCTTGAGAGCAAACTTATCAACAGATGATCGCGATTACACTCTTTAATTCATAACAAACTTCAACAAATGTGTTCGCTGATTTTATTTTTATTTTATTAAATATATAATTGAGGGGGAGACCCCAGGGTTCGTCCGAATGGCGCAAGCCTCCGTTTAAACCCTCTTGTTTGAAAAAATTAGATTTTTACAAAATTAGATTAAGTTAAAAATTGAATTTTACAAAAAAAGTAGAATTAATTGAAACAAATTGTTATATAGCGATGAACAAAGGTTCAGTTAAAGATATTTACATTAGGATTTACGACAGATTAATTGTTTTCCTTGAGTTTGATTTCGTGTTCGCTGATTAAATCATTTTAACATAAATTAACAGCTACAGATTTAATTACTTAATAAAATTTTTTCTAATACTATATTAATTTCTTTTCTATATGAGATCATGTAATATCTAAAAAAAGCTAAATTCAGAGATTTTAGATTAAAACTAGGGGTCTAGAGGCAATGTAACGGCAATCCTTTAAAATCGAGCACATCTAACTTAACATTTTGTTTTCTAAAGTCACGTGATTTCTTGATTGAAATTGCCCTGGTACACTTCAGAATAGCGCTTTAGACTTAGCATACTGTTTTATCTCGGCTACGCTCTTTAATTCTTAACAAACTTAAACAAATGTGTTCGTTGATTAAATAATTTTATTCTTTCTTCCATAACTGTAACATAAATTAACAGCTACAAATTTAATTACTTAATAAAATTTTTTCTAATATAAGTAAATTAGAGAGCTCTCTTTTCAATGATGGCAGATGATTCCGCATTTGCTACGCTCTTCAAAATCATAAGATCTCTTGTAGCTTTACATTTAATAAATAATTTAAAACGGCCTTTTTTATTTTTAATTATAAGCTTTTAAAATCATTGATCATGGTTACAGCCTATTCAGCCTGTCCATGACGATCAGTTGAACTTATTTCTAACTCTCTTAAAAAAAATCCAAACTTACTGAGAATTAACTTTTTTATATTTTATTCATTTTTTTAATTTAAATATTTTTCTATTTATCATCGTATAAGAGATGTCTTCAGAAATGAATTGAAAATTATCCAAAGCACTCATCTCGGGATTTGAGACTTTTCCAAACCGTCCAAAATCCTCCTCAAGCTATCATTTTAATAAATTTAATAAAAAATCTTGCTCTAAATACATTTAAACAATATTTTAAAAATTATCTATTTTAATTTTATAAACTTTACTATTAGAAAATAAATTAAATAATATGATTATGGAAAATAGTATCAAATTAAAAAGACAAGCAATTTTTATACTTAAATTCTTAAATCTAAAATTAATATTAATAAAAAATCTTTTTTTGCAAATAGTAATAATTTAAGCTACAGCATTAGATATGCGGAGCGGGACTAAATTTGGTCCTGCTATAGTAGTTGACTACATTAATACAAAATTTTTAAAATTTTCATGAATAATAAGCTTATTTTACTATTAAAGATAAAATAAGATATTATTTAATACATACTTTTAATTGTTAAATAAAAAACACGTTAAAATACACTTTTCTGAGACTCAAATTAGACTAATTATCAACCCAAGTCCCAAAATTAACACATTTGTAATACAACCTATTTTATCTATTATAAAATGGTTGTTATTAAGCTAGTTTATTATATCATAATCTAAATCTAAGACTATCATCTTGCTTCCGATTCAAACTTTACTTATTAGAAAAAAAAGCTTTAAATAATGATAAAAACTTAAACTATAAATAATCAAATATAAACTTTTTTTATTATAATCCAATTTGCCAAGGATTAAATAATATAACTCAATAGGGAAAAAAAGTAGAGTACCTGGACTTAACGAAATATGAGAGCATATCAACAGTTGAGTAAATTAAATCATAGCCATGAAGTAGTAGTTTATCAAAATATTTAAATAAATATCAATCAATCTAATCAGATATTGATAATGCAAATAAATCACTAGAGAAAGAATAGATATAATCTAAATTATGAAATTTTTAAGTGCCAAGGGCTAATTTGCCAAGTTCATTAATAAACAGCAAATCAACATTGTCAATGGACGAGTATAAACTCTTATCAGACTAATAATTAAGTACAAGAGTACTTGAAATTTTAAGTTATGCTCATCCGAGCGTTTCGTCTAATAGGAATAATTTAATAGCTGCATGAGTCTAGCTAGGTCTCTCGACTATTCATCTTAGCTTGAATAATATTAGTTCTATTAAAAAAGCTTTACTTTGCTACTACAAGCGGAAATTGCTAATTAAGGTATTTTAATCCAATATTTATGTTTTGTTTTTTTAAATAATAGTAATATAAACAAATAGCTCACTTAATGTGTTAATATTTTTCCAATGGAATTTGAATTTGCTCGCTAAATGCCTCATTAAACGTAAATATTTATTTAATTGAATTTTAAAATTTTATTTTATTTTTATAGTAATTTTAATCGAATCAATATTTATACTATTGAATATTTTTAGAAAATTAAAAAGCTCACTTTTAACTGTTGATCTCTTGAGGCAATCATGACCAAAAAATATGAAAAGACAATAACTTTTCTTATTACTTATTTGGCATCATCTATTCAATGGACACATTTTTAAAAATCATTTTATTTAAAAACTTAAATACAAGAATAAATGACTTATAAAAATAAAAACTTTTACTAATAAAATTTTTCTGCCTATGGAGCTTTAAATAATAATAATAAAATATATGTTGTTGATTGGACTCATAACCACCAAATAATATTATTATTATTGAGCTTTGATCTGTGTAAATAAAAATTGACATTAGTTTTACCACATTCAAGCCAACTTTTCCAAAGATTCTAACTCTTTAGCAAACATCTGAGATCTCTTGCTAATTCTCTTTGATCCTATTGAAGGATGTTGAGAATCTGATCCAATTTATGTAATGGTTTAAGCTGTTCCATGTCTTAAATTAATTTAAGAATTCCAACATGCATTTTATCATGACTTTATTCCATTGGATGTAAAGCATTTACCAATCTCGAACCTTTTTTATTTAATGAACTCTACTCAATGGTTCACATCTTTAGATAACTGCATTTCACTAACCAAGCATTAAACTCTATTTTGTAAAATTTTAAACTCAAAAAACTCTGAATGGTACAGATAGGAATGGAATTGATTGTTGATAGATAGCTATAAATAATTGAGCAAATGATATAAGAATTAAAATTTTCAAAATCTAAAGCTCCGAAATTTAGAGTAGTCAAACATGTTATTTGATTAGGACAGATATTTGGCTATTAATGAAATTTTTAAAGTTTATAAATTCAAAAAAGAGTACCAAAAGATAATCAAATTAGTAGTAGTAGTAGTAGTAGTAGTTCTTGCTGCGACACCTAACAAATAGAATTGCTTTTTTTTCTAATTATTATTTTTAATTTTAGGAATTAAATTTTTTCAATAATTTCTCAATAGATTTTTATTAGAAAATTAAATTTTAAAAACATTCCGATAGCGAATTTAAAAATTTTAAATAAAAGCTCTTTTTGAATATTCTTGAGATTTTCAAGGTAAAAAAATTAACTTATATTTTTTATGGTTTCATCTTAAAGATAATTTGTTTCTTTTTAAATATTTATTAGTCAAATATTCAAAAATAAACTCCAGATAAAAATAATGAAGATAGAGTTTTACGTTTTTGTAGGTATAAAATATTTAAACTAGATTTAATTAGATTGCTAGAAATAATATGTTAAGTGTTCATGAAAAAAAATATTTTTAAAATAATTTTATTCAAAGTGCAAAACATAATTATATACCAAGATTTCGAATGGTTGCCAAGATTAAAACTTTTAGAAAGAGACTAAAATGAATAAAAAACAATTTAATTAAATAATTTATCTTTATTAAATTCATGAATTTAAATTCAAATGTCATAAATCTAACAAGCAATCTAGATAATAAAATAATAATGAATAATCTTAATTGAAAGGAGACATCAACGCTCTGAGTGAATAGTTTTTCAAAAGACCATCAATAAATTCTTCTTTGGATATTTTTCCATCTCCACTTTTGTCCAACTGACGACAACACTCTTCGGTTAGCTGGGAAACATTGGTTGCTCGTTTGTCAGCACCAAGAAGATCTAGCATTCCGACAAGCACCGATCTCACTTCATTCATGTCCAAAGTTCCACTATTGTCTGCATCATACAACTCGAATGCATACTCCAGTTTTTTCTTTGGATCACCTCTGCTTGTCAATCTTTGTATAAATAAGAATTAGAATTTAATAGTCAAGTAAATAAAAAAGATGGTTGAGTTACGCGTAGGCGATCATGAATTCGTTGAAGCTTATGTATCCATTGTTGTCATCGTCAAAAGCCCTGAAGACAAAATTTGATATTTCGTCCAAAAGTTCTGGTGGCTCGGCTCTTAATTGGTTATAAAGTCGAGCGAATTCTTGTCTGTCCAATCTGGCATCTGGATTGTTGGCCATGAATTTGTCAAAAACATTCTTGATCTCTGCTTGAGACAATCCGGTCTGAGATGTCAGAAAATTAAAGTCTGCATCTGCTAGCTCAGTATTTTTTGTTGGTATAACCAATGGCTTTAAGTTTTCTGTACCTGTACTAGAAGGCTTTTTACCTTTATTTTTTCCTCCTTTGTTACCCATTTTAAAATGAAATTTTATTAATAAAAAGTTTATTTTTTGACAAATTATAAAATGAAAAAAAACTCTAAATGTATGATTAAATATTGTTTTATTTCGAACTTAATTTTAAAATCTAGTATTTAAAAATTCCTAAGTACTGAACATAAAATTTAAAAAATTATGCTTATTAATTGAACGGAGACATTAAAGCTCTCAAGCTGTAGTTGGCAAGCAGACCTTCTATGAATTCTTGTTTGCCAACCTTACCATCTCTATTGGCATCCAATTGTTCAAAGCATTCGGCAGCCAAAGCTCGAGAATCTGTTTTTTTATCAGCTCCCTTGAAAATTATTCAAAGATAGGTTCAAAATTTATCTATAAATCTTTGCTTACCAATAGATCCAACATACCAATAATTACTGATCTTACTTCTTCAGATGTAAGACTGCCATTTTCATCTACATCGTACAAATCAAATGCATACTCTAGCTTTTCTTTGGGTTCCCCACTGGTTGTTAATGAGTAAGCTACCAAAAACTCATTGAAAGAAATGGTTCCATTATCATCTTGGTCAAATGCCTCGAAAACAAAAACAGATATTTCGTCGATAAGCTCGGGCGGTTCTGGCCTCAGCTTGTCATAAAGACGACAAAATTCTCTCCTATCCATCTTACCATCCGGATTACCCGCCATAAAATCATCATAAAACTGCTTAATCTCTGGTCTTGACATACCAGTTTGAGCCGCTAGAAAATTGAAGTCTTTTTCAGTCAGCTCATTTTTTTGTGGAACAACCACTGGCTTGGTATCACCTGCGTTTGTTGGTTTCGATTTTTTGCCACCCATTCTTTAAAAAATCTTGATTTATTTTATTAAAATAATAGTTTTTCCCTCTTTTATAGACCAAGTTGCTATTTATTCAAAGGTAATTAAGATTGGTTGAATAAGACTCCAGGTATAACTCGAATGAAATTTTTTTATATTTTTGATGTTTATGTGAATTCGGACTGAATTTTTTCACGTTTTGCATGCCCCCTCTGTTAAATATTTGACTAAATTTTGTCTAAATTAGATCTTTTATATAGATATCAATTGTGACGAAATTTAGTTTTCTAATAATATAAATTAAATATTTAAATTAAAAAACTAGTTTTATTTTAAGATATTCTTTTATAATGCTTTACTTTTTCAAGATTTTTTCAATTTTTTTCTAGATAGATTGTTTAGAAAATTTAAAAATCATAAAAACCTTGGTCTCTATTAGAGAAATATGGTTTTAAGTATTTTAGAAGTAATTAAATAAAATATAAAATTGCCACTTAAAAATTTAAAAAATTTCTAATTAAAAAAAAACTAAATTATTTAATTTATCACAATGAATTATACCTAAAAGATATGTCTCAAATTGATTAACTAATTTTTTCAAAAATTTTTACTTTGATGATGATTAATCTTATTTTTTAAATCTATAAAAATTATCATGAAAGCCAAAGCTATTTTTAAAGAAGACTGGGACAATAAAAAAATCGTTTTCAATTAATTTTTAATTTATATCAACTGATTGACATTCCTGCTGATTCCAGATCCTTAATCAGTTTAGTAAAAAGTGTTAGCATGTTATTTTAATATCAAACTTTAAGATAAATTTTAATATTTAATTGATTATATCAACATTTATAAAAAAAATTTGAATCAAAGATAAAAATGGAGTAGTTTTAAACCTTTGTATCTGTGTTTTTTGCAGATACAAAAATGTTAATTATTTTCAGATACTCAATTACCTTGTTTACTTATTTTAAAATTTATGAATATTTGCCTGCACCGAACTCTACCAAATTATGCTAAAAATGTTTAAAGGTTTGATTTTTAAGTCGACTAATATAAGATCTGTTTGGATACATACTTCATCTAGCCAAAAGGCGATACCTCCATTTATTTGGTTAATCATTAAGCCAGTGTCAAAATTAGGCTCAATTGTAATTGGACGGTATTTTAAAAATAATTAATTAAAATTCAGACTTTTTTAGATAAATTTTTTAAAATTAAATTTTTCTAGTGGTCTGAGACAATGGTTAAAGTCACCAGCCAACTTGCATAGGAAAAAAGCTCTCATTGAACATTTTAGAAGCAAAAAGAAATACTATTTCCTGGGCGCTACAGGTCTTGGTTTTGGTAGCTATGGCTACTATACAAGTCATTTGGAACTAACCCCAATCACACACCGTCAGCGGTTTATTCTATTCAAGTCAAAGCATCTTAAAGAAATAGAAGAATTCGAAAAGAAAAATATTTTAGAATCTTGCCAAGACAAAGTCCTGCCACCAAATCATGAATACACAGTGCATGCATTACGCATTGCCAATAGACTTTTTGCTGCCAATTTGCATCTTCCAGAAGTTAAGGAAATTAAATGGAAGCTGACCGTAATTGAGTCTGAAATTGTCAATGCCTGTGCTTTTCCGGTTTGTTTTGTTTTTAAAAAGAAAACAAATTTTTATACTTTTTTTTTAACTTGGTCAGAATGGAGATGTGTTTGTTTTTACGGGACTAATGGATTTTGTGAAAAATGATGACGAGTTGGCTTTCATAATTGCCCACGAAATGTCCCATACTATCCTCCAGCATGGAGTAAATCTTTAAAATAAAAGCATGCTTTACCAGAATTCAGATTTTGTCTAAAAATAAAGGCCGAGCAAATGAGCCATTCACGAATCTTCGACATAATTTCAATAGGCTTAAGTCTTGTCATATGGAGTTTGGTACCTACAGATGCCAGTTCTGTAATTGTGGAAAAAATATCTGATTACATGCAGGACTTTTTTTTTAGCCTGCCTTATGGAAGAGTACTGGAAAAAGAAGCAGATATGGTAGGCATGATTCTTTCGGCTCGGGCATGTTTTGATGTCCGAAATAATGCTGCCTTTTGGCAACGAATGAACGAGTTGAATAAAGATAAAGAAGTGCCAGAGTTTCTGTCAACTCATCCGTCAAATAGCAATAGAGCCCAGGACTTGGATAATTTTTTGCCTCAAGTATGACCTTATCTATTCATTAGGGTTAATTAAGTAATTAAAAAAATTATTTTGAAGGCTTTACAAATACGCGACGAATGCAATTGTTATAAATTACCTGAAAAAACTACAATTCCCAAAAGTCGATACAAAAATTTACAATGATCTAATATATTTTTCTAATTTTTTAAATTTAAAAAATAAAATATTCCAAATTAAATAATTTTAACCAACATGAAGTATTATTATTTTTATTTTTTTCAAATGTTCTAAAAATTTTGGAAATTATGTTGATGGTAAATGAAGGATAATGGATATTTGAACAATTAGACTCTAGGTTCTGTCGTATTTTCAAATTTTTCGTTCTTTAAATCTCTGGTTTTCTAAAATTTTATTTAATTATTTTTTTTATTATAAATGATTTGTCTGGGGTTTGGACATTGTATAAAAATCAAGAGATTAAGCTTTTTTAAAAGGACTATCAAGTAAATGGAAGTGAATTCCAAAAACTGTGGTAATTGAAACAAAATGTTTATTTAGGCTTTAATTTTTTAGCAATTTTCAAATAATTGAAGAAAATTTTAAGTTTCCATCATAATATTTGTTAGAGACTTTTGTAGGAATCGATGAAAAAATTTGATAACTTTATTTTTTTATGATTAACTATTATTAGTATTTATTTCAGTAAAATGCTCACTGTCTTCTTATTTTTAGATAGCAGATTTTTAAAGATAAAATTAAAAATACTATAAACCTTTTTTGAAATTTATAACATAATAGTTAAAATAAATTACCATTATTTGGTATCTTGAATTTAATGAGTAACTTTTGAATAAATTTAAAATCACATCTTTTCGACACCTTTAATTTTAGTAAGCAGAAATCTAAATAAAGACTCTAAATTTTATATTCAATTAATTAATCATTTTTTGTTGAACCAGAAATTTGTGGAAAAAGATTTTCTCTTTATGAATATCTAATTTTTTTGGTTAGATTTTATTGTTTAATTTTAAATTGAATGCAAAAATATTACTAATTCTAATAAATGCTTGAAAATAGAGATAAGAGAAAAACTACCTATGACAAATATTAAAAATCCTAAAGAAGAAAACTGATACAGTTTACTTGTAAGGCTTGAAATTAGAAAAAATTATTCATCTAATATTTATTAAGTCCATACTCTAAAAATTATCTGAATTTAGTTAAAAGGAGACATTAGAGCTCTTAAGCTGTAGTTGGCAAGCAGACCTTCTATGAATTCTTGTTTGCCAACCCTACCATCTCTATTGGCATCCAATTGTTCAAAGCATTCGGCAGCCAAAGCTCGAGAATCTGTTTTTTTATCAGCTCCCTTGAAAATTATTCAAAGATAGGTTCAAAATTTATCTATAAATCTTTGCTTACCAATAGATCCAACATACCAATAATTACTGATCTTACTTCTTCAGATGTAAGA
>JAESIW010000090.1:1068935-1086493 GCA_016802295.1 Brachionus rotundiformis
CCATTGTAGGATGTTGAGAATCTGATCCAATCTATGTACAGGTGTAAGCTGTTCCATGTCTTAAATAAATTTAAGAATTCCAACATGTATTTTATCATGACTTTATTTATATATTTGGTTAAATTATTCCATTGGATGTAAAGCATTCCAATCTCGAACCTTTTTTATCTAATGAACCCCACTCAATGGTACACATCTTTAGATAACTGCATTTCACTAGCCAGGCATTAAACTGTATTTTGTAAGATTTTTAAATAAAAAAACTCTGAATGGTACAAGATAGGAATGGAATTGTTTGTTTGTTGATAGATAGCTATAGATAATAGAACAAATGATATAAAAATTAAAATTTTCAAAATCTAAAGCTCCGAATTTTGAGTAGTCAAACATGTTTTTTGAGTAGAAGTGATATTTAGCTATAAATAAAATTTTTAAAGTTTATTAACTCAAAAAACAGTACCAAAAGATAATCAAATTGCTTTTGTTTCTAATTATAATTTTTTATTTAAGGAATTGATAGATTTTTATTTGAAAATTAAATTTTAAACTATCTTATCCTTATGTATAAATTTTAAAAGCATTCCGATAGCGAATTCAAAAATTTCAAATAAAAGCTCTTTTTGAATATTCTTAAGATTTTCAAGGTAAAAAATTAACTTATTTCTTTTATGGTTTCATCTTGAAGATAATTTGTTTCTTTTTAAATATTTATTAGTCAAATATTCTAAGATAAACTTAAGATAAAAATAATGAAGATAGAGTTTTACGTTTTTGTAGGTATAAAATATTTAAACTAGATTTAATTAGATTGCTAGAAATAATTTGTTAAGTGTTTATGAAAAATAACGTTTTTAAAATAATTTTATTCAAGTGCAAAACATAATTATATACCAAGATTTCGAATGGTTGCCAAGATTAAAAGTTTAAGAAAAAGACTAAAATGAATAAAAAACAATTTAATTAAATAATTTATCTTTAATAAATTCATGAATTTAAACTCAAATGTCATAAATCTAACAAGCAATCTAGATAATAAAATGATAATGAATAATTTTAATTGAAAGGAGACATCAACGCTCTGAGTGAATAGTTTTTCAAAAGACCATCAATAAATTCTTCTTTGGATATTTTTCCATCTCCACTTTTGTCCAACTGACGACAGCACTCTTCAGTTAGCTGGGAAACATTGGTTGCTCGTTTGTCAGCACCAAGAAGATCTAGCATTCCGACAAGTACCGATCTCACTTCATTTATGTCCAAAGTTCCACTATTGTCCGCATCGTACAACTCGAATGCATACTCCAGCTTTTTCTTTGGATCACCTCTGCTTGTCAATCTTTGTATAAACAAGAATTAGAATTTAATAGTCAAGTAAATAAAAAAGATAGTTAATTTACGCGTAGGCAATCATGAATTCGTTGAAGCTTATGTATCCATTGTTGTCATCGTCAAAAGCCCTGAAGACAAAGTTTGATATCTCGTCCAAAAGCTCTGGTGGCTCGGCTCTTAATTGGTTATAAAGTCGAGCGAATTCTTGTCTGTCCAATCTGGCATCTGGATTGTTGGCCATGAATTTGTCAAAAACATTCTTGATCTCTGCTTGAGACAATCCGGTCTGAGATGTCAGAAAATTAAAGTCTGCATCTGCTAGCTCAGTATTTTTTGTTGGTATAACCAATGGCTTTAAGTTTTCTGTACCTGTACTTGAAGGCTTTTTACCTTTATTTTTTCCTCCTTTGTTACCCATTTTAAAATGAAATTTTATTAATAAAAAAGTTTATTTTTTGACAAATTATAAAATGAAAAAAAAACTCTAAATGTATGATTAAATATTGTTTTATTTCGAAATTAATTTTAAAATCTAGTATTAAAAAATTCCTAAGTACTGAACATAAAATTTAAAAAATTATGCTTATTAATTGAACGGAGACATTAAAGCTCTCAAGCTGTAGTTGGCAAGTAGACCTTCTATGAATTCTTGTTTGCCAACCTTTCCGTCTCTATTAGCATCCAATTGTTCAAAGCATTCAGCAGCCAAAGCTCGGGAATCTGTTTTTTTGTCAGCTCCCTTGAAAATTATTCAAGTAAAGATAGGTTCAAAATTTATCTATAAATCTACGCTTACCAATAGATCCAACATACCAATAATTACTGATCTTACTTCTTCAGATGTAAGGCTACCATTTTCATCTACATCGTACAAATCAAAAGCATATTCTAACTTTTCTTTGGGTTCGCCACTGGTTGTTAATGAGTAAGCTACCAAAAACTCATTGAAAGAAATGGTTCCATTGTCATCTTGGTCAAATGCCTCGAAAACAAAAACAGATATTTCGTCAATAAGCTCGGGCGGTTCTGGTCTCAACTTGTCATAAAGACGGCAAAATTCTCTCCTGTCCATCTTACCATCCGAGTTTCCCGCCATAAAATCATCATAAAACTGCTTAATCTCTGGTCTTGACATACCAGTTTGAGCCGCTAGAAAATTGAAGTCTTTTTCGCTCAGCTCATTTTTTTGTGGAACAACCACTGGCTTGGTATCACCTGCATTTGTTGGTTTCGATTTTTTGCCACCCATTTTTTAAAAAATCTCAATTTATTTTATTAAAATATTAGTTTTTCCCTCTTTTATAGACCAAGTTGCTATTTATTCAAAGGTAATTAATATTGGTTGAATAAGACTCCAGGTATAACTCGAATGAAATTATTTTATGTTTATGTGAATTCGGACTAAATTTTTTCACGTTTTGCATGCCCCCTCTGTTAAATATTTGACTAAATTTTGTCTAAATTAGATCTTTTATATAGATATCAATTGTGACGAAAATTATTTTTTTAATAATATAAATTAAATATTTAAAATAAAAACTAGTTTTATTTTAAGATATTCTTTTATAATGCTTTACTTTTTCAAGATTTTTTCAAATTTTTTCTAGATAGATTGTTTAAAAAATTTAAAAATCACAAAAACCTTGGTCTCTTTTAGAGAAATATGTTTGTTAAGTATTTTAGAAGTAATCAAATAAAATATAAAATTGCCACTTAAAAATTTAAAAAATTTTAAATAAAAAACTAATTAATTTAATTTATCACAATGAATTAGACCTAAAATATATCTCTCAAATTGATTACTAATTTTTTTCAAAAATTATTACTTAACTGATGATTAATCTTATCTTTTACAATTATAACAACTATTTTGAAAGCCTAAGTTATTTTAACACAACTGGGACAATAAAAAAATTGTTTCCAATTAATAATAATAATAAAGAATAAGCTACGGCAAGCATGCTTGCGGATACGTCTTACTAGGAAGACATCTTTGGTAGCTAGATGCATTGAAATCTAGTTACATAAACAAAGTTATTTGTAGTTCTAAAATTAAAATTCCCCAAGTCCACCGGAATATTTCCATGCATCGAGTCTATTTTTGAACTGGTTTACATTCGAGGCATCGATTACTTTCTCAGGCAGGCTGTTCCACACTCTAATCACACGATTTGTGAAAAAGTTTTCACGCTGGGCGCAGTTGGTAGGTGCTTGGACGGACAGGCGCCTCTTGTGCCCTCTAATACCTCGTGCTGGTCCTGGTTGGGAGAGCGAGCTGCAATGTGGGAGAGGTCTGACCCAATCTATGTTGTTTAAACCGCTTCTTATCTTGAACATTTAAATCACGTCACCTCTTGTCCTACGTTCGCTCAGAGTGGACAAACCCAAGATGGAAAGGCGATCGCTGTAGCTTAAGTTATGGATTCTTGGAACGAGTTTGGTTACTCGTCTTTGGACTTTCTCAAGAATGTTGCTGTCCTTGGCAGTGTAGGGAGACCAGACCACTGCAGCATACTCTAAATGAGGCCTGACATATGCACAGTATAGCGTTATGAATGTGGTGTTAGTCCAAAATTTGAACGTTTTTCTCAGCTGTCCAAGGATAAAGATTGCTTTATTAGCTTGGGCTTTGATATGACTGGAGAACTTGAGATTGCTAGCGAAGGTTACTCCCAGATCTTTTTCAGTACTAGTTTGATTAAGTACTGATCTGGTCACACCCATGCAGAGGTCTAAGTCCGAGTACTTGGTTTGGTCGGATCTGCTGCATTCCATTACTTTACATTTTTCGATGTTGAACAGCATCTGCCAAGTTGTTGACCACTCAGTCAGTGCATCAAGATCCCGTTGCAGCAGCGTCAGGTCGTTAACATTTCGGATTGTTACAATGAGCTTACTATCGTTCGCGAAAAGCTTGATCACGTGATTCACTATATCTGGCATGTCATTGATATAGATTACGAACAGCAGTGGGCCTAGAACACTTCCCTGAGGGACTCCACTAGTTAATCTTTTATTTCAATTTCAAGGTTAATCAACAGACAAGACCGATTATTTATTTAAACATTATAAAATAAATTGTACGAGTTAAAAATGAATAAATTATTTATATAATTATTTAAAAAAATAAAACATTGAAATATTTTAATTAAATTTTTTGAATTTTTTTACAAAATCAGAGAAAATTAGATTAATATTATTAAAAATTGAATGCTTAAATGTTGTAAATTTCAACATTGATCTCTTGATCACAAAGCAATTTATAAGTCTTGAGTAGAAAAATCCAAAAGTTTTTTCGCTATTTACTGACTTTGATGTTGGTTCTATCAGATTCTCATTATTCCTTAAATTATATTAATTTCAAACTCTTTGAGTCATTTTTCTTTAAATTCTGCCTTAGATATTCTGGAGAGTTATGAAAGTATAATGTTTTATAAGCAAAAGATAACATTCTATCTGGTATTCTATGCATATAGGCCATACTTTTCTAAGAAGTTAATAATATCGTTAAAGTTATTTACATCAGTTTAGTAAAAAATTTTAGATAAATTTTAATATTTAATTGATTATATCAACATTTATTAGACAATTTGAATAAAAGATAAAAATGGAGTATTTTTAAACCTTTGTATCACTAAGCAGCTTCAAATTTGTGTTTTTGCAGGTACAAAAATGTTAATTATTTTCAGATACTCAATTACCTTGTTTATTTATTTTAAAATTTATGAAAATTTGCCTACACCGTACTCTTTACCAAATTATGCTAAAAATGTTTAAAAGTTTGATTTTTAAGTCGACTAATATAAGATCTGTTTGGATACATACTTCATCTAGCCAAAAGGCAATACCTCCAATTATTTGGTTAATCATTAAGCCGGTGTCAAAATTAGGCTCAATCGTAATTGGACGGTATTCAAAAATTATTAATTAAAAATCAGACTTTTTTAGATAAATTTTTTAAAATTAAATTTTTCTAGTGGTCTGAGACAATGGTTTAAGTCACCAGCCAACTTGCATAGGAAAAAAGCTCTCATTGAACATTTTAGAAGCAAAAGGAAATACTATTTCCTGGGCGCTACAGGTCTTGGTTTTGGTAGCTATGGCTACTATACAAGTCATTTGGAACTAACTCCAATCACACACCGTCAGCGGTTTATTCTATTCAAGTCAAAACACCTTAAAGAAATAGAAGAATTCGAAAAGAAAAATATTTTAGAATCTTGCCAAGACAAAATCCTACCACCAAATCATAAATACACAGTGCATGCACTACGCATTGCCAATAGACTTTTTGCTGCCAATTTGCATCTTCCAGAAGTTAAGGAAATTAAATGGAAGCTGACCGTAATTGAGTCTGAAATTGTCAATGCCTGTGCTTTTCCGGTTTGTTTTGTTTTTAAAAAGTAAAACAAATTTTTATTTTTTTTGTTTTAACTTGGTCAGAATGGAGATGTGTTTGTTTTTACGGGACTAATGGATTTTGTGAAAAATGATGACGAGTTGGCTTTCATAATTGCCCACGAAATGTCCCATACTATCCTCCAGCATGGAGTAAATCTTTAAAATAAAATAATGCTTTACCAGAATTCAGATTTTGCCAAAAAATAAAGGCCGAACAAATGAGCCATTCACGAATCTTCGATATAATTTCAATAGGCTTAAGTCTTGTCATATGGAGTTTGGTACCCACAGATGCAAGTTCTGTAATTGTGGAAAAAATATCTGATTACATGCAGGACTTTTTTTTTAGCCTGCCTTATGGAAGAGTACTGGAAAAAGAAGCAGATATGGTAGGCATGATTCTTTCGGCTCGGGCATGTTTTGATGTCCGAAATAATGCAGCCTTTTGGCAACGAATGAACGAGTTGAATAAAGATAAGGAAGTGCCAGAGTTTTTGTCAACTCATCCGTCAAATAGCAATAGAGCCCAGGACTTGGATAATTTTTTGCCTCAAGTATGACCTTATCTATTCATTAGGTTTAATTAAGTAATTAACAAAAATTATTTTGAAGGCTTTACAAATACGTGACGAATGCAATTGTTATAAATTACCTGAAAAATCTTCAATTCCCAAAAGTCGATACAAAAATTTACAATGATCTAATATATTTTTCTAATTTTTTAAATTTAAAAAATAAAATATTCCAAATTAGATCTTAAATTAATTAGGTAATTTAAACTAACATGAAGTATTATTATTTTTATTTTTATTAAATACTCTAAAAATATGTAAAATTTTGGAAATTATGTTGATGGTAAATGAAGGATGATGGAACTCTTGGTTCTGTCGTAATTTTCAAATTTTGATGTTCTTTAAATCTCTGGTTTTCTAGTATCTTATTTAATTTTTTTTTTATTAAAAATGACTTGTCTGGAGTCTGGACATTGTATAAAATCAAGAGTGAAAGCTTTTTTTAAAAGGGCTATCAAGTAAATGGAAGCGAGTTCCAAAAACTGTGGTAGTTGAAACAAAATGGTTTATTTAGGCTTCAATTTTTTAGCAATTTTCAAATAATTGGAGAAAAGTTTAAGTTTCCATCATAATAAATGTATGAGACTTTTATAGGAATCGAAAAATAAAATGTGATAACTTAATTTTTAAATAGTTAACTATTATTCGTATTTTTTAAGTAATATCATCTTTTTTTTAAATGAAGAGTGTTGCTTACTGTTTTCTTATTTTTAGATACCAGATTATTTTAGATAAAATTAAATTTACTATAAACCTTTATTGAAATTTATAACATAATAGTTAAAAAAATTACCATTATTTGGTATCTTGAATTTAATGAGTAACTTTTGAATAAATTTAAAATCACATCTTTCCGACACCTTTCATGAGCAAAATCCAAATAAAAACTCAAAATTTTATAATCAATTTATTAATCATTTTTTGTTGAAATTTGTGGAAAAAACTTTTCTTTTTATGAATATCAAATTTTTTGGTTAGATTTTATTGTTTAATTTTAAATTGAATGCAAAAATATTACTAATTCTATAATTACTAATAAATGCTTGAAAAAAAAATATAAGAGAAAAACTACCTATGACAAATATTAAAAATCCTAAAGAAGAAAACTGATACAGTTTACTTGTAAGGCTTGAAATTAGAAAAAATTATTCATCTAATATTTATTAAGTCCATACTCTAAAAATTATCTGAATTTAGTTAAAAGGAGACATTAGAGCTCTCAAGCTGTAGTTGGCAAGTAGACCTTCTATGAATTCTTGTTTGCCAACCCTACCATCTCTATTGGCATCCAATTGTTCAAAGCATTCGGCAGCCAAAGCTCGAGCATCTGTTTTTTTGTCAGCTCCCTTGAAAATTATTCAAGTAAAGATAGGGTCAAAATTTATCTATAAATCTACGCTTACCAATAGATCCAACATACCAATAATTACTGATCTTACTTCTTCAGATGTAAGGCTACCATTTTCATCTACATCGTATAAATCAAATGCATACTCTAGCTTTTCTTTGGGTTCTCCTTCAGTTGTTAATGAGTAAGCTACCAAAAACTCATTGAAAGAAATGGTTCCATTGTCATCTTGGTCAAATGCCTCGAAAACAAAAACAGATATTTCGTCAATTAGCTCGGGCGGTTCTGGTCTCAGCTTGTCATAAAGACGACAAAATTCTCTCCTGTCCATTTTACCATCCGGATTACCTGCCATAAAGTCATCAAATATTTGCTTTATTTCAGCTCTTGACATTTCTGTTCTAGCTGTTAAGAAATCAAAGTCTTTTTCAGTCAGCTCATTTTTTTGTGGAACAACCACTGGCTTGGTATCACCTGCATTTGCTGGCTTCGATTTTTTACCACCCATTTTTCTATTTAATGAACAATTTAAAAAAAATCTATTCCTTTTATACTATATTTGAGTGATGATTAATTTTCATAAGACTCTAGGCGTTGGTTTAGTGTTAATAAATTTTTATTATTCCACATATTTAAGTATGTATATTTAGTAGCAAAAAATATATTTATTTTGTGGTTAAAATAGATTGCTTAAATAATAAAAATGCTTAATATTTGTGATATTTTCTGTACACCACATAAAGGTGAGTTTTTTTATAGAAATTAATATATTTTTGCGTATCTAAAATTTAAAGCTTCACCTTTTGGTTTACAGTCTTGTGATCAATTTAGCTAATTTTAATTAACTAAAGCTCTCTCTTTGGCAACAGTGATTGTTTATACTTTAAACTTTAATCGAATTGTTATTATTTAATTTTACTTTTGATTATTTTATTAAAAATTCATAATAAATTTAATTGAATTTAATTAAAATTAATTGGTTATAGCATTAGGGACACTTAACTGGAGTTATGATTTAAATTTCAAAATAGGTCCAAATTTTGGTCACATAATAATCTTTGGATGAAATGAAAAAATATGTCTAAAAGTTGAAAATTTTTATTAAAAATAAATTTGAATTCTATTGAAAAATAGTGACAACATTTCGAAAATCTTTGTTCTGAGCAAGACCCTCAATGAAATCATCTAAAATAAATTGAAAAAAATTAATTAATTAATTTTATTAAAATATTTGTAACAAGTTACCTTTTTTTACCACACAAGTAATCTTGACATTTTTAATGCAGTCTCTGGCAATCTCAGCAATAGAGGCATCTTTAGGAGGCTCGAACAATTCCAACATGCCATAAACAGCCTCGCGTACCTCGTCCAAATCAAGAGCATTGTCCTGGTTGGTGTCATAAACCTCAAATGCGTACTCGATTTTTTTTCTTATATCGCCACGGCTGGTCAGCGCATAGGTTATGAAAAACTCTCTTAGGCTTACCAAATCGGCTTCCAAGTCTTTAATTCCTAGCGCGTGAAACACATTCTCGGACAGTCCGAGAATAATTTCAGGCGATTCTTTCCTCAAGGACAGATACAGGTCGCAAAATTCTCTGCGGTTCATGCGACCATCAGGATGAGTCTCAAGGAAGTTTTCAAACAAGCTTTTGATCTCATCTTTGGGCAGTTCTGTCTGATAGGCCAAAAAGTCATAGTCGCGCTCTCTGGGCGGCTCAAATGGCAGCTTTCGCAGCTTGTTTTTCAAGCATTGAGAATGCTCAAATTTTGATTGAGAAGAACCCATTTTGTAAAAATAAACTTTTTAAAAAACTATCTAATTTATACATTTATATTTTATTTTTAGAATTAATTGAATACAAAACAGCTATCCTCAAAAATACTTGATAAATTCTTTTCTAATAATAAAAAGCTTTTTTATATAAATCTTTATTAATAGTGAACATTTTGGAAAAAAAATTCTAAACATGGGTTCATCTAACACGAAATTTGAGCCAATTCATTATTTGAGAAACAAATTGGGAAAACTTCCATTTGAAAAATTGACCGAAAGAGATTATGACTTTATTTCTTACCAAACTGGTCGCGAGAAGAGTCAAATAAAGAGCACATTTGAAAGCTTCTTGGAGACTCATCCGGATGGACGAATGAACAAAAATGAGTTTTGCCAACTTTACCAGACTTTGCGTCCAGACTCAGCTGAAAAATTGCTTGTCATATTTGAAAATGTCTTCCGTGCACTCGGAGTTCAAAATCCCGAGGCTGATTTGATCAGTATGAAAGAGTTTTTAATCACCTTTTCGCTGACCAGTCTTGGCGACTTTAAAAAAAAGCTCGAATATGCATTCGAGGTCTATGACTTGAATAAGGACGGGGCCTTGGAAATAGATGAAGCAAAAGAGGCAATTTATGGCATCATGGAACTTTTCAAACCTCCCAAGGAAAAAACAATTCCCGAAATTACCAATGATTGCATGCAAAATGTCAAAATAACATGCACCGTAAAAAAAGATGACTTCATCCAAGGCCTGAGCGAAAATAAACGCTTTTCTAGTGTTATAAATATTTTCAAATAATTATTTTTAATAAAAATAAATTTTTTTTGATTTAATTAGAATTATTTAATATTTTTAAATGTTTTCTATTATCTTCATTATAGTCAAAAATTTAGGCTCAAAAAATATATATTCATATTAAAATCAGCAGTCAAATCACCAGATGAAAAATTTGGTTAAACAGGTTTGATTTGGATCATGGTTTTCTTATTCTGAATATAATTTAAAAATGCTAATTAAATAAGAGTTTTTAAAAATTAATTTCTATCAATTTAAAAAAAATAGTTAAGAACGAAGCTGCTAAAAATTTTTGATAAATTTTATCTTTTAGAATTAAGTAATAAATTATTTTTTTATTGTTAAAACACATTGTAAAACTGCTTATAAAAAACAATGATAACTAAAAGATAGAGCTTTTTTTCAAAAATTTTAGTTTTAAATAAATTTATTGATTTAATTTTGAAAATTTAAATTTTTAAAATTTACAATGAAATATTAACTAGTTTGGTAATTTCATTATATTTTTCAGCATATGGAAAAAATATTTGATTAAAAAAAAAGTTATTCTTTTCGATCCACAGATCAAAATCGCCATCTTCATCCTCTTGATTGTTGGTTCTTTCACTTAACGCCTTCGTTTGGAAATCGATTTCTTCAACTTTTTCCAAATTGGCATTTTCTTCCACAGTTTCTTCATTTTTCTCCGCCTCGGCGTCCTTATTTACCAATTCATTAGCTTCTTCCTCAAGGGATTTCCTTTTCTCATTGGTTTCCGAAATGTAGTCAAGCATTTCACGCTCCGAGTTGGCCGTCAATTTAGAGGTAACTGGACGGCTTTTGGCAGATTGTTTTTTATTTTCGTAAATCAACGCGCATCCTATTAATGTTTCGAAAAATTCCAAAAAACTCATCTCCAGGTCCAAGTTAAAAGAGTTATCACTGTCATAAACAATCGGGTTGTCATTTGCCATAACGCTGATTACTTTTTTTGCGCTGAGTATTTTTCCGTCCAGAATTTTCAAGTCATTTAGGATGTTTAAAAATGAGCGCATGGTCATGGAAAAGTCATACGGCTTTATCTTAAAAACATAGTTGTTTTAAGCTATTTTAACACAATTATCTAATCATACAGTTCTTTTGGTGCACAAAAATCTGTAAATTTCATAAGCCTTTACCATGTTTGGCAAAATATTGATAGTTTTGCGCACATCGGCATAGAAATATCCTTGCACATTGCACGAACATGGCAAGATGTTGTCTACAATCAATTTTTCAATACACCATGAAATCACATTGGTGCTTCCGCTGGAATATCTAGCCAAAAAAATGTGACAATTTATTTTGAAAATTTATTTAGCTTAAGCTTTTATTGTTTGTTTAATATTAAATTTTTGCTCAACATAATAAAAAAAAATATGATAAAAACTTACTCATATTGATCTTGATATAAATGATAAGCAATTAGTACAACATGGTTTAAAAAGTCTCTTAATAAAATTTTATCATAGGGACAGTGCATGTCATCGGCATTCATCCTGGGATCTAGAGATACAAATAGATAAAATTAATAAAAAAAATTATCAAATTTTTAAATTGTCTACTTAAAAGTCTATCAAAGTCGATCAGAGTCAAATAGTGTTCATTCAAATGAGCTCTACAATCTTTTAAAAATCGCCAAAACTGCATTCTATTTAAAACAAAGGTATTGTCTGGACTTGAGTCAAATCCCAATCGACTATAAAATCTATATATTTGTTTAAAAAGGTCTAAATATCTAATTATAGTCTTTTGAGCTTGGGTTGTTTCAATTTCTTTTTTGTCTTGGTCAAAATCATCAATAATGGTACTCAGATCTAGCCTTAGGTCAAAATCATGTCGATTTGTTTCCTGATTGTTTTTCAAATAGTGCAAGTCCAGCGTGGTGCCAGCAGATGGTATGCGAACTTTTATCTTGTTTAACTCTTGGGATAATTTGGAAGTTCGGTTGTAAGTTGGTGAGTCGGTCATTTTGTCATCTTCAAAATAGCCCTCGTACACCTTGCCATCTTTGTATGTATATTTTCCCTATTTTATAATAAATATTTAAATAAAAGGTGGTAAATTTTTCTCCCTACCCATCCATGCTTGACATCATTTTGCCAACTTCCCTCGTACTTAGTTCCATTCGCATACAAATAAGTTCCTTGTCCATGTCTTTTTCCATTTCTAAAATTTCCAAAATAGGAATTTCTCAAAGAATACTGGGTCATCTCGACTCGAGACAAGTACCAATTGTGCTCACCAAGACCATTTTGTATGCCATTCTCCCATTGGCCAGTATATGTTTGATTTTTATCAAACCATCTCATTGTGCCCTCGCCATGGCGAACATCATTCACCCACATGCCTTCGTATATGTTGCCCGAAGGATAATGTCTGATGCCCCAGCCAAATTTTTTGTTATTTATCCAGTCTCCTTCATAATAAGACAAGCCTTTAACATCATAGATAATTTTTCCTTTGCCATAGCGTTTTCCCATGTTCCATTCGCCATCGTATATCACCGAGCTGTTTCCGCTCTTGAAAATACCATTTCCGTGACGCTTTCCCTTGAAAACCTGGCCTCTGTATGTTGACCATTTACTGGGATCACCTCTTAAAAATAAAGGATATTTTTTCTTGGTTTATTTTTGGTAAAGTTAAATTAATACGTGACAGAACACCAGCGGTATGTGCCAAAACCAGTTATTTCATTGTTGTCAAAATCACCCTCATAAATTACTCCATTTGGCCAAATGTAAGTTCCTTTGCCATGCATAATGCCCAAGTGAAACTCACCTTCATAAACGCAGCCACCTTTGTATATTGCCTTACCAAAGCCTTCAAAAAGGCCCTTTTCCTTTTCTCCCTCATAATTTTCCACAATTATAGAAGTGAGCACTGGTTCCTCATAGGTTATTTGGACAGTCTCTTCCGGGGTTAATGCAGGCTCTTGCTTAGACAATTCGCTGGTAGAGTTGTAGCCATCGTTGACTGAAATTGAAGGCTGATTTTCTTCTTTGTTGGTCTCGGACTCGGCATCCTCGTTTTGATGGTTTTTTTTAGGCTTGTTTTTTTTGGACTCTTCTTCTTTGGAAGCGGATTTTTTTACTTTAGGTGGCATTTTTTAGTCTTGATTCAATTTTTTCAAAATGATTTTATTTTAATAAACACTTAACAATTCGTTGCCATGGAAACATTGGAAAAAGATTATTTTAGCTTAATTAATATAATTTAAAAATTAGAGCTATTTAATTTTTTTTAATATCTGGTCATCTCATCGGATTATTATCATTACATCCAAAGATAACCAGCTGATATAGATAAATTAAACAAAGCAAAATTCTTAATTTGAATTAAATTTTTTTTCAATAACATATTTATGGTAAACATGGATCACATTTACCATCTTTGAACCAGAAGTCAATTAAATTTATTTATTTATTGGAAGAATTATGATAAATTGATCTCTTAGAATATAAAATAATAAAAATTATATAATTGTGTGAATTTAATTTTACACCAAGTCAAATTCAAAAATATCTAATTACATTTTTTAAATCGAAAATTCAAAATTTAATCAAATATAATGTTTGTTAGGTTGTATAATTTTATGTACATTAAATTTGATCTTGAAACAATAATAAAAAAAAATTCATTTATTTTAATAAAATATGTTTTTTTTGTATGATTCTAAATTTAAAGTTAATTTATAAAGATTGTTTACCTAGAAATGAGCTGATAAAAATGCCAACAAAATAAGAAGCTTTGATAGACTTTTTGAACATAATATTTATCAACGATCTTAAAATATCTTCCGATAAAAAATGTTGCATTAGTTCGCACACTTTTTCCTATACTTAGATAAATTTAAAAATATTTAGATTTTTAAACCACCACCCAAAAATGATTGAATTGAGTGTAAATTTTTTTCTAAAAACAATTTATATGCTCATTGTGGCCAATTTACTGGTCAAATTTGTAAAATGGCTCATTGGCTATATCAACAAGATTAGAACAGTCAATAAATTAAAAGGCTTGCCAATGGTTCCTTTTTTGGGAAATATTCACCAACTTAAAACTAAACATGGTAAAAAATTTTCAAATAATTTGGTTTCTGGTCTGAATTATGATATTTTTTAAGAGTTTTTAAAGCAAATAAGAGATTTATCATATAAATTTAAAGACGAACCAGTGTGGCGCATATGGCTAGGTGGGCTCACTATTTTTATCAAATTTTCCTAATTAACTTTTATTTTTTAAAGGAACTATGCCAAACTATGTCTTTCATAAAGGTGATTATGCCGAGGTGAGATAAATCATGAAAATTTTTTTTCCCAAAAATTATTTTTATTCAAAATGAAATATTAATTAATTAAATTTTTATTTCATTAATTGATTAAATATATAAATGGTCACAATTTTGTCTAAATTGTTTTTAGGTTTTGTTCTCATCAGCCAAGAATACCCAAAAATCTATCCAATATAACTTTTTGCACCCATGGCTAGGCACGGGTCTCCTAACAAGGTATGCAAGCATTTGTTTACCATTTTGATAAATAACCATAACCATGTTGATTAGCTATGGTGACAAATGGTCGACCAGAAGACGACTTATAACACCAACATTTCACTTCGAAATATTGAATGATTTTTTGAATGTAATGAACGAGCAAGCTTTGATAATGACAGATATTTTGAGTGATTTGGTCAAGAATAAAGAAGAGATAAACATTTTTGAGAGACTTAAGGCCTGTGCATTGGATGTCATTTGTGGTTGAATAAATTTCAATTAAAAAATTTTATTTAAATTGGTTTTATTTAAAAGAAAGTGCCATGGGACAGAATGTGAATGCTCAAAATGACCAGTCATCTGACTATGTACGCGCAGTGGCCCGCATCTCTGAGCTAGTTACTTATAGATTTTACGACCCATTGGAATGGTCAGATTTTATCTATTTTAAAACTCAAAGGGGCAAAGATTTTAAGAGATGTTTGAAAATTTTGCATGATTTTACCACAAAAGTAATTATGGAAAGAGATGCCGACTTGGACGATTCGGATCTCAAGTCAAAGAAAAGAATAGCTTTTTTGGATTTGTTACTAAGAGCCAAACGAGAGGACCAAACAATTACATTTGATGACATACGTGAAGAGGTTGATACGTTCATGTTCGAGGGCCATGATACAACTGCTGCCGCAGCCAGCTGGGCATGCCAATTAATCGGCTCTCATCCAGAAGTTCAAAAAAAACTACATGAAGAAATTGATTCAGTGATGGGTCAATCAGGCCGTCCTTTAACCAACGATGACTTAAAAGAACTCAAATACTTAGACTTGGTTATCAAAGAAACACTTAGACTGTTCCCATCGGTGCCATATTTTGGTCGAACTTTTTCAGAAGATTGTGATGTTGGCGGACACAAGGTTCTCAAAGGAGAAACAGCAGTTATTGTAGCCTACATGATACATAGAGATGAAAAGTATTATCCAGACCCCGAGAGATTTGACCCTGATAGATTTTTGCCAGAGAATTCCAAGGACAGACATGCGTATGCTTACATACCTTTTTCGGCCGGCAGACGCAACTGCATTGGACAAAGGTTTGCTCAAATGGAAGAAAAAGTATTGTTGGCCAATATACTGAGATATTTTGAAATTAAGTCGATGAAGACTATTGATGAATTAAAGCCAGTTGGAGATCTGATACTGCATCCAAATGATGGCATACCAATTGAACTTAAACTTAGATGCTAGCTCTGGTCAACTTGATGTTTTTGTTTTTGTGTTTAAAAAATATCTAATTGTATTAGACTTTTTAATTAAACAACTAGTGTCTGTTTTTAATTATAAAATGAAAATAAATTTAAAAAAAAGATATTTATTTTATTAATCAAAAATGTATGATGATTATACTACCATTCATTAAAATTCTTTTTAAAGATGGCCTTCTGACATCATTTAGTTTTTTTGGGGCTTTAGTAGAACAATTATGGTTGGACTGATAAAATTTACCACTGTGGTACTTTTATACATCATCAGACCAAGAAACTTAACATTAAATTGTTCTATTAAGAGAACAAAGTTAAGTTATTTTATTAAGCCCATTTAGTATAAAATTCTCAGACACTTAAGATTAAAAAAAATTGAAATTTTTTATAATTTTTATTCTTTTTATATTCTTAAAAATTATATTTTAAATAATAAATAAGATCTAACTTTACATTGGATGAATAATGCTGAATAAATCAAAAATAGTGTATCTTTTTCCTTGCATAACTGTATCAACTTGGTTAAGTCCATTTTTTATCAATTTAATTAATTTTTAAATTTTTTTTTTTTCAATCAATAAACCAATACAAAAAAAACTTTCAGAAAAATGAATGATATAACTAAAATATCGAGATAATAGAATACACTATAGATTGATCAATCGGTCATTTTTTAACCAATTGTGCAATATATTTTTATTCGTTTTAGAATGTTAATCAATTTATAATTTAATAAACATAAACAGAAAAATTTTTTATTTCAAAAATACTGTTTCAAAATTCTGAATTAAAATGTCATATCTTTTCAATGGGTTGAAAAAATTTATTTTATTAAATTTACATATTATCTAAAGCGTGCTACTATTATGTTGTCTAAGATGAACTAATAGTTGACACTTTCTTAAATGAAATCTTTAATCATTAAGTCGTGAGCAGTCCACAGTGGCTAAATTGGAAAGAAAATAAATTTTTTTTAAAGTTAAAATTGTAAAAATTATCATGTAAATTTGTAAATAAATAATGCAAATAGTAAAACTTAATTATAGAGAGCACAATGATTATAAACTTGTAAGAGAGATCAGCAATTAAGGACGAAATCGTCATCAGCGGGGTATGCTAGTGAGGAGCTTGGGAATACTCAAATCTCCCCAGTCTCAAGAATACTCAAGGTATAAGAACAGATAAAAAGATATTGTTTAGGACTCAAAAATTAATATATTTTATTTGAATTTCATTTGATAAAATTTAAATTTTTTTTCAAAATAATTGTTATAAATTTTTATTCCAGTTTAAATTATTAATTTTAATTTAAATTTTTCTTGCAATGGATTTTAATGAGAAGTTTCCTGAAAAATTGAATAATTTTTTTTAAAAAAATTCTCCATGCCTCTTGTCCAATCCAAGCTTCTTTTTTTTTCCAAATCCAAAAACAAAAAATCAAAAAAATAAGTTAAGTGAATTTTAAAAAAGAAAAAATGACTACAATTACTTAAAAAAAAAAAAGTTTAGAAGTTTTTACAATTTAATATTTGAAATGACTGCCTTTGGCGTTATACCAAGC
>JAESIW010000090.1:1086889-1127484 GCA_016802295.1 Brachionus rotundiformis
AGAAAAATGAATGATATAACTAAAATATCGAGATAATAGAATACACTATAGATTGATCAATCGGTCATTTTTTAACCAATTGTGCAATATATTTTTATTCGTTTTAGAATGTTTATCAATTTATAATTTAATAAACATAAACGTGGCATAGATTCAATCAATAATTGTTCGTACTCAGTCGAAATCTTTAACCACTCTGTATAAGACCTCTTTTAAATGCTCAATACAGGTTATTTTAGTGTTAGCCATTTTTGCATCCATGTATGACCATACGTTCTCGATTGGGTTGAGATTTGGCGAACGGGCGCACAATAGCAGTACCTCAATGTTCTTCGAACCGGTTGCTCACTGACCGAGCAGTATGTGCCGAAGCACGATCTTGATGAAAACCCCATACACATTTGGTTCAAATAGGATTTCAATGAATAAAACTAATGTCCTAATTTAATATTATTTATTTTAGAAAATTAAATAAAAAAATGTTTACTCGCTTAAATAATAGCCATGAGAAATAAAAAATAAAAAAAATAATAAAAAAGAAAAGATTAATTTTATTCGTGTGATAAAAATGTAAAAAAGTCATTTAAATTTAATATATATAGATATATTTTAAAAAATATTAGGGTCTCACTTTACCAACAACGAAAAATGTATCTACAATTACCGAGACCAAATAACACATGCTCAAACGCATTGACAAGACTTCAAAGTGACAATTATTGAATGGTGCACTTGGTTTTGTCTTTTCTAATCTCGTCCTTGAACTTTCTTTTAATGTGATTGGGAAACTCGGCCTTGGCCACATCGATTAAATTGGCCGAAGCGTTCTCAATGGCGGACAATTTGCTCAAGTCGAGCGCTTCGCCACCTAAGCTCATCAACTTGGGCTTTTTCTTTTCCAAAGTCTGTAAATTGTTGCTCGACCGAAGGGTCGAAGTGGCAAACATGTTTTCTTTAGAGCTTTTTCTAACAGTTGAGTAGTGATTTTGGGCATCGTAGCCGTTCGGAGGCGCAATGGTCAAATCAAGCTTGCCATTGAGCAGCTTTTTCCTCTTGGCAGTCAAATAGGCCGCAGTCGAGTTGTCTGAATAGATGGGTGTTGAATTTTTGGGCAATTCGGCTCGTCCGCCAGCCACACCAGAACTCTCCAAATTGCCAATGTTGTTAAACACTTTGAGCTCGTTGTAAATCTTGTTATTCTTGAGCAAGTACTCGTTGGATTGTGTGTGAATGGGCTGGAGCGCGAGGGGCAGTCGGTCGGGAGGTTTCGGTCTGGCAGGCTCGGCGGGCAGCAGCGGCATCTTGAACTCGCCGTAATCGCCGGCCGTGTTACGCGCAAGCGTCTCGTTCTTGAACACAGACATCTCATCATCGACAAAGTCCTCGCCACCGGGCCTCTCGGACACACTGCTCGACACACTGTTGTTTATGATCAGGTTAATCCTGGGCTTGCTGGACTCGAGCAGTTTGTCTCCGCCCCCTGTACTCTTTCTGTAGTCCACAACACCCGGGTCATCCCAGTCGTCATCGTCGCCCTCCTCCTCCTCCTCCTCGTCGTCATCCGACGAATCAACTTCGATATTTGTAACGTCCTTGTCGTAGTACAAACTCGACAAGGTTATATGCGGTTGTTTGAGGGTGTCGTCCTTTTTTTTGTCCGATTGCAATTTTCCCATTTTGGACGCGTTCTCGACAAATTGAAGTGTTTTCTCGAATTCATTGATGACCTTGAACTCCGACCGGCGGTCGTGGTCGTCTTGGTTGGCCGACGACGACGCGGACGAGTCGAGCGCCTTGAAGTCGGAGTTTTCGGGCGACTCGACACGGTTGGCGGAGCGAAGCGCGCGTGTCTCGTTGGTTTCGAAACGCTCGGCCTCGATCTCCTCGCTTGCATGCTCAATGGTCGCCTCGGCGTGTCCCTCTCCGGCCGTCTCCATCCCGCCCACACCCACTGACCGCTGCTCATTGTAGCACACATCCGAATGTCTTCTCACATGCCTATTGTCCACAGTCTTGGCCTTTTTGCTCGGCTGTCGGCGCTCGGAGCCCGACGAGCTCGAGCTGGACGAGTCTATGCCGGTCAGCTCGGTCAAACACAAATGCGTCGACGTTTTCAACGGTCGAACAAAACTCTCCTTGCTCTTGATCTCTTTCATCGAGCTAGTGTGCTTGGTGTAGAATTTTCTGCTCCGATTGAACGTCAACGACGTCCGACGATGATGTTCGTTCATCGACGAGTACTTGGAGAGTCGTTTGGTGCGCGAGAGGCTCGCATGAATCGCGTCAACGCTCACCTTCTCCTTGCCGTTGCACTCGGAGCGCAAATGCTCGCTCAAATGGCTCTTGAGACACTTGCGACTGCAGTAGGCGGCCAGCTTGCCGTCGCATTCCTCGCACGGCCTAAACTCCTTGAATTTGGTCTCCTCGTTGTCACAGGCCGGATTGGAGCATACGCGCGCGTCCGACTGGCCCGGTTGCTGCTGCTGCTGCTGCTGGCCGCCGTTCTTAATGTACAGCACGCGCATTAGGTGATTGAGCGCGTACGAAATGCCCGGATCGATGCGGCTGAACTCGCTCTTGGCGCCGTACTTTTTGTACAACTGGATGATCAACTGCTTGAACGGCTTGTGGTAGCGGTAGAAGAACTTCATGTTGGCATCGTTGCGCAGCAGTTCAGTAATGGTCATGAGCGTGTGGGCTAGAGAGTGTTTGTTAGTGTGCTGCTCGGCGTAGAATATGTGATTGACAGTGTTGGTCTGGTTGGCGATATGGGAGGTGGAGGCGTCGCCGGCGAGGGGGTAGGCGCCGACGGCCTTGAGCAGCACAATCATGCAGTAGTTGACGAGGCGGACCTTGGCCTTGTCGGACCATAGGCGGCTGAACTCGGCGTCGCCGAGTATCACGGTCAAGCTTTGCATGCTGATGAACTCGAATTTGACGAAAAAGGGCAGGAATTCGGCCGAGTCGGTGTACTGGACGTTGTCGAATGTGTCGACTATGCAGTCGATGTACTGGAGGTCGACTAGCTTGGAGTATGGCGCGAACATGCGCTTGGTGAGCATTATTTTGAGCAGGCGGATGAGGACGCCGATGGCGGGTATTTTGTCGGTGACTATGTCGCCGTCGCGGATCATTATGAGCAAGTGGTCGAGGAACCAGGCCTGTTCGTCGAGTATTTTGTAGGCTATTTCGGGCACGGTGGCCACGTTCGATATCAAGTCGAGGCTCTTTTGGCGCACCATGACCAAACAGGGCGTGCGGTACATGAGCATGGCGATCTCGAGGCCGCCGTGGTCGATTATTTTGCGCACTAGGCGCTCGAACACGAGGTAGAAGTCGACGCGGCCGTTTGTGTTGAGCATTTTGAAGCCGGACTTTTTGAACGAGTGCGGATGTCGTCTGAATTGAAGATCGCGGAACGTGTAGTTGACGGTCTCGGAGCGGCTCAGGCCGAACAGAAGTTGGGTCAGATTGAACAGTGCTTCGAGTTGACGCAGGGCCGCGATGGTCAATGGTTGGTCTTGGAAGTTTTCGGTGACGATGGCGGGCAGCGACGGGTCCCAGATCGAGTCGGCCGAGTCCGCTTCTTGGAGCGTGAGCGCGCGCAGCAGTTTGTCCGAGTCGAAGTTGTCCAAGTCGGGAAATGTGCACCATCCGTCGCCGAGCTGCACGATTAGTTTGTCATTCGTGTCTTTGGGAGAGCTCATCGTGCCGGCTGGCGATTTGTACAAGCTGCTAGTCTTCAGACTGCTATTCGAGCGTGCTTGGTTGCTATTCATTCTTATTCTATTTTTAAATAATTGGTATTTTCTTTACAAATTAAACGAGCTAATTTAATTTAATCATTGTATAATTAAAATTGTTGTCTGATTGATTGTGAATAGTAACTTTTTTTGATACAATGAGTATTCGAATTTACGCGCTTCTAACTAATCTTCCCTCACATTCATTAGCTAGAGTTCATTCGTTCGAAAAGTCACTTGTGTGCAAAATTAACTTAACATTTGGTCATTGTGAACAGCATTTGTCTGCTCGATGAGTTAAGCTTTTTTCTAAATTTGCCTTTTTTAATTAAGTTTGAAAACAAGCTAATATTTTTTTTTATTTATTTAATTAAAGTTTAAGTCCATTTTACAATTAAGTAAAAAATGCAGTTTTTTATATACAAAAAAATGATTAAGATTATTCAACATACAATATTCTATTAAATAAAAGTAGTATTTAATCGAGTCGGTTAGTCCATAGTTGTTACATTCAAGGCACCATTCAATCAAAATAACACTGAGTGCTAAATCATATTCAGTGCAATTTATATGAGACAGCTCTTCTACTTTTGATAACTGTTTAATAAAAGAAGTATTCTCTCTATCAAATATCTTGTAATCTTTCCTTAAGAATTCAAATACGTTTTTACATAATTGGTTATTGAAAATTTGTTTGACAAAGAATATTTTATGCTTAAAATAAATTTGTCTAATTGACTCCAATTTAAGTGCTTTGTTCAAAGGTTTTGTTTTTGTAAATTTACTGAGTCCAATAAATCGTTTTATTAAAATATTTCAAACTCTTTTCATTAATAAAGATATTATCTAAATGATATCTAAAGATTGATTGAGAGAACTGTTTGTATAAGAAAGCTATAGTTTCTGGCTTTATTAGCTTTGGTTTGCATCCAAAACTATTTAGAGAGTAAAAACTCTTTTCAACTTTTTTCATCTTATTTTCAACGAAGTCATTTATTGAATTTTGATTTCCAATAGGTAGGCTTAGATAAATCAAACTTTGTACTTTTGGAATTGTAGAACCATTTAAATTAAAATCTATTTGAAATAATATACTGATAATCATTTTTTGTAAGAATTGAGCATATAATACTGGACAAGAAGAAGTATATGATTTAGACTAGCGAATTGAGGTGTCGAAGAGTACAATGAATTTAAATTGAATTCAGTGCCAAGTGGATTGAATAGACCTATCGATAAAACAATAGGTTAAGTAAAGAATGGCTATTCACTACCTGTATTTTCAATTCAATTTCAAGGTTAATCAACAGGCTAGTGTCCATGTCATAAACACCGATTAACACTCCATTTATTTAAATAAAATAAGTTTCACAAATTAAAAAATATTAATTGCTTATATAGTTATTTAAAAAATAAAACATTGATATATTTAAATTAAATCTTTTGAATTCTTTGTAAATCTGTGAAAATTAAATTGATATTATTAAAAAATTGAATGCTTAAATGTTGTAAATTTCAACATTGATCTCTTGATCACAAAGCAATTTATAAGTCGTGAATAGAATTGAAAAATTATCATTGCTATCATCTTATTGTTTTGGCTGTGAATCAAGAATTAGTTACCATACCCACTCGATACATCAGTGTTGCAATTGAGCTTAAAAAAAGGCTGGAAAGGTTTCTATAGCAAAAAAGGATTTACAAAGGCAATTATTTTTTTTAGATTTGTATATTAATTAATTAAAATAGATATGATAAATATTTTTTAGACAATATATTAAATAAAAAGGATGTTACTAATTAAATATAAATTTATCGACAAAAAATTAAATAATTAGAACATAAGCAAATAATTTTGTGTTTTTTTTAGGAATAAACTAATTCAGGTATAAAGAATCATAGTAATATATTTCTCTTTTTTGAATATTGAAGGCTAAAAGAGCCCAGTGATTCGTCTTTATAAATAATGGGAACAATAGAATATCGAAAATAAGTTTTTTGTATTTTTCTAAACTTTTAGAAAGTCCTCTGTGGTCAAGTGATAAAATTTTATGTATAAGAATTGAATCGATGACTTCAATCTTTGCTGAAGTTATTGATGAGTTGCTAATTATTTTCATATAGAAATTAACGATTTTATCATTTAAACGCGCTCCATTTAAGTCTTATTGATGCTTTACTTTTTGTCTTTTATCTACACCAGAAATCCTTAAGAATATAAATAAAACATTTTGGAAGTGAAAAACATGTGGTATGCTAACATTGCTCCGTTTAAACTCTTTTGTAAATATAGGATAACAATCAATTTGCGTAATTAACATAGTTTCGTAGAAGTACAGATGATTGTTTGAAACACATTGTTTCCCCAAAAATAAAACGAAGTACAGACCACTCTTGAAAGTGTTAAGTCAAAAGGATCATTTTCAAGAGTCAACCCTGCTTGGAATTCAAAGTGCTAAATGAAGAAAAAAATCATGTTATTCAATAGTGTAGTAAAAGACACACTAATGTAAGGATACGAATGCTGGGAAGTACCTGATTTGAATAGAAAAAGCTTTCCATACTGGGAGTCTAAGAAATATGTTAGAGTACACCACCAATTCTCCATGGTATAATTACTATCTATTTTTATTTATGGAATACATAAATATTGATCAACATTTATTAATGCTACCTAATCAATCACCGGTTTTCACTGGTCATTGCAACAGTTAATTAATAATACAATAATAAATATATACTTGATTTAGAATGTTTACGTTTTACTTCCTAGTTTTTATTTAAATTCATTTTTATTCTAGCTTAAAGAATTTCACTATAAATTGAAGTAACTTAGTCTTATGTTAGGAGTTCCTCTGATTCACTCTTATTTTACTCAATAAATATTTTAAAACGAATTCGTTATCTTTTTTAAGTAGTGGCCAGACTCTAAGTGTAACAAGTATTCTTGAGATAGTGTGTTAGAAAACGATATTGTCAAACGATGAGCTATACAGAAAAATGAAGTTCAGAACAAATAAATGTATCAAGAAGAAAATAATGCGATGGCTTTGGCATGTCCTCAATTAAAACAAAACCAATATCAAATAGAGCTCAAAAAGAAAGATCAAAAAAGGATAAGACGACCACAGATAACACAATCATATCGATTTTGATTCAATTCTCAAATTCGATTAAATAGATTTTTGTGATCATCTGATTCATTTGATATAAAAGAGTATAGAATTATTCTTGTAAATTTAATTTATTTGCTTTAATGTCGAAAAAAAGATAATTTTTTAAATTTTTAAAATATCCTTGGCAAAAATTACAGAAAATTTATTTTCATTAAAATATATCTTTATTTGTTTAAATAAGTAAAAATATGCAACCATTCTTATTTATTTATTATTTTTTAAATAATTTTCCTAAAAGGTAACTCTAAAAGTGCATCTCGAGGCGTAACCTGACTGAGCACTTATTCTAATTCTGAAATCACCAGTTCTATAAACATATAGATAAGATGATCCACCAGGCGAAATCGTAGCCCAGTCTTGTTCTTCATTATATATCACAATTGCAACATTCAATTTAACACTACCGCAGTTTGTATTTTCAACTAAAACATATCTATTTGAGGTACTAATATATCCAGTACATCCACTTACATAAGTCCCCTGAAAACCGTTGATATTAGCATTAATTTCACCACCATAATAACAATCAATTCGATCGGCTGAAATGATTGGCAAGGTGATTAGGGCACAAATAAAGCAAATTTTTAAAAATTTCATATTTCCTTAACAAAATTAACTAAATTTGAACTATTTATATCGATTTTTTTAAAAAAAGGATGAAAAAAAAACATATGTTTAAATAACAGTAATAAGTTGCCAGTTACTTCTATTTTATTTATCAAATAAAGATAAGATGTTTTTCATCCACTATACCTGATAAAAATTTAAATGAGAAATTAAAAACTTCTCTAATAATTTCTTTGAAGGTGATTAATTAACTAATTCTATTCGTATTGATTTGTTTAATATTTATTTGAATCTCTTTTCTATATTTAATTATTAAGAGATTAAAAAGAAGAAGCAACAATTAATAAATTTTGTCGAACAAAAACATGTTAAACACTCAAGGCAATTTTGGGTATAAAATCTGAAAATTTAAAAAAATTGTTATTTAAAAATCTTATTTAAAAAAATTATTAAGGACAATTTAAAATGAAGCTTTTTGTAATGTTTCAAGTAGTTTTTGCCTGTATGATAGTTTTGGCTTCATCTAAGTCAATCGGTTGAAAATTTTTGTATTTACCTTTATAATGATTAATAATATTCTTTAAAGATGAAGGAATACATGTTGATAAGGAATTAACAGGAGAAAAGATAACTGACCAAAAGGAAAAAGCTATTGTTGTTTCAAGTTATAGATGCGATGCAATGTGTTCAGATAATGATGGATGTTGGGGAGGTACTAGTGGTTACTGCTATTGTTATTGTAGAAAAAGTGGACAACAATACAAATGCTGCAGAAACGCAAATTGTCAAATCGGTGGCACCAATTATTATTTATCAAATAACACATGCTAAATAAACAATACTTTAAAAAATAATTTTGAAATAAATGGTCACAGAAATTATAGCTTTTTTATACTATGGATCATTATAAAAATAGTAAAAAAAAGACAAAATAATATTTTAAATCATGAACATATGATAAATCACTTAAAAAATTTTTCTCTTGTATATTTATTTCAAATAATTAATAGGTAAGATGATAATTATTCAGTCCATTTATGGATCAAAATGAGCTACTTATTTATCTATATAAAAATAATGCTAAGTTTGGTTTAATAATTTTATTAAGAATTTAATTTCTTTTTTTACAAATAAAATAATATTTTATCTATTAAGCAAAGATGCTTGATAGAAAAATTTAAAAGACAAAAAAGGTTGTAGAGGATTTTTTAACAAAAACCACAATACAAATTAAACTAATACTTTGTTATTTTTTAAATAATTTTGAATTTGGTAACCAAACTGATAAACAGAGAAAATATTTTTTCATTATTAAAAAATATCTATAATAAATTTTAATTGACATTTTTCATATTTTTTAAATTTAAAACCATTTATTTAAATTTTAGCTATTATTTATTAAAAATGTTTAAATTATTAGTAATTAATAAAGAACTAAGAATATTTCCCTATTTGAAGTTTGAAAGACATTTTCTAGGACATTAAACAAATATGATTTCTATGGAAACAAATTCCGACCTTTCAAATGTCTAGAAAATTCTGATAGAAAAATTATAAAATAGAAAATTTAAATTTCTTATTTTGCATTTAATTTAAAAAAATGGTTAAATTGCACATAAAAAAAGGTGACGAGAGCCAATTTTTGTTTGAGACAACTGTTGAGTTGTCAATAGACGAATGCATTAAAGCGGTCTGCAACATATTCAATGGTCGCTTAAAAATTCAGAGAATATGCACTGAGATTGAATTTTTGAGCAAAAATGGCATTTGTTTGCCATATAACATGCAAGGTCTAACAGATGAACAAATATCTGAGCTAAAGTTGGTAGATGAATGGTCGGATAGATGCATACCGTCTGGTGGCTATGTTGACTGCAAAGACGAGCTGGGCAGACGCAATGGAAGGGCTCCGAATGAGAAAATGGCATCTATATTGGAAAAAACAATCAAAGATGCTAGAGAAAAAATATCCAAAGACTTGGTTCAAAGAGACATTAGCCTAAGTCAGGCGAGAGTTCAAGAAGTAATTGACGAGCTCCGGGGCGCTGTGACAATTGTCTATCCAATGGGTCTGCCGCCCCATGATCCCATTCAGATGGAATTTGAAAACAAAGAAGATCTTGAGGGAACTCATGCTGGTCAAGAGGTAATTGCCTTCAATGAAGCCAGTATTTGGTTCAGTGGTAAGGAGATGCAGTCTAGCAAAAAGCTAAGCGACTATTTGGGCAAAAATGAAAAGTCAAAAGTTATTATTAAAATTCAAAAGGTTACTTAAAGCAAATAATGATCTATTTTAATTAAACTTCTTGTTTCAGAAAGGTAAAGGTGCTCCAAGTCGTGAGCCTGTGGTTACCGAAGAAGAGCAGAAAAAAATGATGGCCTATTATTTTAAAAAGCAGGAAGAAATGAAAAAACTCGCCGAGGCCGATGATGACTCTTATTTAAATTCAGATTGGGCTGATAATAACCAACTTAGGCGCCAATTTCAAGGCTTAAATGACATTAAATGGCGACCAAGATAATTTTAAATATTTATTGTTTTAATTTAGTTTTTATTATTTAAAATAAAATTTTATAAAAAAAAATCTAACTTTGGCACATTTATCTATATTTATTGGATGATACAATTTTTAGTATATAAATTTTTGTCCTCGTCTTCTTCTTTGATGTTCTCTTTGGCCTGAACAAAATCAAAGTCTGTTTTCAAAGTTTTGGTGTTCAGTTGTTTTTTTAGATATTCGGCTTTGGTAAGCCAATTTTCGACCTTAATTAATTTATTAGGTTTGATATTGATATCTATATAAATACAAAAAAGAATACATTTTTTTTCAAAACACTTGAATTCTCATCTCTTGGCAAATCTAATCAATCTAATTTGAAACTATTGTAAAAATAATCAATATATAATACTTTTTAAAAATGGTAACAAAACAGATATGGCATTTTCATACTGTGAATAGATTTCTTCATATCCGTCGCAGGTGGCATCCTTTTATTTTAACAAAGATAAATTAAAAAAATGAATTGTGGTCAAATTAGGAACTTTTTTTAAAACCAGAACAAAAACTTAACCAAGAGTAGTTGCTAAAGAAGAGAGTACGAAAGGGCTTGAAAATAAACTTGACAATAAAACAAATAATAAGTATTATGATAGTTGGATATTAACTTTGCATAATACCAAATTGCACCATGCACTTATTAAATTTTTTAAACTAAACTAAAATATATATCTTTAATATGTTTATTTAATAAACAAAGTATTAGTTTAATCTGTACTCTGCTTTTTGATAAAAGATCCTCTACAACCTTTTTTGTCTTTTAAATTTTTCTATTAACCATCTTTGTTTTAAAGATAAAATATTATTCTATTTGTAAAAAAAGAATTTAAATTCTTAAAAAATTTATTAAACCAAACTTAGCATTAAGGTTATACAGATAAATAAGTAGCTCATTTTGATCCATATATGAACTGAATAATTATAATCTTACCTATTTTGATAATGATACATGGTAAAAATTTTCCTAGTACTTTACCAAAATTAAATATCGCATACATACCTTAAATTTTTCATCAGCATCAAAGCACAATTTAACTGCGTTCTGAGCTTGTGGATCCTCTTTGGTTAAATTAACTAATATTTAAAAAAAAATAAATTAAATTTTCTAAATTTTTATCTAATTTACTTAAATCTAATTTGTTTATGGTTCGACTATTTATGTTTTGACTTGGTTGAGGATTACTGAGCGAAGATACGCAAGTAAGAGAAGATACATTGATGTTTGAACTCTTGGGAGTCGATTGGCCCAAATTAAGATTGGTAAATGTTTGAATATATTCAGAATTTAGGCCACTTTTTTCACCGGACGAAGGCCTTGAATTCAGGCCTGATATTTCCTCTGCTCTTTTCAAATACAGCCTAGCTTTTTCTCTTATTTCTTGCTTTTTCTGGACATTCTTTTCAAATTTAATGGCTGGAATCAGATATTCAATAGATTGCAGGTACAATTTTTGTGCCAATCTCCAATTTTTGTTCTCATCAGCTTCCACAGCTTTACGCAACAGCTCATACTTAGATATAAAATTCTAATAATCTTTTTAAAGCTTTATTTTTCAAGAGTACAGATCTTGGCAAGCATTTGCCAGATGGCATATGTTCCATGTCAACAAATGGATGTCTAAAAAACTCCTCGAATTCCATTCTTTCGTCCGGATTTCGCTGGAGTAGGCCTTGTAAAAGGTCCTTGCAAGTCTCGCTAAGCATCACATGACTAGGAATCTTCCAAAGTGGTACAAAAAAAAAGTACAAAAAAAATTAGACCAGTACTTGTATAGGTGCATCATCTAGGATTTTTTCTCTAAGTTCTTCAAGTGAATGAGACACAAATGGGGCATAACCGAAAATAACCTCTTTGGAAAATATTCAGCTGTCATACAATTTTATAAAATAATTTGAAAAATAGACTAATTACCGTAAAGTATGACACCAACTGACCATAGGTCAACTTTAGAGTCATAAATTTTGTTCTTCAGAACTTAAAAAAATTTAAACAAAAAATAAATTTTTTCCCAAATCATACTCTCAGGTGCCATATACAAAGGGCTTCCTTAAAAAATGTATAAAAGATAGAGAAAGATATCTTTAATTTCATGTATATACCCCTAAGTGATTGGGAAACTTTGTTTTCCTTCATGTATTGAGCAAAACCAAAATCTTGGTAATTAAGATATAAGATAACAAATTTTTGTCTTTTTTCTTTGAAACTACCGGCCAGTTTAAGAGAAGGGTCATTAACAGATGTGAGAAGAATATTCTGAGGTTTAAGGTCCATATGAGCAATGCCAATCGAATGCAGGTGCTTTAGAGCACTGGCTATTTGCTGGACAAATCTGCGCACATACCGCTCTGGTATGGTTCGGCGACACCTAATAAACGAGGACAAGTCGCCTCCTGGACAATATTCCATTATCAAATAGATATAATTTTCATCCCACTTAAATTTGTTATTTTCTCTTTTTAAACTATATTTTCTACATTACCTGAAAATCAATCAACTGAACTATATACTCATGTTTAACTTCCTTTAAAATTTTTATCTCGCTAAGCAAGTTCTCAGTGGAGGCCTTGTTGAGTCCACTTTTTTTGATACATTTTATGGCACAAACTTCATTTTTATTCTTAATTTAAAAATTAACTTTATTCAATTGGCCTAAGCAATCAAGAGCAAACCTTGTTTAGAGCTTTGTATACAGAGGCATATGTTCCAGTGCCAAGTTTTTTCTCAACCAAGAATCCCTTTATTTGCGGCGCTAAACTCGGTTCACTTTGATAAAACATTTTTGAAATATCATCATAAATTTGCATTTAAAATTTATTTGCATGTATTAAAATATATTTAGATAGAAAAAAAATGGAATCTTTACCAAACAGTAGATTGGTTGATGTGTGTAACAAGCTGGTGTCTGGTAATGTTTTGGTGCAGTATCAAGCTTTGTCGCGTGCCAATGCCATGATTACAGACTTGGCCACTAATGAAGTGGAAAAGAAACGCACTGTCCTCAAACTAATTGATTCCCTGAGGCTGATCAAGTCCAAAAATTGCTCTCTGTCACTGCTCAAGATTTTGCTCAAACATGCCAAAGAGTCCACCATCGACCATAACTTATTGATCAATACTTATTTAGGGCTTATTAACTCCAAAGCTGAAAAGTAATTAAATTCTTTTCAATTAAGAAAATAGAGCAAATTTTAATTTAAGCTCTTTGTACTGCTTGGAGTTTATAAGTGAATTGTTGATACATTACCAGAGCGAGTCTGCCAATTATTCCATTCGCAATCCAACTCATCCATTTGTAGATGTGCTCAGAAATTCAAATGAATACGACTACACTAGTCGCATGGTATATGAACAGATAAATTTTATTCTAAAAGATAAAAGGTTCAGAATTGAATAATTTTCAGCCTAGTTTAATCTTAATTTTAGATTAGAGATAACCAATGTTTATAAAATCTTAAGACCAGTGTTTATATACGTCTTTATGGAGACAGATAATCTAAAACACTCGGTCGCCAGTTTATTAATTAATAAACTAGAGACTCAAATGGACACTCGTTTAGTTGGTTTTGTTAATTTTTATTTTAAATCGTTAAAAGTATACTTTTTATCAAATTGGTAAAATTTATCTAAATCTCTTTTAGAAAAAAGATTATAAAGATGTGATTTTATTCGAGTCGATACTAAAGGTAATTAAGCTATATTCTCTTAATGAAGGTCTTACTAGCACCATTAAATTAAATGGATTAATTTTGCTGATGATTGACATGGAATGGGCAGGATATGCCAATTTAACCAACTACTGGAACGCTTTAACCAACTTGTTTTCACAAAATCCATCAGTAATTAAACTTTAAACTAGCTTTTTCTTTATTAATTAAATTTATCTAGCTAATAGATGCCGAATTGATGCAAATTTTGGCAGCTAATATACCTAAAATTAGCTTAAATGGCTTAGAATCGTATTTTAAAATGAGTAAGTGTTATTCTAGATCAAAAAATAATATTATCTTGTTGATAATTGATGAAATTGTTTTAAGTTAATTTTAAATTATAAATAAGAAAAATTTTTTTGTTGCCATTAAAATTGCCAACAAATTGGTTCAAAAATATTTTAATCTAAAGCATTATTTAATTTTTAATAACCAGCAAATAATTTATTATCTATTTCTAGTCGAAACGTGTATTGATTTATATGATAGCAGAGAGCTAGAACTTTATATGTTTTTTCCAAGTTTATTCTTGTATGTTATGTCACTTGGTCATGTAGAATCGATCGATTTACTCAATACTTACCGATTAATGGTCTCTGACTTGATCATAAAGATTGAAAAAAAGCTAAAAACAGCCCAGAAGGTTGACATTTTGTCTGTATCAAGCATTTTCAACTTGGCTGAATACGAAAACGTGGATGACTGTGACCAAGACCCAAACGAAAATGTCAACACTTATTTACTGAATAAATTGGCATCAAAATTTTTATCCACTGATGACAATATTGAACAAATTTGCCACATCTTTCAAAAATTAGTCCCAAAATGGCCTCATTTGGTAAAAATGACCCATTATTTAATTAACTAATTAGTTAACTTCTCATTCTTACAACTTAAGTATCCAACTATTTACAGTTTAATTATTTACAAAATTAAAATGTCATCTAATCATTTATTAATCAACTATCTATTAGATACTCTGACTGATTTGATAACTCCTAAAGTAGCTTATTTAATCTGGTTTTTTAATTAATTAAATTTAACAAAAAATTGACCAAAAGGTGGACATTAATTTGTGCCTGAACACTCTGCGAACCTTAATGTCCTCATCGAACAGTGATAACTTAATTGTTAAACTTGTATGCATGAAACAATTGACCAAGCTTTGCACAATGAAATATGACTATTTGGTCTACCCTTACTTGTCCAATGAACTGGTATCTGTCAAAAGCTTGCAACTGGCCGAGAATGAGCGCCTTGAAGTGCTTTACATGAAGGCATATTGTATCAACAAGATTATTAGATACAGACCGGACTATTATGCCCAAGAGCTTTTGGCCACCATTTCAAGCCTGTTGAACCAGTGCTTACATGCAAATGACCAGGGAGTAAGCGCCTTATTGCTTGATACAATAAGTTATTTGTGCGAGAGTGAGGTTGTTGACATGATGTCCACTTGGAGCGCTCTCTTGCCTCAATTTAAGTCGGAAAAAAGATGCTTGGTCTTGAATGCCTATTGTCGCTTCATGTCAGTTGCTGCCAAGTTAAAGCATTTAGAAAGTGATAATGAAGTTAATTTTAAATTTTATATTTTTATCTCTTAATTAAATTATCAAAAAAAAAGAATTCATTTTATTTCAAAATGCTGCAAAGTCTGTGGGATATGAGTGATCCATTTCAGACTAGTAATGAAAATAAATGGAAAATAATTGGTGCCGCTCTTGGAGAGATAAGCAAATTTGATAAGAACACTTTTAAATGTTCTCTTTTGCCTAGTTTTGTAAAAAAAAAATGGACCAATTAATCGAAAAAATTACCATTTTTACCATAGGTTCAGGAAAAGCTCAGAGACCGAAACAAGAAAGTGCTCGAGATGGAAGAAAATAAAGAAAAATCCATAAATGAGATATTTGCCAAGATACCATCGTTATGCTTTATGGATTATTTTGAATCGCTGGAACCTGATGCTTACCCAGGACTCTCCTGTCTATTTGAACAAATACTTGCCAGCGAAATTGATAGTGTGCCAAGACGATCTATCTCTTTTGCCAAGGAGAAAATATTCTCTGAAGATGAACAACTAATGTCTAAAAAATATTTCTATGACCATGTGAAAAATTTTTTATATGATGAAACCGTAGCAGATCTGAATAGAATGGAATCTGAGCACAATTTAGATAGTAATTAGCAAATGATTAGTCAATGAGATGAAATTTTAATTTTTAATTTAAGTCGGCTACATTTTGTTTAGCTATGAGCCTCGTGCTGACAGAAATCTAGAAGGAAAGATTGTCAAAAAGCATATCAAAAGCTATTGGAAAGGCTACGAAGAAACATTATCTTTAATTTTGAAAAAAGTTTCTCTTATTAATTATCTATTGAGTTTATCTGTTTTAAAAAATATTTTTTCTTAAAGGCAAAATTTGACATAAACGAAAACAATTTGGATTATTTTACCAATGCATTTAACCATTACATCAAACGAAGCTACCATGCCTGTATTCTAGTAAGCTTGTGAATTATTCCTATCCATAAGATTTCATTCCAAATTATTAGGAATTTTTATTAGTTATTAATTGAACAACAGATAAATAAAAAATTAAAATATTATTTTTCCTTAAATGACCCAAGAGACAGAATAACTCTGAATTTTGAAATATAAAATTTTTACCAAGGCACTTAATCTAGAATACAGCACGGCTGATGATAAACTTGGCAACGAGCAGGCCAGCACATGGAGCATGTAGATTAAAAATGATAAAGAATAAAAAAAATTTAATCTTCTTTAAAACAGAGCAAGAGATAAACACTTGGAAATTTTGACCCAATGCTTCAATGATCGAGAGGGTGACTCAAATGCAGATCTATTCACAATTGTTCTAAATAGCTTGGTGTTGACCACAATGGATCACGTGATGAGCAACCATGGCACCGATGAGGACATAACATTCAACGAGAGAAAATGGCTTGAAGTGCTGGTCGACTTTATTCTCAACATAAACGAGAACAAAACTGCCACCGAGTCCGAATACATCACCATGTTCAGCTACAAGCAATCGCACTCGGTCCAGTCTCTTAAATTTCTATTCAAAATATACAAAAAGTCAACTTTACTCAACTGGTTTTTGGCCAGTGTTTTGCCAAGCTGTGTCAAAATAAAAATAAACTCCTTCCTTATCAAATACATTGATCGGATACAAATGGAAATTTTTAACCAAGAAAATCTTCACCCACATGACATAATCTCATTGAGTGTATATTTAAAAAATTTAATTTATTTGGAGACAAATTTTAGAATAGAACAAAACGAGAAGATAAACTCTCATTTTTCTGGTCTAATTTTAAAATTTAAAAATGGCACCAAAAATGATCCACTGGTTGTTGAGTGCTATTTGAATTTGTTTGTTCAAGGTCTGTCCGCGTTGTACCACCAAGAGTCAATTTACTACGATGACAATAGCATATTGATGAGCTTAATTGAAATATTAAATGATAAAAAAAACAGTTCTTTTTATGACTTGCACAAAAATGCCACTTCAGCATTGGTAAATTTAAACTGTCTGGCATACAGAGCAAACTTGATCAAAAATGAACAACTGGTTGACATTTATGAAATGTTAAATAAAGTAATTTAGATTTTTGAATGGTAATTTATTTAATTTGGAGGTTAGGAATCAAGATTTAGTGATCTATTGGCTCTGTTCTGCAGGTTTTTGGTCTCATACGGCTTTTACGAAGCGGTCGAATGGATCGAAAAGGCCTACTCCAAATGGTCCAAGTATTATGCTGATTTTAAACTGGTAATAATTAATATTTATATCAATTAAGTTATCTTTATTTAAAAGTAGACAAAATTTTACTTCCAAAATTGGACTTTACCAAAGGTTCAACTAAAATTTTAAAAAAAATTATATTAACTGATAAAAGACAACTAAAATGTTATTTTTTCATAATTGTGAAAATTTTTTAGAACTTAAACAATTAAGTTTTTAAAAATTAATGACCCATACCATGTAATTTATGGTCATTATAAACTTATCTTTTTTTATAAGAACCTAGAAACAGATTCAATCGAGCTGGAAAAATGCATAAGAGGAATTTTGGCACTTCTCAGTGGGGTATCAGTCAACTACATTAATTTCGATCAGGTGATTAATTACAAAAAAAAATTAACAATTATCTATTTTATTTTCCATTCAGGAAACTTTTATGCCAGTTGACATGGATAAATTTCTCAAACCAGAATCAACCATCAAAGACTTGATGAAATTTCTGAAACAAAAAAAAGACCTCGGTGCTGATTTTAAACCTTGTTTAGGTTTCATGGTAAACAAATTTGAGGAGGCAAAATTTTCAGAAATTTATTCAAGTAATTAATTTTATCAATAATTAAATCTAATAAAAAATAATAATAAAACCAAAGCACCGAATACATATGATTACTTGGATGATTTCTTTCTTTTGAAACATGTGGTAAGCGAATTGTTGCGTTTGTCCAAAATCAAGACTCCTAGTACCAAATGCCAGCAACAATTTAAATTTTTTTTTCATGTTCTCTTGGACAGCTGTTTGCATTCCAAATCTAAAATTCTTCCACCTATCAATTGGTACTTCTTTATGACCTCTCTGATCAAGAGCAAATTTGGCGCTGAGCTCGAGTCCCAAATGATGAAATTAACTCTCATGCAGATAACTAGCCTTAATTCAGCCTATTCCCTAGTCAAAAATTTCCTTGTCGACACTCACTCTTTCTACCAATTTAAAGTAATTGTTTGTCCAGTTAATACTTTTATTTATTCCAGTATTTAGACCGAGACACAGCTTATCGTGTTGGAACATTTGGTCGAAATACTCGACCGGCTCAATTTGACACTAACAAAAAAATTTATAGCTAAGCTAAAACTATTTCTGGACCAAAAGCTGAATGGCAATAGACCAGAATTCGTAACTTGTGTACAGATGATTTTAAAAAGCCTTCTGAAATATGTCAAGCGTGGCAAAGGTGGCTCCAACGAGGTTCTCAGAGAAGTGGTCAATTTTTTTGTGTTTCTGTCCACCAGTTTTTGTTACAATCCTGATCTGGACACTGAAAAATCAATACTGGACACTACTGTAGCCATAATTGAATCACTTGAGGACACTGATCTAACTAAACATGTCATTAAATTTGAGGACATATTGGATGATAAATTTTTAATGAACTTTTACATTCGAACCAGATTGGTTGTTGACCAGTGCCAACCATTTGCTACTATTAACCAATCTGTTAATATAATGGTTAAATATTTGCAGTAAGCTTTATAAATTAAATTAAAATTATGTTAAGATAAAATTTATCTATTACTAATTTGAGCCTAATTGGTAATGAGTTCAAAGCATGCTTTTTAAAGTTGATGAGCCAATTTCTGCTCGACACAAACCTTAAGGTGAACGGATTTCAGACAGAGGGCCAAAGTGATGCAAAAAAAGTCAGCCTAATGAACAGCTCGCTCAATTGGTTCTTGGAATATTTGACCATAATGAAAAATGTAGACAAAAATGACCAATTTTTGATCACTATTCTCTCAGTGATAGTGCACTCTTGGTCAATACAGGCCATTGAGCTCTATGAGAAAAAAATCCACCAGCACCAAACTGACTCAATGGTGCAAAATATTGATAAAAACTTCAAAAAGCTTTTCCAAAATAAATTCTGGCGTCAAATAAGCTCTAAAGTTATTGAATTTTTAATTAACATTCTAATTAACAAGCAAATCGAAAGAAGCTATTTTGAAATTTTGTCTCAATGTTTGATGACATTTTTCCAACAAGGCCTCATCGAGGAAAACATTTGGTTCAAATACGAAACTTTAATTGAGAAAAAGATCCTATCTGAATAAAATAAAAGTTTTTTTTTTTCATATCTTTATCCAAAATTATCTTTGCTCTAAATAAAAGACTTAAATAAATACTCAAAAAAAATACTTTGTACTTTAATATAAAATCATAAAATAGAGTTGTGTATTCATATTTTAAATTATTATTAGTTAAATTAAAATTATGAAATTAAAAATATGAGTGATAGCGCATCAGAGAAGTTGTTGATACATGCCGAGCTTGAGGCTCTTAGCCGAAAGATTGACCAATACCTGAGTCAAAATACAAGCAGTGTACAATCGCCAGTAGTTTGTGACAAAAATGGACTATTTGTTAACATGACCACCAAGGCATACATGTCACAAGATGCCAAAGACTCGCTGCCAGAGCGCATATTCATCAAACGAAACTCTCTGCTCACCGAAATGTTCAAACAAAACCACATACGAACCATCCGCCACATATTCATCTCCATCATGATTATACTAGCTTTGCAGGTTTTTGTCACTGACTTGGTCGAGACTGGAAAGTAGAAAATTAAATAATATTTTAATAAATTGGTTTAATCTTAAAAATATTTTTTAAAAGTATTGATTTAAATTTTGATCTAATTCGCTGGGCTTTTGACAAATTTCACATTGTTTTCTACACATGGATCTACATGATGATGTCTACTTCATGTCTGGTCTACTACTGCTTCCACTTCTGGTCCAATGACCGAATAAAACAATTTTCAACAAATGCTAATAATTTATGTAATTAGGCCGCTCTTAGCTTCACTTATCTTTAATTATTTCTCTTTAGTCAAATATGACTTGCTTTGGCTGACATTGTACTGCATCTATCAGGCAATTTTCATAGGCATACCATGCTACATAGTTGCTACAAACCAACTACCAGTCGCTTCGGCATTCATTATCCTAATCGAACAAGTAAATACATTTTACAATTGAAAATTTATTTAATTAATTAAAAAAAATATTTAATAAAAAATATTAATATAGTTAAGATTGATGATGAAGGCTCATGCATTTGTTAGATCGAATTTGGCAAGAGCTTTGGAAAATGGGAAAAAAAAAATCGAAGCATTGAATGTGAGACGGCACAAAAAAACCAATTCGCTGACAATTGATGACCATGGCGACTCGTCCAGTGATGACGAATCAGCCTCTAAGATCAAAGCTAAAAATGACACCAAATTATGTCCAGATTTTTCATGCTATCTTTACTTTTTGTTTGCACCAACACTTGTCTATCGAGATTACTATCCGCGCAATTCGCGAATCAGATGGAACAATGTTTGGTCAAATTTTGCCCAAGTCCTGGGCGCTATCTTCTATACTCATTACATTTTTTCAAGATTTTGTATTCCTGTATTCAAGCATTTCAATACTGATTCTGTTACTCTCAAAGTTTTTATCCAATCCATTCTTAATTGCACCGTGCCAGGCACTTTGTTGCTTCTGGTGGGATTTTTTGCCTTTCTGCACTGCTGGCTGAACGCCTGGGCCGAAATGCTCCGCTTTTCAGACAGACTTTTCTATAAAGTAAACTTGAAAACTCTTTTAAACCAAAGTTAAGTTCATTTTGCCAAGGACTGGTGGAATTCGAGCAATTTTTCCAACTATTACCGAACAGTATGACCAGCTATTTACTTTTTGGTAAAAATTACACTTTAACTTTTAAGTGGAACGTGGTTGTGCACGACTGGCTCTATACATATGTCTACAAGGATCTTTTTTATGTAAGTTAATCAAAGATAAATTTAATAATTTAATAAATAAAGACAATAATTAGTATTAAAAATTTTATTTAGCTCCTTGGTAGCAAACAGAGAATTTTGTGCCAATTTGGAATTTTTTTCATAAGTGCTATTTTTCATGAATATGTGCTGGCATTTGGCTTTGGATTTTTTTACCCTCTACTTTTTATCCAATTTGGAGCCATTGGATGTAAGCTATTTATCAATTTGAAATTTTATTTATCTAAATTATCTACTAAGTCTTGTGCTTTTTTATCAAATCGAGCAAGAACAACAATTTTATGAACTTAACTTTGGTATGTATCCAGGGCTAAAATTCCACAACTTTTTTTAATTAATAAATGATTCTAAAAAGTGGATGGGACTTTTGATAGGACTTGGCGGGCTAATGTGCTTGTACAGCATGGAATGGTATGCTAGACAAAATTGTCCTCCATCATCGGTATTTATTAAAAAAAGATAAAAATAATTCTAAAACTTTAAAATTTTAAAAGGATTCCAAAATATTAGACATCCTACTCCCAAGATCGTTTACATGTGGCATCAAAAAAAACCAAACTCTTAAATTTGACCAAATTAAACAAGAACTTTAAAAACTAAAGCTTTATTTATTTTTGAATAAACTATTTTTGAATAGAATAAAGAATTTAATTTAAGATAAATATTCCATTTGCGATTTAGCCTTATTCATTTCAAGTAAAAAAGAATAAAATTGTGGCAAAGTAAGCTCCATTAGGCGGCTTTCTACTCTACCGCCAGTGTTGTAGACTAGCTTGAGCTGAAGGAACGCTTGGCCAAGTTTATCTATGTAGTTGGTAGATGCAGTCACGCCAAATTTCCATTCCATATCCACCAATTGACCTATCATTAGAGACTGAGAGTTTTTGATCTCCTTCAAATGAGCGGCATGCTTTTCCAAAACTGATTTGATAATTGAACATTTGGCTTCATCAATGCCAAAATTGGACTGAAAGTACTTCACTATTTTTGGTTGTTCTGACTGAATTAATTCATTTATTTGCTTGATTAAAAATTTTGCTATCGGTTTTGCGTTTTCAATGGGCTCAATTGTGCTGTTAAGATTTGCCAAGCGGTCAGTGTTATGTTTATTTGTTAGAAAAAGGGTAGTCGCTTCAGTTAAAATCAAAAAATCCTATTGAAAAAGAGCTAATTAATAAGAACTTTATAAATAAAGATAATAAAGTAACTTGATCGGTTGTAGTCTTTATTAAATCTACAGCTAGTTGGTCATTGTTTATTTCTGACATTTTAAAATTAATTAACAATTTTACAAGATGAAATTTTTGTTTTTTAATTTTAGATCATATGATTCTTTAAAATTATAATTATAAAATATTTTTTTTATTATGTACATAGGAGAAAATAAAAATTTGATGTAAGAACAGTTTTATCTTGACTGACAGAAATTTAATTTATAATTTAATAGTCAATTATTTGGGTTAATATTAACTGTGATTATTTGATTAAAGTCCATCACATAGAAGTTTCCGATCTTGTATTAACCAAATTGAACCGTAGCGACTACAAATTATGAGGTAGTCACTGGAATTTCAGTGACTGGGCACTTGGCTTTACACTATTTGGCACTTTCGTTGGTGATTTTAAATTAAAAATTATTCAAGTCTGATAAAAATAAATCAAACAATTCAATCAAGATAAATTATTAAAATTTTAACACTTTTTTTTATATAATAATTAGTTAAAAAATATTCTGGAAATTTTTAATAAAAGATAAACATAACAATTTGGTTTTAATTTTATATCTCTACTTAATAAAAATCTTAAATTTCTTAATAAAAGATCAATTTTATCATATCTAATTAGTTTATAACTATTCAAATATGAATCAAAATTCGACCACAAAATTACGGAAGTTCTAAATCCGGGATGTAATAAATTAAAATTTTTATCTAAAAATTTTTGGAAGAATCTTTATTTTAGCTTATTTTTAAAAAACAACACTAGTCTACAATTGAAAGACTCAACTAGGAAAAAAAAATAATACAAGTAATAAACAAAAGCGGAAAAAATATAAAAAATCAATTTAAAAAAATAATAATAAAAGATAATATTCTACGGTCACATTAGTCTAACTAAATTAACAAAGCACAACAACCAAAGGAGTCCAGATTCAGTAGACTTTTAACTTTTTTAGTTAATTACTGCCGAAGTATTTGATTTAGATAATCTAGATAATTTATTTCTTTATTTCTGAAATGATAATTATTTGAGTTAAGAAAACCAAATTAAAATTTTTATCTTAAACAAATCATGCTATTTCTAAATAAAAATTTTTTTGAATCTTTTATTAAAACTGATCAGACCTATAGTCCTAATTAAAAAATTCTTTTTTTCAAAATTTCTAAAGCCTTGATTATAACAATTAATTTTTCTCTCATATTTTAAAATAACATAAAAATTAAATTAACTCATTAAATAAACTTTTTAAAAATTTAATTACTTATTTTGAAAGAAATTTTTTTTTATAATTTAAATAATTGTCACTTCTGCTAATTATCTTTTATTATTTGGCTAAAGTCGATTGTAGAGTGAATTGTAGTGGTAAATAAATTTATTTGTATATGAATCATGTCTTAAAACAAATTGTTTTATATCTTAAATTAAAATTGACCAGACCTGAATGTTTTACTAATTAAAAGATATTTTTATCTAAAATTCTTAAATTCTTTATTTAATAAAATCAATTTTTTTCTTTATTGTTTTTAAATAATAAATTTAGTAATAAATAAATCAAGTAATAAATTTAACATTTCAGTGAGTCTATAAAATTAAAAATAGTATTTAAAAAAATAAATAGAGAAAAAAAGCTATAATAATTTAAAAATTAAAATTGTTTATTTAGTTAAATATGCTATCTGTTTTATCTAACATAATAAATTTTTAATTTAATCATTAATAAGCTGTTAAGCCAAAACAAATATTCAAAACTAATCAATTCTAATAGAAGATACACAATCACATTTATAATAAATAATTAAGTTAAAAAAATTTAATAGTTTAAAAATATTTTTTAAACAGTTTAAGTTAATTTAATTTTGCTGCTTTTTTAAGAAAAATATGAAGAAAAAAAATTTATTTTATTAATCAAGGCTAGATTAAAAAAAATACTATCATTTAATACTTATATACACACACGTGGAAATTTTATTAATTTTTTTTTAAATTTTAAAAAACAAAAAAAAATTGGTAAAACAATGTCCGACGACTTATTCGATGTATTCGAAGTAGAGGCGAGCGCTGACGCGCAAACGCTGATGCTCGTGTCCACAGATAAGAAGCCCGTGGTGGTGAAGGAAGGCAAAAAACGCCAACTGGAGGACACGGGCGACGCGAGCACAGACTTGGCCAGCGACGAAAACCGCAGCAAGCGCGTTCAGCAAGAAGAATTCGACCATTGGCGCGAGTCAGAAAAACTGCCGCGCATCACTGTTCACAAACTGGCCAGCTTGGACAAGTGCAGTCACGAAGTGGCACTTCCCAGCGAAATGGAATACCAGCCGCTCAAAAACGAGCCGAGCACAGTGCCTGCCAAAGAGTACCCGTTCACACTGGACCCTTTTCAGAAAGAGGCCATTCTGTGCCTCGAAAACAGCCAATCAGTCCTAGTCTCGGCGCACACATCTGCTGGCAAAACAGTGGTTGCCGAGTACGTAATTGCCATGTCGCTCAAGAACAAACAGCGTGTCATCTACACCACGCCAATCAAGGCCCTTAGCAACCAAAAGTACAGAGAGCTGTTCGAAGAGTTCAAAGATGTTGGTCTAATGACCGGCGACGTTACCATAAACCCGTCGGCCTCTTGTCTCATAATGACCACTGAAATATTGCGATCAATGCTGTACAGGGGCTCGGAGATCACGCGTGAAGTGGCCTGGGTGGTCTTTGACGAAATTCACTACATGAGGGACAAGGAAAGAGGCGTCATTTGGGAAGAGACAATAATTTTGCTCAACGACAATGTCCACTATGTCTTCCTATCGGCGACGATACCAAATGCGCGCCAATTTGCCGAATGGATTGCCTATTTGCACCGTCAGCCGTGTCACGTAGTCTACACGGACTATCGTCCCACGCCACTTCAACACTACATATATCCGACTGGCGGCGACGGTATTCACCTTGTAGTGGACGAGAATGGCACCTTCAGAGAAGACAACTTCAACAAAGCAATGATGGTACTCAAAGAAACACCAAAAGAAGCCGATCAAACAAGAAAGAGACGCGGCGGTGCCAACATAGCCGGCTCGTCCAACGAATCCTCATGCTACAAAGTTCTCCAAACCATAATGGACAAACAAATGGCACCAGTGATTGTATTCAGCTTTAGCAAGAAAGAGTGCGAAGCATACGCGGTCATAGCCGCCAAATCGGACTACAACACCGATGAAGAGAAAAAACTAGTCCAGCAAGTGTTCAACAACGCCATAAGCATCTTGTCCGACGAGGACCAAAAGCTGCCACAGGTCGAGAGTGTTCTGCCATTGCTGAAAAAGGGCATTGGCATTCACCACTCGGGCATGCTGCCTGTTCTCAAGGAGACCATCGAGATCCTGTTCTCCGAAGGCCTGCTCAAAGTGCTCTTTGCCACAGAGACCTTTTCCATGGGTCTGAACATGCCGGCGCGGACCGTTCTGTTCACCTCGTGCCGCAAATGGGACGGCAAAGAGACCAGATGGATCACGTCCGGCGAGTACATTCAGATGTCGGGCAGGGCCGGCAGAAGAGGCCTCGACGACAAGGGAATTGTCATTCTCATGATTGACGAGCGCATGTCGCCCGCTGCCGCCAAGGACATCGTCAAGGGCCAGGCAAACGCCCTCAACTCGGCCTTTCACTTGACCTACAACATGGTACTCAATTTGCTGCGCGTCGAGGGCATCAACCCTGAGTTCATGCTACAGCGCTCGTTCTATCAGTTCCAGAATTATGCCAGCATACCGGCCTTGTGCCAAAAGATGGAAAAGCTCGAGCTAGAGTACAACCAGATTGAGATCGAGCGCGAAAATGAGATTGGCCAGTACTTTAACCTAAGACAGCAGATCGAGAGCCTCAGAAATCAGCTGGCCGCTGTCATATCGGCGCCCAAGAACTGCCTCAATTTCATGAACCCTGGGCGGCTTGTCCAGATTGTGAACAAAAATGACAATTTTGGATGGGGAGTGGTGATCAGTTTTCGCAAAAGGGCCAATAATAAAATTGTAAGGGCTAATTAATTATATTTTTAATTATTAAGAATTGATTAAATAATTGGAAATTTATTACTTAGAAGAGAAGAGATAATTTTAGATTGTTAATAGGAGATAATACTTGAATATCAATAATTAATTTATTGATACTTGTTATTTTTTATATAAAAAAAATTTTAAAATTTAAATTATACGGTCTATTTATTAAAACAGATTTTTTGTATTTTTTATTAAAATTGATCAGATCTATTCTGCTAATTATAAAAATCTTTATTTAAAATTTTTTAAGCCTTGATTAAAAAAATTAATTTTTCTCTTATATTCTTCTTAAAATATCATCAAAATCAAATTAACTTTTATATTTTAATTCATTTTTAACTTTTTATAAATTATTTATTAAAGGAGAAAAACATTTTTAATAATTTAAATAAGTATCACTTGTGCTTATAATCTTTGATTATTTGACTGTAGTCGATTGTAGAGTGAATTGTAGTGGTAGACATGTTGTTTTTTTTAACAAACACCAACTTATTAACGCACATCTTTATAACGCACTTAAATGTGCGCTAACGAGATAAATAATATTAAAAAAAATTTTAACGCACATTTATATGTAAACTCACACGAATAATTGAATCGAAAAAATTATGTGTTTAAATATTTATTAAAATTAATGAAAGTTTATAAAGTGTAAATTTAAATAGTTTTTTTTTAAATATTTAAATAAAGATTACAAAAGTTAGAAATAATAATTTTTTTTAATTAATCTCTCATTAAGGCTTTTTTAGCTTTTTTTTGAGCCTATTTAATTACCCTTTGAATCTTCGTCAATGTCATTGAGGGAGTCATTTAGTTCCATTCTCCCTCTTTTTTCTTTTGGCTTTTTGGTTTTGTTATATTTCCTTTTGAGTAAATAGCTTTTAGCTACTTTAGTCCTTATATTCATTTTTTTTTTAATTTTAAATAAACAGATTTTTTTTCTAAATGTGCGTTTGAAATTATTTCAAAAATGTGCGGCAGCAAGTTTTTAGTGCGTTGTTCAGTAAAGGTCTGTTTAAAAAAAAAATTTGTGCGACCGAATTTTTTGAATGTGCGTTAAAATTTTTTTTATGTCCGGCGGTTAGGCACACCCTTAAAAAAAATTGTTTTATATCTTTTATTAAAATTGATCAGTACTGAATGTTTTAGTTAAAATTATAAAACTTAACTAAAATAATTTTTAAAGCCTTGATTAAAAAATTAATTTATTTCTCATATTTTTCTTTAATTAACATCAAAATAATAAAAACTTTTACTTTTAAATTAAAAATATCTCTTATCATAAATAATTAATTTTTTAAATTATTTATTTTTAATTAATTTGAATAATTTTCACTTCTGCTAATTATCTTTGATTATTTGTCTATAATCGATTGTAGAGTGAATTGTAGTGGTCAAATCTTATTTTATATGTTTTTAAATTAATTATCTACATTGAGGATTAAATTTTTGTTTATATTTTATTTGATTTGACCAGACTTTTATTATTTTATTAAAATTTTTAACTTTATTTATTATTGAGAGAATTTTATTTTAGATAATTCACAGATCTGTTAATTATCTTTTATCAGAATATTTTACTAATTAAAAAATTTTGAATTAAGATTAAAAATACAGATATAATTTTTATTTTATTTTTTTTTAAAATTTTTATCTACATTGTAAAATAGTCCTAAATAGGGTTAAATTTTTCTAATTGAGAATTTTTTGTTTAAAACCAGGAAATCAGAATGGTTACAGATTAATTATATTTGGTAAAGTTTATTTTTTATTAAGAACGAAAGTGAACCAATTTACACTATAGACACACTGTTGTATGTTACCAAAGAGAGTGCCAAATCGGGCTACTTGTCCGAAATAAAACCTTGTACAAACGACACAGACGGTGTAATGCATGTAGTACCAATTCAGCCAAGTGTAATTAAAGCAATTAGTTCAATTTGTATATATTTGCCGCAAAATTTACAAAGCCTCGAGTCTAGACAAAGCGTTTGGAAAACTTTGAAGGAGATTAAAAAGAGAACCAAGGGCTCTTTTCCGCTTCTGGATCCTGTCGAAGACATGGGCATTAAAGACAAGCTCTTAGTCGAACTTGTCAAGGTATTTTACCTTTTTTTTAAGGCTATTTTAAAATAAATTTACTCAATTTAATTCAATAAAATAATTAATTAATTGTTTTAATTATTTGAATAATATTTTAGAAAATTGAATTGCTCGAAAAACAAATACTGGAACACAAGATGCACACTGATCCCGATTTGGCCGAGTTGTATAAAAAATATGAAAAAAAAGCCTTGGTAAAATTATTTTATTGGGAAAAAATAAATCAAGAATTTAATTAATTAAAAAAATAGATAAGAAACGAACTGAAACAGGCCAAGAACGAACTGAAAAAAGCTTGGTCCTTGCTTTTAATGGAGGACTTGAAGTGCCGCAAGCGAGTGCTTCGCCGACTGGGCTATTGTGACGAGCAGGATGTGATTGACACCAAGGGCAGAGTAGCCTGTGAAATAGATACGTAAGTATCATATATTAGTTAAATTTTAAGACCTAAATTTTATCTATTATTTGTACAGAGGAGATGAGCTTGTTTTAACTGAAATGCTGTTTAATGGTGTATTCAATGATTTGAGTGTAGCCCAGTGCGTAGCGTTGTGTAGTTGCTTTGTAGTCACCGAAAATGTCAAAGAAGACATGCCCAAATTGACCCAGGACTTGGCTGCTCCTTACAAAATAATGCAAGACACGGCCAAACGGGTCGCTACAGTGTCCAAAGAGTGCAAGCTGGACGTGGAAATAGACGAGTATGTGGACAGTCTGAAGCCGTCTCTGATGGATGTCATGAACGAATGGGTAAACGGAGCATCCTTCTTGAAAGTTTGCCAAATGACCTCCATATTCGAGGGCAATATAATCAGGCACATACGCCGCCTCGAAGAGCTGCTCAGGCAAATGAGCTGTGCCGCCAAAGCCATCGGCAACACTGCTCTCGAGACCAAATTCAACGATGGAATTCTCAAGATCAAAAGAGATATAGTTTTTGCTGCTAGCTTATACTTATAATTTAATAAATGAAAAATTTTCTGTTTGGCTATCGTTTTATCAAAATATAATAAAAATTTTAATATATTAAAATATAAAAAATTATTCTTTCTTTGTCTAAATTATTTCCATAGACTAATTCATCATCGTTTATCCATAAGAGATTGACTATGTGAGAAAATCAAAGCTAGCACGATTAAGATAATCAAATATTTATTAATAGAATTATTTTATTTTAAACTTTTAAATTAGAAAAAAAAAAAGTTTATTTTTTCTATTTTTATTAGTAAATTTATTTAAATACATTGAGCATAATTTAATTTTATTTAAGAAAAAATAAATAAATAAAAATAAAAATTCAATTAGCTAACAAAATTTAATATTCAAATTATTTGGGCTTAGTTATTTTTCTATTCAATTTAACTTTGGTAGTTGATTAATTTCATTAATTTATTTACTCTATTCAAAAAATACTTTCATAAAATTAAGACTGACAAATTATTAAGTCTATTTGTCTAAGGAAATGCATTTTGAAATCGATAGATTATGACAAGACAATCAATCAATGCATTTATGCGTAGCTTTGAGGCATTTGAAAGCACTTAGTTCTGAGTCCAGCTCGACTGACCAAACAAGGACACAACCACCAGAGTTTACAATTATTCAAAATAGCCCCATTGTTATAGCAAAATAAAATATGAATTTTGTTTAAAAGTCATTAAAAAATCAAATTGTTAAATGGCTCTTTTGGGCCAACTTGGTGAATTATCAAGTGTCAATCTGTGGTTATTCTAATGACCAAACAATAAATAATTTTAAGATTGTTTTGCAGTATTTTTTTTCCCGCCGAGGCTTCCCTATTCAACTCTATTTTGAACAACTCTTACTAGGTCAGTTGTCATTAAGTGGCCTTTTTTTGCCAAACAAAATTTCAAAATTTTGTTTAGATAACAAAATATTAGCTCATAACAACTAATAATTATTAAAATATAAAAATAAAACATTATTTTAAAACTCTCGTTTAAAAGGCTTAAGAAAAGATTATTTGCCTTAATTGTTGATTAACTTGGCTTTTATACTTTTTTTTTCTAAAATTACTGTCATTAGAGCTAATATCCATTCGAATAAATAATAAAATATTAAAAAATAAAAGCCAAAACTCTAGGGCTCAGACAATTAAAATTAAAATTTAATTAAAACATAATTTTTATTCAAAGTTTGGACTATAGTCCTGGCGAGTATTGTTATTATTATAATTAATAAAAGTGCTAGTTATGTGACTAGAAGTAGGCGTCAGGAGCGGGCAATTAATTTTTGACAATATATAGAATAATCATTAATTTCATAAATGAATGAGTATAACTAATTGAAAATAATTACATACTCGTAAATTAAATTACGTAATAATTTAGGGAAAAAATAATATTCATTTTAGCTATTGGCGCTGCATTTTTGCCAAGTTAATCAAGGATTTTGTTGTAGCTAAAAAACTCAACTACATTCCATTAGCTTAATAGGAAAAAAAAATACTTTTCTTTCCACATTGTTCTATTAGGGAAATTGTTGATAACAATTCATTAGGGAAAATGGTTCAAATAAAAGAAACACTGCCTGGGCCATTGGGTTCTAATCGCTCTCAAGTGTTCATAAGCGATTATATAAGAGTTTTTGTTTGGCAAATATTTCTTCAAGTTTTTGACAGGATTCGCGCTCTTAAGGCTTACTAAGCTATCAGCCATCATAGCTTCCGATCTTGTTGTATCCAAAGTTATATAATTTTCGCTAAATGACAATTGTTTTGTTGCCGAACCCGAGCTATAAACACTCTAATCCTGGTCTTTTGTGTTGCTCTACAATAGCTAATAACCAACATTCTTCCAAGTTGGTAGAAATTTTGGCTACTTGTAAACTAATCCTGTATCATGGCGCGGATTCTGGCAAAGGCAAATATTTGGCTTGGTAAAACTAAAAACTTTATTAAATTTTTCAAGCAAGGGCTTTTGTTTTTTAATAATCATTTAAAGCCGAAATTATTTGTTTACTTCAATATTAATTTATAAAATGCGTACCTTTAGGCTTTAGAAGTGATTTTAGAAAAAAAAAGTTTATTTTTTTCTAGTTTAATTTTTATTATTTTTTTAAAAACTTGAATAAAATTATCTCTTTGACTTGAAAACATAATTTTTATGCAATCTATATAATTTACGCTAAATAAATCATATTTTACTATTATTATTTTCCGAATAGAGGTGAATTTTTTCTAAAAAAGTATAAAATATAAATCATATGAATGAATGGAAAAGTAAATGTTTGTAAATATTAACTAATAAAACCTTATAAACAAATTACTTGTCTAAGGTAGTGTTTTTTTTTTTTTTTGGTTTATTAATTTTACTTTTTGCCAAGGTAAGAAACCAAATTGAATAAATTAGAAAGCTTAATATTTCAAAAATTTGTATAAATTAAATTTAAGTGATAAACAAATATTTAGTATTATGATAAAAAATGTATGAGCCAAAGCTATCTTTATTTTGTAGATGATAGAGCAGATAGTTTCCGGTTTATGCTCTAGTTCTAACCAGGACGCTCAATGGTAGAGTGTGTTGGTCATAAAAACTAAAATGCTCGCCATAAATTAGAAAATTGTTAATTGTAGTTTAAAATTTTTGAAAGCATGTTCGAGCCTATGAAAACAACCGGCCCTAGGCCAAATACCAATGTGCTAGATATATTCGGCTAGTCTAACCAAATGTTTCAAATTTTTTTCTAACTCAATTAATCTTGAAGATAACAACCATTATAATAGATAAAATATGTCTTTTAAAGTGTTGTGTTTATGTGGCCCAAAGTGCCATTCCGCTTCAAGTGCATTTCGGCTTAGACCATCATTGTCAAACAAGATCGAGTTACAACAATTTCAAAAATCACGTACTCAAAGCTTCATACAATTACCTAGGTCCAGACTACACACACACACATAGATTAATTGGCTCATCGACTTAACTTAATTAATCTTTTAAAGTATAAACAAATTTCTAGTTTGATCGAGTGGGCCCAAGTTTAATGTGGAAACAAGTTTGTTTAAGTTTTGTCAAGAAGCATTTTCAAAATCGAATGGAAATAGTTTTATTCGTGAATTACCATAATCCAAAAGTACTTAAATAGTAATTTTCTCATACTAAAACTCGATAAAATGAGGCCTTATTTTCTAATATAATAAGAGCTTAGTTTGTTTGTTATGTTTTTTAGCTTAGTCCGAATTCCGAGTATATGGACGAGTCTTTAAAAAAAAATTTTTTTTTTTAATTATCTTAATTTAAATAAGATAAAAAATTTTTCCTATTAATTTAAACAAAATTTAATTTTAGAGTGAGATAAGCATTCATAATTTGTAAAATAAGATAAATTTTTTTTTATATAATTGGTTGTCTCATGAGATTAATTGGGCAAAAATTTTCACAGTTGACAAGTTTATTTGCAAATTTTTCCACAAGCATGGTTGACAAAATCATATCTAAATTTATCTTTGGTCAAGATTTTATTACCAATTAAATAGGTACATGTGTGTGTGTGTCAGTAGACCCTGAAATCGGTATTTAATTAAACCGTGGTACTTGTTTAATAATTTGGATCAATTTTTTTAACCTGGTGTAAATTTTCCAAGTAATGAAGCAAAGAATAACCATAAAATAAGATAAATAATTCTGACCTATGCTGATCTATAGCTTTTATCAATTTACTAGTAGCCAAAAAAGTTTGCTAATTTTTAAAATTTGAGATATTGAGGACACTGGGCGATAAAAATTATCTGGTATCTATATTACGATATGGAGCAAAGATTGCCAAAGTATGTGAGAGTTGTGGCAGATTTTACCATTATTGGCTAAAATTTAAATTAAATTTACACTTAACCAGGTTGATCTAGTTCAACCAAAGCCCGTACTTTTCCAAGTGGGCCGGCTCTCATTAATCAAAACCAGTTATTTATCTTTGTTTATTTGCTCAAAGCCTTAGCTAGGCTTACAGCTGATTCGATTAATTATTCTCCCAAATCGATACTCTTTATTGATTTAATTATTCAAAAACTTAAATCCTTTTCGCCTAATCATAATCATCTTTTTTTTTTGGTTTTTATTATTATTATAAAAAATTTTTTATGCAAATGTAGAATTTTTCAAGTTTTAAACAGAACCACGTTCTTGAAATACCATTAGGTAAAAATAAAATAAAATATCATCACACTTTGGATAAATATTTTATGATAGTATTATTCATTTTGTTTATAATATTTTTTATCTATTTATAAAGGTAATAAATATGGTGGCTACATTTTGACATTTATTTATCGAGTGTAGTTTTGTTGTTAGAATTTATTTATTGTTTGTTGAAAAAAAAAATTTTTTTTAATTATCTTAAAACTTGTCAATTTTGTTAAGGTATTTACTTTTTAAATTATTAAATTTAAATTAATTATTCATATATGGGATGATTAATTTAAAAATAGGTGACACGTGAATGAAATGTGTAGCCATAAATTTCACTTTACCCATCAAGTACCTGATGCATTTTTGCCAAGACCGGTACCATTTGGCAACTATTTCTCAATTATCTTGCTTTGTGTACATTAGGAAAACAATCAAACAAATAAATTGTTTTAATTACATATTTAATTAATTAGTTAGTTTGGAGCAAAAATTTTGAATAGAAATCATAAAATTTTTTTATTATTTGGTTTCGTTATACACTCGTAAGTTTTTATTATAAAAAAAAAATAAGAATATTTCTTAAAATAAATCTTTGTTTGACTTAAATCTCCTAGAAAAATTAAACTAAATTACAATACTTAAATTTCTAGGTATATTTTGAGGATTATTTAAAAAATAAAAAAAAATGAATATCTAAATTTTTGATAAAAAAGTCGAGTTATTTACAGATAGCCAAAATCTGCTTCAAGTTTGGTAAATGTTCACTTGTTCTTTAAATCTTTTAAATTGTATGCTTTTATCTATTATGAAATTTTAATACTAAATTAGCCTTATTATTGAAAAAATAATATTCTAAAAGAATTACTGATGGTCTTGCCAAGGCTGTCAATTGATTTTGGCTTATCTAAGGGTAAATAGCTTCGAGACAGATGTTGGTCATGTTGGAGCAATTAGGCTCAGCGAATAGTTAAGTTCCATGTAAATATAACTACTATGGTAAAGTGAAATTTGAATAATTAAGTGATAAGATAAGTGGTGCAAATATTAAATTAGAACGCACAAATATAAAGTCTAAGCGATATGTAGATAGATGTGGTTCTTTCGAGGTTGAATGGTAGAGAATTCATTGCCAAGTGTTTAGGAAAAAAGTGGTGCTTGTACCTAGCTTTTTCCCAATGAAAACAAATAACTAATCAACAAAAATCAAACAAGATAAACAAACCAATATTATTATTTGATTAGAAAAATATATTTTTAAATTTGTTCTATTAAAATATCAAAATAGTTTTTTATTTTTTGTTGCCAAACGATGCTAATTTTCCAACATATCACGCAATTTTATGTTTATCTTTTACATTTTATCTTGTTTCAACACACTTAGAATTGCAGCCATCAATTATCTCATTTGTAGTTGTGTTAAGACAGCTTGGAAAAGCTCTAAAAGCCTTATTTAATTTAGATTTAGAAAAACAATGAGCATAAAAAATGATTTGGACCAGAATTCGGCAACACAACGCAACCAAAAATTCAAATACCTAACAACCAACATGCAAAATTTGCTAAAAAATTTCAACGAAAACTTGTCGGTGCGCAAGCCTGACTCGAGACTGGAGCTGCTGAACCGGCTGAAGCAGCACCAACTGAGCCAGCAGCCAGTGCGCGCGCTGGTACGCTCCAAAACCATGACCAGCCGAGCAGATAGACCGCTTTCCCACCTAGAACCGTGCCAGGAAAAGCCCAAGATTAACCGCAGCCAATCGCAGCTCAACTACTACTCGCTGCACCGAACTGAAGACACTTTTGACCATGGCCAAAGCACAGAGGACAGAATTCACAAGAGCAAAAGCTCCCAACAGATCCAAATGAACTCTTCGCTCATGTCCGACTCGTACCATTCGGACTCGGAATTTTCCAGCCAGTCCAATTCACCAAAAAAGACAGACACCAAACGCCGCTCTTCGTCCATTCTGATTGACAACCCCAAATCGGTTGTTTTGCGCCGCGACAGAACAACCAATGACACAGACTTGCCAATGATGAAGCAAAAACTCCTCGCTGGTATCAAGCGAGGCCAGAGTTTGGCTCCTCCAAGCAGGGAAGAGTCTTCCGTGAAGAGAATAGCCGAGTTGGAAGACAGAATTTTGGCCCTGGAGTCCGAACTAGACAGGGAGAGAAAAAAATTGGCCGTCGAAAGGGAAGAAAAGTACGAGCTTGTTAATGAAATTAAGATGAGGTATGAAAGCGAAAAAGTGTCAGCTCTCAAAGCTTTGGAAGCAAAGCTTAACGCTGGTAAACTTATTGAGATAAATGGTATCAGAGAATCGCTTGAGACCGAGAGCAGAGAAGAGATAGAACAAAATAAGAAGTATTTCGAGAATGAAGTGGTCAATTTGAAGAATAGATTGCAGGAAAAAAATGAAAGGTAATTTGGACTATTGGCTGGTTTGGTTGATGTGATAAAGATTTAAATTTTAAAATTTTTTACTTTGGAGAAAAATATTTAGGTATCTTATCTTGTAAAGATATGAATATATGATCGATTGGGAATAATTTTTGTTCTCATTGAAGCCTTGGTGACCAAAAATGTGTCACACTCATTCTAAATATAAATAACTATACAAAATTTAGTTTTTAAAAGTATTTTATCTTTATTTGAACAAAAAAAAAATCAAAAAAAAACCCTCAAATTCTATCTATTAGTAAGATGGAATTTAATAAAAAGATAAATAAATACTTAATTTTAAAGAATGCATTATTGTTATTGTTATTATTGAGATTGGTATGAATGAGGGTCTAGGATTAAAGTAAAAATGAGCAGACCAATTTTAATTTAAAAATAAGAGCTTTCCAAAAGAGTAAAGTAAAATTTTGACCAGATGAATGAATGATCAGAAATAAGGTTAGATAAAATTGCAGTTTTTTATCTGTCCAAATGATTACCAAAATATTGGAGTCTTTTTTTTTTAAATTATGTTTTAATCTTTTATTTTCATTATCATTTTTAGAGTGAATTTTGGTCAGTAATAGTAATTTTATGCTTTTGGGATCCGGATGCCAAGCAGTGACTTCTTTACCTGATACTTTTCTAATATTTTATAAGGTTTCCATCTTGACCAAATATGTTGTAATGCTTAGTAATGCTTATATTGGTAATAATTTGGTTACCATATCAAGTGCATTCCAGGACCGCTTTTAAAAAGTTATAACTGGTGCCATAGTTACGCACAAGCTTTCTTTCAATAAATAGTTTTCCACTTTTAGTACCATCTTCAGAAACGCCCAAGTTATTTGATGCAAGCGTTAGACTACCATGAATTAGCTCAAGCCTATCGTATCCATACTGAATCTTGTGCCATTTTATTAGGTCTCATCGACTTGGTTTGTGCTGTAGAGATGCCCAGCCCAATAACTCTTTCCTTCTAACAGCTTTATGTTTAACTTTGGCACTTATTTTGAGACTTTTAAATATTTCAGTGTCACTTGGCTTAAATGGGTTCCAGATTTCTGAAGCAAACTCAAGATGGGGTCTTGGAAAAAGGCTAGAAAATTTTTCAGATAAAAGCTACCCAAAAGAGTTTATAAAAATATTGACCAGATAAATATGATCAGTAGCGATAGATAATGGCATTAATGATATATGTGTTTTATCTGTCCAAAGATAACTAAAAGAAACGAGCCTGTTTTTTCTTATTATATAATCAAAATTTATATTATCTTTAATTTATTTTTTCTTTAAAATTCTATGTAAAAACCAATTACAAAATTGTTATTTTTTTAATTAATTTAATTTAACAAATTATCAAAAAATTTAATTATTATCTATCAAACTATGATTTGGAATATGTATTTAGTTCAAAAACACTTAAAATCAATAAGAGATAAAAATCAAAATCTTGTCTATTTTGAACAAGCTTAACTAATTAGGTGTAGGACTAATTTTTATTTAATTAAAAAAAAAATTGGATCCAATTAATAAAATTTTAATAAAAATAAAATTTAATTTAAAAGATGTTTTCAGCTGGAAAAATTGCTCAAAGATGAGCACCTTAAAAGTGAACGACTGTTCTTGAAGTCGATTGAGTTGGTGCGCAAATTGGGCCAAAAAAGCAACCGAGAAAGCTTATGCTCAAACGAGCTTCAAACCGAGCACTCGAGTGACCAGATGCGCCAGAGACTTGGCACAATTCGGCAAATATTGAGTGAAGAAGACGAGTCTCAGGAGCCAAAGAGCCTGCCATCTACAGATGAACTCATACACGATATTGAAATTCGAAGCAGGCGAATCAAGCAACAGAACCAGACCAATTGTCTGGACATAAAGATCCTAAAAGAGACCAAACTTAAACTTGAATCCCTGTACAAGATTAAGTGCAAGAGCGATCTGAACAAATCTGCCAAAATCCACAAACTGGAAATAAACTACCAGAGCGAGCTGCTCAAGTTAAGAAACGAGTTCAATTCGGACCTGGTTCGCTACTTGGAACACAAATTGGTGCTCAGGGACGCCCTGTTGAACGACTTGGTCCTCAAGCTAAGCAAAATACTAAACATTCTAAACATATCCGACGAACCATGTGAAATGATTCGCGCCAATTTGGACCATTTGGTGCAAAATTTGACCAATTCGCTCAACTTGAGCGAGCCCAGTTTGCAAGTACTTGGCGAAGTGACAAGTGCCAGCTTCAATTTGGACACCATGTATAAAAAAGCGCCTGTGAGCTTGGTAGCAAAAGGAGTGGACATTAATCCGGACTGTATTGTCCGAGTAAGATGAAAATAGCTGTGTGAACTAGAATTTTGAAAATTTTGTTTAGAAAATTGACCATGACGAGAGTCCAGATAAGGAAAGACTCGAAAGAACTATTCAGGATGAACTGCTCGAGCTGGACAAACACTTAAATAACATGAAATTACTGAGCAACAGTTTGACTGTAAATTTATCTTTAATTATTTTAATAAATTTTAATTAATTTGGAAAATTTTTCTAATTTTTAAGGAGCAGACTTTGAACAAAGGTTTGCTGAAACCGGTGCGAGCCAGCGTGAGCAAGAGCTCGTCTAATTGTAGTAGTTGTGATATATCTAATTCGAGTCATAGTTTTATTGAGCTGGAGGAAGCATCTGATGTCAAGTTTGGCGAAAAGCCCAATATCAATTTGGTCGCGCACAAAACATACAAAAAAAAGCCCAACTATGAGCTTATTGTCCAATAGATAAATATATTTTTATGTAAATAAATTGGAAAATTGATTATCTTTTTTGTATTTTAAACTTAGATTTAAAAAATCTTTATTTGTTTTTATTTTTGGCAAATGGTAAAGTCTTGACCAATTTAAAATTATCACTGCATTTATAAGTTTCTTAATTAGTAGATCGATCGATTGGTTTTTATTTTGTTCTTTTTTCTAGTTGAAGCTGAATAAACCAGGTGAGAGACTTTTTTAGACTTGCTTTGGGCAAGTTTTGTTGACTTTGACTGATGATAATGAAAGCTCTAATTAAATATATTAAAATGTATGCTTTTTTAAAATAAAAAAATTAATTTAAAAATTTGTTTTTTTTTTGTCAAAATAAAGCTTGGCAAATTTTAATACAAAAAAATTCTGAATTAGGTCAAAAATTACTTTACAGAAAAACTTGTTATTTTGACCAGACTGGGTTCAGAATTGAGAGAACAATGATAACAGGATTTAAGGCAAAGAGATAAATGCTCAAACTTGAAAATGTGATCTCATATCTCACAATAAACAAATGAAATATTCAACCAATATTTAATTTGCTTCCAGAGCCACGACACACATTGCAACTAATTAACACGAAAAATTACTTTTACAGCTCTTTTGCCAAAATCTGGTAGAAGTTGTTTTTTTAATTTAAATTTAGATTTTATTTGGTGAGTTTATTAATTTAATTAATTAAAGCTTTTTAAATAAATAAATAATAATCCAGTCATCAACCAGGAAAAGTATAATTTATTTTGGTTTCTAGCTTATTCAAGAGATAACATTTTTTTACTTAAATTATTAGAAATTTATGCATACTAATGATGATGGTAAGATGGTAGGAGAACTGGAAAGTCAATCAAAACTTAACTTAGAAGCCTAAACCCTGAGAAGATGTATTTTTAGGCGTATAATTCGCCTATAATATCATTTTAAAAATATAAATAAAATTTGATTTTTAGGTTTTAAATGTCTATTTAGATTTAATGTCAATAAGTGAATTTTTCGTCTTTTCTTTTTATCTCAGATTGGTTGAAAAATTGAAATCCAAACACCCAAAACTACCATTATTGTCACTCATTTTGAGAGTATATTCAAAAAGACCAGTTCTTTAATATTAATTAATAAAAATTAAATATTGATTAAAAATATTACCCTAAAAAAGATAATTGTGGTTCTATTGTAATATTGAATGCTGAATTGAAGTTGTATAAACCTGGCGTTAGGCTCAATGGAGAAGTACAATTAACCACATCACCAAAACCCAAATATAATTCAGAAAAAAAATGTAATAAACTACAAAAATCATTATATGGACATGCTCCAAAATAAATTCCATTAATTAAATAGCATGTTAGTTTAAGTTTTATGCCTGAAATGGTTCGATAGATTGTAGTATCTGTTTTTAGAGGTCCCCTAATTTCACGGTTAAGAGTTATATTCAAATTGATGGGAACTGTTTTAGATAATTGAATAGGCATGTCTCCAAT
>JAESIW010000090.1:1129412-1169923 GCA_016802295.1 Brachionus rotundiformis
TATCTTGCCTATTCATTCTTTGGTTAATTATTAATAAAATTTTCTAGCCTATTCAAAAGATAATTCTTGTTTTAATTTGAATTATTAGAAAATATTGCATACTAATAATAGTATGGGAACTAAGAAGACAAACAATACTAAACTTGGAAGTCTAAACCAAAATGAGGTTGAATCCGTCTATCATATCAATTCAAAAATAAATGCAAAAATAAAATCTGATTTTTATTAAGCCTATTAATTAAAATATCATTGTTTATCTTTTATCTTACTGCAGAAAAGTTGAAATTAAAACATCCAAAACTACCATTTTTGTCACTCATTCTGAGGATATATTCAAAAGAACCAGTTCTTTAAAATTAATTAAGATAAATAAAAAAAAAGAAGAAAAAGAAAAAAATTTACTTTAGATATTCAAAAAATGGTTCAAATCGTTCTGCAGCATTGACTGCTGAATTGAAGTTGTATAAACCTTGTGTAAGATTCAATGGAAAAGTACAATTAAAACCACTATCTATGAAATGCTCATTAAATTCTCTATTCAGATACAACTTAAACAAAAAATCTACAAAATGGCAAAAATCGTAATAAACACAGGATCCAAAATTTGAACTATTGATTAGATAACATGTTATTTTAAGTTTTAAGCCTGAAATGGATCGATACATTGTAGCATCTGTTTTTAGAGGTCCCTTAATTTCACGGTTAAGATTTATATTCAAATTGATGGGAACTGTTTTAGATAATTGAATAGGCATGTCTCCAATATCAAAAGAATTAATTTGGAAAGCTGATGGACCACAATAGGACCATTCCAATTTGGTCGAGGAATAAAAATTTGGAAAAAATATCAAAATTAAGAAAGCTTTGAGCATGGTGTTTATAATTTTCTCCTAAGAAATAAAAATACTCTACTTATAATAACACTGTGAGAAAATATAATACGAACTTTGAATCAAATAAATTGATAAAATATTAAGATAATGAAGGTAAATTTTATGATATTGATTGTAAGCTAAATTTACATGATGGTAAAAAAGGTGTTTCTTAAATAAACTTGGTGTCTGATTCAAATTAAAAATCTTATTTTTGAAAAGGTTTCTTTATCAAAATAAAAATAGATTAGAAATTGACAAAATTTTGTTCAAAGGTGTTATTTTAATTTTCTAACTCATTTTTTTATTATTTTTTTTATTTTTTAAAATGTATATTATTTTCCAAATTATAAAAAAGTTTGAAAATAGTCAATTAGCTTTAATAAACATTTTTTATAAATATCTAATAGAACTTGACGGCTTTTAAGCAAAAGATTGCGCTGAAACTATGAGGACACCCAATTTAGTGGATCCCGCCATGAGATATTCCCATTTTTCTTTACGAAAAACAGGCTTGTCAAATACCAAAAACTACCATCATATTAAATTTCATTAATTTTAAATTAAAAATCCTATTTGATTACTTGATTTGAATTTTTTTTATTTTAATTAAGAAATTAATATATTTGTTATCATTAATTAAATGCTGCAATCAAAACTATTTTTGTTAATTTGAAAAAAAATTTATTTTCTTAACGATTTCCGGTATATAAACAAGCTTAGTAGCAATTTCTGAAAATTATATTCAATTATTATCAAATATTATTCTATTAGAAATAAAAAATATACAATATATAATAAAAACTTTTAATTCAATTTTTATTATTTTTGGCTAATAAAGGAAACTAGACAAGAAAAAATTAAAACCAAAAATCATTTGAATAAGTTGATAGAGGAAAATTATTTCTTTACAAAGAGTATAAATGATATTATATGTCACTTGATACGAGGCTTTGAATTTTTTTTAATTTTGTCACTTAATTATTCAGCCCAATTGTCTAGCAATTATTAAAAAACCTCTCAGAAAAATTTAAGAGCAAAATCAAGTTAGTAATTAATTTGTTCATCTCAGAAAATAAGCTTAGGTACAATTTGGTTTAAGGCCTTAATTTTTCAATAAATTAAAATTTAATTCACTAAACTAAAAAAAATTGTTTATTGATCAAAATTAAATTATCTGTTGATAAGTTTATTCTAGTTCGATGTTTATTGTCTGCTTCGAATCTAAAACACAATTTATTATTTAAGCAAACTATTTCTTTAAAATATCTATTTATAATTGTTGTAAATTCGTTTAATTGATTTACTTTAAACGCTTGATTTAATAGTCTTATTAGACCATTTATTTACACTAATTTAATTTTTCTTTTTTTATTTGGTATAGATTTTTGTTGTATCTATTAGTATTTTTACTCAAGTCTATTTCTCTAGATTAGACTGCTGATAAAAATGTAACTATATTAATAAATCTGTCAGTATATGTGGCTAATAATGTCACTGCTGACATATTTATCTCCTATGAAGACAATTTTTTATATCTAAAAATTGTACAGGTGCTTGGGTGTGCGTTTTATTTTAATAGATGACAAATGATAACAATACTCGGTGTCTGAAAATAGTGGTAAAATATTCACGACTATAATCAAGACTTAATTGATTTTACAAGTGAGGCCTGCTATTGATTCGGGTGTTATCTGTAAAGCAGGTTATTATAAGCCGATTAGAAAAATCTTATTTACTCAGATAGTTTCTAGTTAGTTAAGTAATTGAGTTTTTTGCAAAAATCTGCTTATTAAGAAAACACAAAAATCAATGTAATAGTCTGTGTAGCTAACTGATAAGATAATGTCACTGGTTGATTGAGGATCCTCATGGATTTTACCAAGAGGTTGTATTTGATTCAAACCAAGTCTTTGATCAACCAGAGAGTTTACCAATTTGGAACGGTTAAGACCTGTTATAACTAATATTTCATTTAATAATTAAGGAGTCAAGTACGTGAATTGGTTCTCAAGATTAGAATCTCGAAGACACCAACAGGAATGCATTTTTACCTTAATTTTACCATTTAATTAATTCTTGATATCTATTCTTGGATTTTATCATTTATTTTTTCTTCGAGATGTTCTAAGTTTTCTATGTTTTCATTTTCACTTCCTAGAATTTCGTTTAGTTTACTGAGGACAGATTTCTTACTAGTATTTTTTCATTTTTCCTTGATTCTTTTAAAAGACAGTCGACAAGTTATCTTGTGAATTTATTGACCATCAGTCTTTTCACAAAATGTAGTTTTCTTTTTAGAAGCATTATTTCAGTTGTTTCCGTTTCTAGGGCATGCATGAGTTTGGATGTTTAGGCTCTCTTTCCTAGACCCATAATTCTTTTTATTTTGTTTATTTAATTAGTATGTAATATTTTTAAAAATTCAAAAAAAAATTTTATAATTTTTTTTAATTTCAAATAAATATTATCAAATATTGAAAACTTGAATGTTGTAGACTTAAACATTGATCTCATACTCTCACTATTCCATATTTCATATTTCTCAAGTCATTCTTATTTAAATTCACTTTTAGATTCTCAGATGAATTATGAAGCACTATTTATACTTTAAAATGTGACTCTAAAACAGTGAGCTAGAAACAAGTCCGCTCTGAGCCTCGAGAGCGAGGGTGAAAAGTGTGAAAATTTAATCCAAGCAGTACATGAATATTGCGAGGTGCACTTTTGTTTGTCTTAGTAGTTTTAGGTGCACAAGGGAGTTTGTTAAGCACGAATTAATTGCGGGTGTTGATTAAAAGCAATAAGCGAATGTGGCCAAATTAGTTTAAGTAAAGAGTATTTAATTGAGCTTAAACAAAAAGAGGAATAAAGTTTATCGATTGTTGGCTATTCGAGCTCTTAATTACGCCTGCAAACAATAAATCGGCCAACAAACTTAATTGTGATTCGCTTTTAGTTATCTTTCTAATTAGTTTTCTCCAAATGGAAGCAATTGCAACAATCAAATAAAATAATTTCCATTCTATTGAAATCTCTCAAGATATAAAATAACAATCTAATTTTTGAAATTGAATTTTTAACTGCTAATAAATGGCTTTTTGTTCTTCTTAAGCTGTCAAATTTCTAATCAAGTTTTTAATTTTGTCTACAAATTTGTGATTGTGCATAACCATCTTGGCTAATCAGTGTCACCCGAGTGCCTGCATGGTCTGCAAGTTAGTCAAGATGAGCCTCTGTCTGGGCACTCATCAACATCTTTTCTAGCAGCATTGTTTATCTTGTAGTGCTAATTTAATAAGCTTAATACGCTGTGACTAATTATTTATTTAAAAATAAAAATATATATTTTTTTTTACTGCTTTATTTATCTTTTATGTTGTTTTCATGTTTGAGCATTTTAATCCGATCGGCCTGCTCTACTTTAATCTATATCTAATGAGTATTACCACCCATGGAACTTCCGATATATGCACAACCATTTGTATTGTTGGTGTCGCATATATTTATACATAAATTGTAGCGAGCTACGAATTTATAATTTTGCCATCATTTGAGCCCTCTTGAGAGACTCTGTTTCTTTTTTCTTTTTTTTTTTTATTGAAGTTAATTAATTTTTTTAGATAAAACACAAATTCAGATATCAAATGTTTTTGTTAAGTCTGACGGAAAACTTTTATGTTCAATGTCAGGCACTTTTTGTCCATCCATTAAACTACATGGCTTCATTTAGATAAAATATGGGCTCTTTTAAAAAATAAAGAGAGAAAATTATTCTACTAGTTTGTTTATTTAAAGATAATTCTTAATTTTAATTAGTAATTTTTTTTTATTCTAAGAATAAAATTAATAAAAAATAAATTTAATTAGCGGAATTGGGCACAATAGATAGTCTAATGAGACTAATAAGTAAAGGTAATCATGTATCTATTCATACAAAATAAATCTAAAAATTAATAGGCTTTTTTTTTCCTAATTATAAACACTCGAGTAAAGTTTTTGGCACTAATTAATTTAATAAAAAAATAAATAATATATCATAAATTTTATAAATTGGATTTTTTTTCTTTATATTTTATTAGATTACCAACCATTGTTTATCATTTACAAACACTAAATAATTAAAACTTTATCATAAAATCAATTTAGCGAAAATAAAACTTGATCAATATATATTTTTTTATTTTATATTTTATTAATTAATTAATAATCAAACAAAATAAATAAAATAAAAGTATATTTTATGTGTTTAGATAGACCGGCTTGGTCCACAGAGAATACATTAAGTAATAAGCAAAATAGAAGCTTATCACGACAATTGACAATTCTGCGCATATCGATTTTGCCAAACTATGTAGATCTACAATTGCCAAATAAAATGATATATGTCACAGTAGTAGTATTTATTTTTTTGATTGGGAATCTAATGAGCCAAGATAAGTGCGTGTTCGAATACTACAGCCACTTGTCGCCCCAGGGCGAAATAAACTCGCCAAACTATCCGAACCCGTATCCGAACAACTTGGACTGTCGCTACGAATTCTACGCCAAAGACAACGAACGAGTCATCATTCAAGTAGAAGACTTTGAGCTCGAGCCAGCGCAGAGCACAGCCATGAACCAGCTTAACTTTATGGATCTGGTACAGACCAATACGCGCAGCAACCAGCCGTCAACCACAAAGCCAAAAGAAGAGACCAATTCAAAAAAGCAGTGCTTCTATGATTTTTTAGATGTTTTCACATCGGATGGTACTGGCCGATTGCACTGGAGATCGCGCCACTGCGGCACCCTAATAGACCGACAAATAGTGTCCACAACTCCGACTTTGGTCCTGGTCTTTCAGACAGACAGAATGCTCAGCTACCGAGGATTTAAATTTTTCTACCATTTCTCACCACTTAACATACTTCCATTCATCACTGATCCCATTTGTGGCCCCAGCGAGCTGATTGGCAATGGCAGCCTGATCGCTTCGCCCAATTATCCACTGATGTTTCCATCTGACATCGAGTGCGCATGGACTATCACTGTCGAAAAGCATCAGAACATACTGGTCAAGTTTTTGGACGTGAATTTGAACGAGCCGTGCCACAGATCACAAATAAGCATCTGGGACGGCTATGTCAGTGATACGACCAGACCTGATTTCATTGTATGTGAAAAGCTTACTTATTACCACAAGGGAATATTGCAGTACAAGTCAAAGGGCAATAGAATAGTGATGAGATTTATAGGTGAGTCCAAAAAAATAAATCTACAATTATCTTTTATTATTTAATTTTTTTAAATAAAGATCTACTAAAATAGTTAAACAAAATTAAATAAGATAAATTATCTTTTAAAAACAATAAAATTAAAAATTAATTATTATTTATTAAATAATTATTTTTAATTGAAAAGGAAATAAAAATATGAACAGACAAGAGATTGTTCAAACAACTACACCTAGGCTAAATAGTCCAAGAGTAAAAAATGGTTTTTTTGCTACATGGAATGGCATTCGATTAGCCGAAGATTGCCAAGATGACTTTAAGTGCAAAGGTGGCGAGTATTGCATAGACTCGAAGAATTTTCTGTGCCAGCAAACCTACCGGTACTGCATAAGCAAGAGTCTGGTGTGTGATGGTATCCTGAACTGTGACACTGGTGATGAATCGGACGAGAGGCATTGTGAGCTGAATTTCTTAGAGTCAAGAATCTTCATAATGATTGCCGTGATAGCCCCTACAATTTTTGTCCTCATATCAGTAATTTTTTGTATTGTTCACAAGATGAACCAGACAGATAAATTGGAAGATAAGCAGAGTGAATCTGAGCACAAGTTTCCCATGCCGACTTTTATTGTGGCAAGACAGTCACAAAAAAATAGCCAAACTCCAAAAATACTGGTTTTAAGAAAGAACGAAACTGACCGGCTGAGGAATATGAGTGCTGGCTCGGATCAGCTTGATTCCTCCGAAATGACAGATAATTCAGATAACCGCAAATTGTCTAGAACATATGCTTCCAATTATTTTCCCAATACCGAATCAAAGACCAGAATTTTAGATGATGTAGATACTAAGTCGGCCCGACGTAACAGTTATACAAAAGCAATATACTCTAATGATGAATAAAATTTTAATTTAATTTTTATCAATAAATATCTTTTTATTATTTTTAAATAAAGTATTTTGGTTTTTTTGAGAATTTATTTTCAGCAAAATTAAGATATGTGATTTGAGAGTAAGATATGATAGTATTAAAGGTTGACATCTTTTGAAAATGTCCAATATGATCAGTTTCACTTCACTTCAACAAAAATAGCCTTCCTTGGCAAAGTAAGAAAAATATAAGATTGGTATTGAGTGTTATTTTAGTGTGACGATACCAGCATTTATAGAAAGTATTGTTTTGCTGAATTGTTAACATCTAAATTGCAAGAAAAACCATTGGAAATTATAGCAATCTATATATTTTTTCATCTTTTTCATCTGGCTACCATCTTCACAAAAAATGAAAAAAAAAATAGTCGCTTTAGATGATAAAAAAATTTTTGTTTTTTTGATGAGGGACAAGTTTGGCGTTTAATGAATACTTTTTCAATGGTAACCATCTTAGAGCAGATCAGTCTAAGGCCTGTAGTTTTACTTGGACGCATTCCTAGAACAACAATACCATAAATATCTTGGTTATTAGGGACCTAATTAACGACCAACATAACTGTGTGTTTAAAGATGGGGTCTTCAAATTTCTAATTGGTCTGAGCCGATTAGTTTCTTTTTGGTCCATATTTTCTCTAATTAAATTTATTTGGTTCCAAACTACTGACTACCAATTCGAAGCTTTTAATTATATTCATTGGCATGTTTTTGAGAAATTATTTTTAGAGCACCAAGTTGAACAGAAATGATTAGTTATTTTATCTTTGGCAATTTGGAGAATTATTTTAAGCAGTTGGACTTTTCAAGAGCAAAAAGGGCTATTTTATATTCTCTGGTATTCTCTGATAAATAAATAATGAATAAAGTTGGTTTATAATCTACTTGAAAAGCCCTGTTACTCAGAAAGTTAATTACACAATTCAGTTTTTCAAAAACTTTATTTTTCCAATGATCCAAAAATGCAAGGAATTATCAAAAGTGGTTCCTCAAGTTAGTGGGTTATATTCAGAATATGCTCTTGAGTGGGACGCTAGAAAGAACCTGATTCTTTTCAGTCCACTTTGGTATATTTTGGAGTATTATTTTTTCCAAAAGCATAATAATGAGATTGGTCTATATGAGCCTGGATCTTCTGATGGCTCTCTACTCTCTATCTATTATTCGATTGTTTTCGAAGATGGCCTAGTTTGATTGATTTGTTTAAGGCTTTTGAAGGATACATTTATAAGTATTTTGGTTGAGATTTTTTGCCAAACTTTTGGTTTTTATCAAAAAAATCCAATGATTTGTGACAATTAAAAAAAAGACTCAATTTTTTTAAATTAATATTTAATTAGTTGAAATTAATAGCTTAAATTAGAAAGTTTGTCATTATAGTTTATTTAAACGCAAAAATAACAAAGTTTAAAAAAGATATATCTATGACTGATTGGGTTGGCTTTGTTGGTTGGAGTTGGTAAATTTTTCGTATACCTTAATACAAAAAAATGAAACAAATTTGTATCTCTTTTTAACTAAATTACCGATCTAATCATTTGTCTGCCAAAAAAATTGGTGGCTATACTCTGCATGTTCTGCTCCGAGCCGTATTTACACTTCAAAAAACCATATGTATTCGAACCATTCAAAATAAGAGCAACTAATATTATTGTCTATTTAAATTAATAATTAAAATCTCTATCTTAAAATAAGTTAGCTTACCATCCACTTAAAACTAAAAGTAAGCAATGATATAAACAAAAAAGTTATCCAAACAATGTCGGCAATTACCACAGAGAGCCAAAATATGCTCGCCTCGGTGCTCGACTCCAGAACTGACATGTTGTTTTGATTTGTCTTTTAGATAAATACTTATTAAAGATAAAATAGAAAATTTAGCTTACTTTTCTGTTTTCAAACACCCATTTGCTTTGACCATTCTCGTCAATGTGGTTCCACCACCTCAAGCCGACCAGCAGGCGGCCAGTAATGTTCTTTACTGTCCAGAAGTCCATGGACAAAAATATTATTAAGACAACAAAGGTTGTGATGAAACTTGAGTAGAATAGAGTGGAAAATAGATATAAAAAAATTGCCATTGATTTGAAAAATAGATGAAAAAATAATGCTACAGGGTGCCGGATTCTGGCGGTCTGTATGGCGCTACTCGGGCCTATTGAGGACTGCTCGAATGTAAGCGCTACTTCTTCGGTATCAGCCAGCATTTTGCTTTATCAAAAAATATTTTTGACGACACAACTTGAATAATAAAATATGTACACGATTGCAAAAATTTTTTAAAAAATTAAGAAATTTTTTTGATTAATTTTTTATTTTAATTATTCCAAAATTTAGTTAACAAATTGACAATTGGAAATTATTATCATCCTTAATGATTATAGAAACAGACATGTTTAAAAATAAATTCAACTTTTTTTTTTCATCCTAGATAATTGAATAAATAATTTAAAAATTTATCTATTTACTAATCAAAACTAAGACTCATTTTATTCATTTGTTAATTGACTTAAATGAAATAATTTTGAAAAAAAATTAAATTTAAAAAATTTTAAATTTTAATGAACCTTTAAAAATTAAATTAAAATTAAAATTGATATTTTTCTTTTGCCAGTGGAACTTAGCGAATGGTACAAATCTTACGCCAGCACTACCTTCAGCGACACAAATGATACATCAGTAAGCAATTAAGTTATCTTTAAACAAAAAATGAACCTTTTGATCATTTGTACAGCTAGAGGAGCTAAGTGAAGATTCCGATGAGTCGAGACCCAATTTAAAAAGTGGCGTATTTGCCATTCCGAGCCACATTGATGTGCCAGACTTGGACGAAAAGTAATTTAGCCTACAAATTAAACCTGGACATTTTAAAAAATCCAAATAGTCTAGTGCGCAAGATGCTGGTGGAAAATTTGTGTCCAGACTTGACCGTGCTAATCTCTGCCGAGCTCAACTATTACCAAAAGGACAAGCAGATAACAATATCAGAGGAATACCTTATCAATGAATGCATTTGCCTCTTAAGTGGTCTCAAGAAAAGCTTTTTGTTCAAAAAAAATCCTAATAGAACACTTCACTCGGTCAATTCCAAGCTAAGACTGGTCAATTTGCACAAAGAACTTGACATGTGCTTGCACCAAGTGTGCCAATATTCAAATATTGTCTTCGAAATGGATAATTTTGTCAAAATTATCAGTCAAACAAGAGAAACTCAAGTTTATGAAGCATTTAGCGAGTGTATAATTGAATTTCTTAAATACTTTAGAGACAACTTGAACAAAATGGCATCTAATCTGACCAAAAAGATAAAAAAATTTACTCTAATTGACTTTTTGAATACCATTCGGGCCTCATACTTTCCCTTACTAGACATTTTTTCTCTATTTCTAGCCAACATTGGCCAAAATAAGAACCAAAGCCACTTTAAAAAGTCTCTTAATCTTCTCATCTTTGTCCATCAGACCCTTGTTGATTCATTTTCGGCGAATAGCCATGTTAACACAGGCCACAAGCTTCTGGTGTTCATATTCACTCGTTTGTTGACACCTTATTTGAAGTTTATAGACACATTTGTCCAAGATGGAGTTTTGCTGGACCCAAAAAACGAACTTGGTTTTGTGAGACAAACAAATATTTGCATCAACTCGGTACAATATTGGAGTCATGGTTACAAAATTTTGCCTTATGATGAACAATTGCCACTTTTTGCCAAAATAATTTTGTCCAGTTCGTTCAAGATATGCAAACAAATTGAAATATTGAACAGATTGGAGAGCTCGGAGGCCAAAGCGGACATTTACGCTCACTTTATGAGCCAATTAAGACAAAAATTGCAGCTATTCTCAACAAAAGAAGCTGAAAAAGAGACAGAAGAAAGACCACAAGGACTTAGTTTGCTCGAGATGGACTTTTCCAATTTAATAGTGGACAGAAAAAGTGTCGATGTGCTCAAAATTGACTATGATCCTTTTAATGACAAATTACTTGGACAAAAGATTGACTACAACTTGGAGACCTTGTTAGACAGGCTAATATCTGAATGCTACCATGATGTCATTAATTTAAGCTCTGTTAATTTATTAGAAAATTTATTTAAAAAATATCATATGTTTGATTTATTTAAGTTTATTCATTCATATTACTTTTTTTTGTCAAATGAAATTATCTATTTGTTTAGCGACAAGTTGTTCAATATGGTGAAAAAGTATGAGACCTATCAGGATGATGTGGTGCTAAATAGTGTTTTCTACAATGCGGCAAATTCTATATTTGAAAATAACGCTGATAATTACTTTAATTTTAATTGTGTTTCCTTTCATTATGGGGCAGATAGTGGTTCTCAAAGCTGTAAGCTGGTCACTTCAGTGACCATGCGAATAAGAATCAGCTGGCCATTGAATATAATTGTCTCTCAAGAAGACTTTGGCACTTACAATCAAGTGTTTGGCTTTTTGCTTAAGATAAAGCAGGTCAAAAACGATCTGGAAAGACTTGACAAAGCAGGTAAGACAAAGGAGAGAGCGTGCCACAAGCTCAATTGTTTTTAGACTTAGATCTGAATGTATTTGGCAAGAAAAAATTGTCCAAGTCTGCACTGGTCAAGTATGATGAAGCATCAGTGCGCCGAATGTACCTTATAAAGATGAAATTGCTTAACTTTGTGAACAATGCTCACAACCTGATAGGCGATCAGGTAAATATTTATCCAAAATATTTGCCAAAATGTGATTTATTGGTCATAGATATTTGAAATGAGCAACGAGTTTTTGGAAAAAGTAAAATCTCAAAGTGACATTGACGAAATAGTGGAACTGCACCAGAGATTTTTGCAAATATTGGTCAAGAATTGCTTGCTCAAAAACAAGTATTTTCAGTCAAGTATTCACGAAGTATTTGGCCTAATATTGGAGTTTTGTGACACATGGCGCAAAGGTCTTGGATACTTTTGCTCCGAGCAAGCCCACGAGTACGTAGAAACAATAGATAACAGCATAAAAAATCATTTTCATTTCATATATAAAATATTGAGCACATATATCAACAAAAATCACTCGACCTATTTTCAAACACTGATAGCTATTCTTTAATCAATTTTTTTAATTAATTAATTAATCTTTTTTTAAATTAACAAATCATTAACATTTATCTTAGAATAAAAGCAAATTAGCAAATTTTTTTAATAATTTCAATTAATAAACTAAATTTTTGATTAAATTTTTTCCAATCATCTGGTAAAATAAGACTTGAATGCCAAATTTTATGCTCACAATTAAATAAAACATTTTTTTTCCAATTTTTCCTCATATCATTAATTTATTTAATTAATATACAGGTCAAACCAAAAAAAAAAAATTTTAAATTAATAATTTTATAAAATTTATTATAACGAGGAAGAATATGGTCCTCACTGGGAAATTTTGATCAAAATTTCAATAAATTAAAATCCGGTATGAGATTGTAGACTTTGGTTTATTTGGATACTTCGTAGATAAAATTATCACATCCGCGCACTTTAAAATTTGGTTCTGGCTGATAGTATACATCATTGTATAACTCTTGTACATCTAACTCTGGGTCAGTAAGAGCGCGTCGCTCGACTTCTTGCATCTCAGCACGAACCTCATTGTCAATTTCCTTTAGCTCCTCGGCCGTCACCAGGCCAGCCTCTGTGATACGCTTTGAAAATGTGGTAATTGGATCTCTTTTCTGTCTAACCTCTTGAATCTCCTCTCTCTTTCTGTAGCTGGTGCCCGGGTCGCTCATACTGTGTCCAGAGTATCTATAGGTGACCATTTCTAGGAGAATGGGACCATTGGCGAGCGCGAATTCGCGGGCAAAGCGAGTCGCCTCGCGAACACATAGCACATCCATGCCATCGACCCGGATGCCTGGCACGAAATCCCCCCTGGTGTAAAAGTCACTCGATGCAGAGCCACGGTTAACACTGGTGCCCATGGCATAGCCATTATTCTCGCACACAAATATCACCGGCAAGTTCCACAATTTTGCCATGTTGTAAGCTTCGAACACTTGGCCCTGGTTGGCAGCGCCATCGCCATACAACGCTACGCATATATTGGGCTCGTTCATGTATTTGTGCTTGAGAGCGATGCCGGCGCCGAGTGGGATCTGTGCGCCGACTATTCCATTACCACCATAAAAATTTTTTGTATACATATGCATTGAGCCACCTTTGCCTTTGGCACAGCCTGATCTGCGACCGGTTAGCTCGGCCAGCACACCAAGTAGTGGCACTCCCATCACATATGTCCATCCGTGAGCTCGGTAAGCTGTGATTACCGAGTCGTTTTGGTCCAGAGCGGCCTTCATTCCCACACACACGGCTTCTTGACCAGAGTACAAGTGACAAAAGCCTCTTATTTGTTTGTCTTTGTACAAATTGCCCGAAGTTGTTTCCAAGCGGCGGACATACTGCATTTTTCTGTAAAACTCCAAAGCCTCTTCTTTGTTGCATGACACTTCCAAAGATGGTCCTTGGTCGAGTTTGTGCAAGTCATACGACTTCTCAATGGTGTACGAAATTGTGTTGTTGTGTCTAGAGGACAAGCTGAGCGATCTTATTGCCAAGACCTAATTGAATATTTTCATTAAAAATTTAATTTTATTTATTTTAATAATTAAGCATGGTATCTACTTGGCCAATTTTGTCCGAATTAAGGATTAAATTTTTCAATGATTTATTCATCTTATTTCAAATAAAATAGCTTGTTATTTTATTTTTTTATTTTTATGATAGTTTTTATACACAGCGTCTATTTTTTTGGCAAAAAGTGCAGAATTTGGTTACATAAATGAATGCTTTTGCCAATGAATGCAAAGAAAACAGTTTCAGAATGAGAATTGCTCTAATAATTAAATTTAGGTTAAATAATATTTTTGTTTAAAGTTTTGAAATAAGTCTTTTAGTAAATGGTAAAGAATGGCACTAAAGTTAAGTTTGATTTGTTTTATTACTAAAAATGGCTAAGAAGTACAACTGTTAGATACTTGACAAACATAGATAGTAAATGGTACTCTACTCCTGGCAACACTGTTCTGTCTAATTACCATACACTTTGTCTGGTTCAAGATGGGAAAATATATGCACTGTTCTAAGCTGGTAGAGGGAAAAGCTCAATTAATTTCAGCTTTTTAATTTTTCCAATGGCTTTACATGCTGATGAGTTCTAGCGTTACTTTGATGTAATAAATCAACCATACTTTCTTCAAAAGCTGATGTCACCACACTAAAATTTTAAGTCAAAACCAATCGTGTACCCTTTTTACTTGAGTCTATTCTAACTTTCCTCCAGCGATATTCCAGAAGTTGTAGTAGATAGACTTTTTTAAAATAATGTTTCTAAGTACCAAAGTTTTCAATCTATGAGAAGGTTAAAAATCAAAGAAATATAAAGTTTGGTTTTAAAGTATTCAAAACAGTTTAATAAATAAATGCAAAAATTACAACTAATGATAAATAATCATCTATTTTTTATTGCAAAAAATAAAATTTTTACAACTCCGATTTTTTATTTTAAAAAGAGTAAAAAAAACTAAAAACTTTCTAATTATTTTATTAATTTATAATTAAATAAAAATTAAATTATGTCAAATTTTACTCTGACCAATTTTTGTATCAGTATTAAAAATTGCCAAGAATATTTTTATTATTAGCTCAAAAACTTCTACAATACTTAAGAAACTAATTCCTACACACAAACCCAGAAAACCACCTATGTCCGCCACCAACTGCTCAATTGTCTTTGCTGGTACTTCTTTTACCACATTTAAAGATATATCATCATAAAAAACATTCACTGCCAGAACACTTTCTTTTACATTTGTGAACGAAGTTAGATTTCTGGCCAAATTAGGCTTTATTTTGTTGTGTTCGATGAGCACTTTAGCATAAAATGGTGTTGGAAAATTGCTCTGAAAAGTCTTAAAATTGTAGTTGACCGAATTGCACTCTAGCGGACAACTTTTTGAACACTTAGTTGACTGATCTGTCTGGTGAAATTTGGCATAGGCATCAAAAACACATCCACTAAGTGTAAAATTGCATGCCTGGCTAATATTTATCTCATATGCATCAGAGCTATAGCAACCACATTGCTCGTAGACATACTCATGGTAACACATAAGCAAGCATGTCTTTCTCTGGTATCTATTGAAAAGATCAACACATTTTCGGTACAGAAATGAATCAAATGAATCAGGCGAGAATACGTCAGCTACACAATCGCTAAATGGACTTGGCAATCTGGATATTTGCTGTTGGCTAATCCATATATCGGTCTCATAGCCAGTTGCTAGATTTATGGCGTCAAATTCAATAAATGGTAAAGTTGTTGAATTGTGGATAAACAATTGTATTCCACTCGATCTAATAGTATCATAGTCTTCACTCAAATAGCCTGTGAACAACTCCAACATAAGTCCATTTTTTTGACCTGGAATAGTTGTCTTGCGTATTTGGCTCTTGTTTTTGAGTGCATCTTTGCCCGAGTTAAATTTGTAGCAGTTGCCAAGGCCTGGTACAAAACTAACTTCAAAATTACTCTTGGTACACTTTAGATTATTAAAGCGACAATTTATGAGCATATGGTCAATGGAATAGCTTACCAAATTGAGAAATTTTTTATAATTTAAAGTATCGTAGGAATTAATGTAGCTGAATTTAACAAAAGATTCCAGAGTACTGTCGGAAGAATTGAGTAAAGTGTCAAAGTAAAATTTGGACATGTTTATGAGGTTTTTTTCCAGGTTATTTTTCATGTTTGGTTTTCTGACAAAGAATGGATTCTTGTTGCAAAAAGTAACTGTTGGAAACTCAATCGCATCTAAACTTTCATAGGACACTTTGGTCACCGCACCATAGCTGAAATAGTCCATGAAGCTCTTTGCCAAATTAAACACACAGTAGCTGCTTGACAAACCGAAACATGTAATCCACAAGACTCTAATTAGCCAGTTATCACTGCGAGCCAAATTTGGTATGCCATGGCTTGTCGATGACTCAAGGCTTTGGCGAACCAATGTTTTTATGTCTTGATTCAATTTTTTTTTCAGCATTTAAAAGCTTTTAAGTGTAAAAGCTTTTTGATTCTCAATATATAAATACTTTTTACCATTAGATAATCAAAATTGCGGAAAGTATGGTGTCAAAATGTGCTTAGAAATTTTTTAATTTAAATGATATTTATTTTTGATTCAAGTTTTATTACAGAATATCCGTTTCGCTTATGAGTGAAGAAATAAATAGAAAAATACTTATAAAACATAAAACCTTGCCAGACCAATTATATTTGTATGGCTTATTTATATTCAGTGTAATAACTTGGCATTATTAAATAGTTCTCAAGTCGTAAACCAAAATAATGGACCATGGATCAACAGACTTAAGGTTGGTAAATTTAGACAAGGTAACTCTTTTAAATTGGTACTCTATTGGGTCAAAATGGATCTAACTTAGGCTAGCTCTTAGATGATTTTACTCAAATTTAGTTAATTATTCAAATCTGTATTAAGACTCAATTATCAAACTGTTTTTATAAAAAAAGCTAGAATATTATTATGTAATTTAGAATGTTATTTAGTTAAAAGGAAGCTTTGAACACGGAAACAAATACATATATTTACGTATTTATACGTAAAATAAAATATATTAAAAAGTTTTTTTTTAATTTTTTTATAGATATTTTATCCGAAAATAAAAAAAAATTGCTTTTAATCTAAAGATAATTAATTGGTAAACATACCTGATACAAAATGCATATAAAGGTATTATGTTGGATCAGTTAATTGGGCTGCATTTGAATCAACTCTAATATGGGTGCATGTGCAGACAAAATAACAGGCACGTCTCTAAAACTGAAGTCACCAGCCAGTACATGCAAAAGGCTAAATAAGGATAAAATAATCCCGATCACCACTACATGGTGTGCAAAAGCTATCCGGAAATAAAAATTATCAAATAAAGCATTTTTTTTTTAAAAATAATTTTCGGTTGTTATTTTATAGTTTTAAGTATATAATGATAATTTAAGTGTTAAACAAACAAGATAGTCAAGCAGACAGACTTTTTCAGGTGGATGACAATAAATTTTTAATTTCTAATTAAATTAGGCATCAAATGTAAGAAAAAAATTACGCAAATAAACGAATAAATAATATTGAAAAATCAATATCTTAAAATAAATATTAAAAATATATTGAGACCATGACTACATTTACATTTGAGAGTTGAAGCCAAACACGTCAAAAATCAATAATTTACCAAGAGAACATGGCAGCATATACCAATAAGAGAATTTTATTTTTAAAAACAATCTTGGCAATTCCCGAATGTTTTTTTGTTCAATGTAAAACTTAACTTTAAATATCGATTTTAATATTTAATTAAGCTTTTATTAATAAATTGTTGCTTTTTCTGAGATTTCTTCTTTTATTAAAAATATAAAAATTGAAAACAGAAAAAAGCTTGAGCCAAAATTTCTCAAATCATGAGTTCTAGTAGGAACCTTGAGTCTAGGCCAGCTTCGTCAATCAGCGGCCATCAGGATATGACACTTGACGCCAAGTCCATGAATTCTCAAACTTGTTTACAAACAAGTCAGACACCAAAGAAACAGTCTATTTTGAGTCGGATTGTTAATAGTAATTTATTGATACAATAGATAATATTCGTGTAACTAAATTTTTTCTGTTTGTTTTTTTTAAGCATTGTGGGCTACGCGTCAAACACGCGATTTTAATGAAAATGCCGATCTTTTGGTCAAAACAACACTGAAAGAACTAATCATCTACGTTTTTTTCCTGGTTATTATATCAATAAGTAATTTAAATATATTTTATCTAATATTAGATAAGCAAACAAAAAAATTATCTATTATTAGATATACTATTATCTAATATATAGATAATAATAGTATCATTATTAGTTAAAAGCGCTGATAATTAAATTTTTTAAGTAACATTTGGCATGACTAGTTCGATAAACTACTATTTCACCAATGTAATGATGAAGCTCTTTTTGGAGCAATCAAGCTCAGGTGGAGTCACATTCAAGGACATTGGTTCTATTGAGGACTTTTGGAGTGTGCACTCGGAGCCAATTTTGAATGGATTGTATTGGGAAAGTGAAGAGAATGCGACCAAGCCCGGCTACATTTATTTCGAGAACAAGCTATTAGGTGTGCCAAGGCTAAGGCAACTTCGAGTCAGAAAGGGATCGTGCAAAGTGCACTCATTGTTCGAAAAGACCATAAGCGATTGCTACGACTCGTATTCGTATTTCAATGAAGACCAGAGTCCATTTAGTATTTATGAAGTTTATAACTCGACAGATGGTCAAAATCCATTTCGCTACTCTTCTTCGGACATAGTGAAAGCGTCCATTGTAGACGGAACATTCTCTACGTATGGACGGGGAGGCTATGTCAAAAATCTTGGACTCATGTCCACGGAGAGTAAGGAAATTTTAGAAAATTTAAAAAGTAACATTTGGATCGACAGAGGCACTAGGGCCGTTTTTCTTGACTTTACCATATACAATGCCAATATAAATTTATTTTGTCAAATAAGACTTGTAACAGAATTTCCGGCTACCGGTGGCGCTTTTCCAAGCTGGACATTTAGAACTGTAAAGCTGATTAGATATGTTACCCCGATGGACTATTTTGTGCTTGCTTGCGAGATCATTTTCATTCTATTTGTACTCTATTATTCAATTGAGGAAGCACTCGAGGTAAATTGCGGATTTTTACGTATATTTTCAATACTTATCTATTAATAGATAAATATTGTCTAATAATAGATAAATGTCTAATGTATTAATAGATAATTATCTGATATTAGATATATATTATCTAATAGTAGATATTCATTATCAATTAGTAGATAAAATAAAATTTTGAAAATTTTCTAAAAATTAAATTTATTAAGATAAAAAAACACAAACTTAAATACTTCAAAGAAGTGTGGAATGTACTCGATGTAATAATATTAATATTGTGCTATATTTGTATTGGATTTAACATTTACAGAGTGATCGAAGTCAATAATGTATTGGATTCGCTATTGAGTAACATAAACAAATTTCCCGATTTTGACTCGCTGTCATATTGGCAAAGCCAATTCAACAACGCAGTGGCAATAATGGCTTTTCTAAGTTGGATTAAATTTTTCAAATACATTAGCTTTAACAAGACAATGACTCAATTAAGTTCAACATTGTCTCGTTGTGCAAAAGACATAGCTGGATTTGCCGTCATGTTCTACATAGTGTTTTTTGCATATGCCCAACTTGGCTACTTGCTTTTTGGCGCCATTGTCGAAGACTACAGCTCTTTTACCAACACGCTATTTTCTCTATTTAGAACAATTCTCGGTGATTTTGACTTCGTGGCACTTGAATCTGCCAGCCGCTACCTAGGACCAATATACTTTTTGAGCTATGTTTTCTTTGTATTCTTTGTTCTATTGAACATGTTCTTGGCCATCATAAACGATACATACAGTGATGTTAAATCGGACATAGCTGAGCAAAAGTCCGACTTTGAATTAGGTCAGTACTTTAGGCGTGGATATGACAGAATTTTGACCAAAATGCACCTGAAAAAAGACAAAATAGTCGACATTCAGGAAGCTCTGGCAGTGGCTGACGTGGACGGAGACAAAAATTTGAATTTTGATGAATGGAGAACTGAGTTGAGAAAGAGAGGCTATGCTGATGCTGAGATTGAAGCTTACTTTTCCAAGTATGACAAGGATGGAGACAGAAATTTGACCGAGGAAGAGAAAAAAAACATGGAAGAGGACTTGAAGAATCAGTCGAATAAGATTGACAGTGATATGGAAAAGATTCACAGAGACGCAAATAAGACACCGGAAGAGTACTTAGATTATTTTTTTTATTAACTTATTTCTTCTAGTATAAAATAAGTAAATCCAATTCAAAAAATTTTCCTTATTTTGCAGATATTTTGCAGATGCTTAACTTTTGGTTCAGTCAAAAAAAGAGACATCGTCAATCATTGAATGAATGCATGAACAAATCAATTATATTGACAAAACTAACTGTACATTTAGTCAGAAATAAAATGACTCACTTTTTTCTGCAAAATTTCTGCAAATTCTCCGTATCCTTTGACATATTTAATTTTATTTACAATTTTACTATCTAGATTTTTTTTATTATCTAACAAGAAGTTAAAAGTAAATAAACTTAAATTATTTTAGAGGCTCTGAAAATGAATGTAGTGAAGATGAAGATGACGAGTCCAAAAATAACCTCGTGTCACACATTGAGTTTAATATATTGACCAAAAGAGTTGATACAATGGAGGGCTCAATAGGAAGCATTGTCAGCCGAGTAATTTCTTTTTGTTGATTTGATAAGTTAGTTGTTTTCAAATATTATCTTTAATATGAATAGATTGACGCTGTTTTGTCCAAGCTTGACACAATTGAGCAAGTTAAGCTGAAGAGACGCGAGGCTATGACCAAAATTTTAGACAAATTGAATAATGTGATTTTTAAGATTGACAATTAAAGCTAAAAAACTCATTATTTTTTTTGTCTAGGCTAATAGTGTCAAAGATGATATTCAGAGAGCTAAACTACAAGAAATGATAAGACAAGAGCTTGAAAAATGGGACGAACCACTTTCGGTAACACCACAACAAGCTATGTCTAGTAGAGCGGTAAGCCAGCTGGCTCAGTCGACAAGCAGTCTCGAAATGCGCAAAAAAACTCCAATCAAACAACAATAGATAACTTTTAATTAAATAAAACATTTTTTCTTTTTGTGTTTTATTACAAAAAAAATTTGAAAACAGGGCTATACTAAAATAAATTTAAATAAAATACTTTTCTTTTCCTAACTAGCTCAGTATAGGATCCTAACATAAATTCTTTAAAGTTCTCAAAAGTTGATAGGATTTTATAGGAACTTATTAAGTTCGTTGCAATTCAAAAATCATCTTTATTAATTGTATTTCAAGACAATAAAAATGAGTCATACAAATAAAAAAAATAATTATAAAATATGGATTTGTAAACTAAAGGCTATAAATGCATGCTCATGTCTCGATTCAATGCAGTTGGTAGCTGTTGATTGGATTTGGTTTGCTTTTTAGAGGGTCTCCATCCTAGGTTTTGTCTATCTTCGGCTTCTGGATCTTGAAAAAAAATTTTAAAGAGTAAATATGAAAAAGTAAAAGAGTTTTTGACCGTTAAATTTTAGGCTGACAAGGAAAACAGTCAAGTTAGCATAAAGTTCTTCTAACTCCTCGGTGAAGTTTCGGATAAAATATTTACTTGACCTTGAATCGTTTCTAAATATGCCTGAATGCTAATATCAGTGAGTCTATCTTCTTACAGAATTCATTCAAAATGCCAGACGATTCCTAATATTAAAAAATTAAATTTAAAGTTACAAAAAAATTTTAAACAATAAAAAATTTTGGGTTTTGTGAAATTCAGTACAAAATGGCAAAAAGAAGAGAAAAAAGTGTAAAAAAATTGAATTACTTTTTTTCTAAAGGTTTAAACCTAATTCTGTAAATGTAGAATGGTGCAACATTCAAAGTTGCATCAAATATCTATGTCTGCTAATTTTGCAGAGTTCAGCAGAAATTAAATTTCAATATAATCGAGTGTAGTGCATTTTGCAGAGATTTTGCACATCATTAGCAGACTTTTACAGTTGATGCAACTTTGAATGTTGCACCATTCTGCATTCACAGAATTAATTTTAAACTTTTAGAAAAAAAGTAATTTCATTTTTTTACACTTTGTTCTGTTCTTTTGTACTGAACTTCACAAAACCAAATTTTGAGATGATGTTTGAATATTAGAAATATTCTTATTCCAAGTTGATAGTTTGAAAAGATTTCATAAGATTTCGTTTAGGATTCGAATAGAAATCCTAATAAAACTCTTAAAAATTTTGGCCTGATGGAAAAAAATAAGAATTAAATCAAAATATTTTTAAGATTCTTTTAAGAATCTTGTTCCTATTAACTCCTGAAAGTTCTTACAAGATCCTAGTTAGGAATGGGTTCCTGGGCAATAAATAATAGGTCCAAAAGAATCTAATTTCTGAAATCCAGAAATAAAACCTTAAAGTTCAATTTTAATATTACAATCTGTTATTATATTTGTATAAAAATTATTCCAAAGTTGACACAGAATACATTTTTGAAGCAAAAAAAATAAAATTGGTGCACTTGGTAAACCAGTACAATTTCAAAGAGAAAATTATTAAGCTTATCTAAATTTTGAATAAATATTTATAAAATTATTTTTTATTTAAACTTATCAAATGATAGTCAATTATTATATTTTTAAATATTTCGGTCAGAAATTGGATCATTTTCGACATCGTTTTATCACTTCCATTTTTGACAATATTAAAGAAAATAATGTTCTATTAAAAAGTAATCAAGAGTAAAAAATATCACAATAAATAGGATCTTTAAATAAAATAACTAGTAGGGGCTGTATTGGTTGGTTTTTGCCAAATTTTCATCTAAGACTTTTTCGCATCAACAATTGTCTCATACAATTTTACATCTAATTTAACTATCTGTTTTTTTTTGTCTCGAATAATTAAAATAAATTTAAAGCAATTAAATTATGAAAAAATTAAAAAATTTTCATTTATTATTATTATAATTAAATTTGGTAATTTAATTGGCAACAGCTTAAAAATTATCTCTCATAATAAATACTCAAAATAAAGTTTGAATTATTTTGATTATTTGTGATTTACTTTAATCAAACGTGTTTAAGGTTTATGCCACTTTTATTTTCGCAATTATTGTTACTTAATTAATTATGCTTCAGTGTCACCAAGTATTAAAATTTTTGCTAATAACCAACCTTGATTCCTTTCTTTCATATTACTAAACAAATCACGTTTTTCCAACTTATGGTGACTATTAAAATATTTCAAATATTCTACTATAAATAAAAAAATAATTTTTTTTTAATTATAATTGATTAATTTTAAAATGAATGATTTAATTCTGATAGTCGGTGGTGGTCCTGCAGGTTACGGGTCTGCTTTGGCCTTCCATAACAATGGATACAAAAACATACTTGTCCTAGAAAGCAGGCCCGACATGAAATTTGACTTAGAAAACTCTTATCCAGTTGGGCTAAATGTGCGTGGCAAAGGCTCAATCAGGTATCTCTTCAAAAACTCGGATCTCTTGCCTGAGCTTGAGGATCTAGGACTGAGGGTTGACGAATGGAAAATAACAGTTGGTCCGGGCATAAATGTGGCTAATTTTCAGTCAGGCCTAGTGTTTGGTACAAGCAGAGCTGAAGTAACCCATTTACTTTACCAAGAAACACAGCGCAGGAATGGGGATATAAAAGTTTTGTTTGGCCATAAGGCTAAGTCATGTGATTTGGAAAAAAGAGAGGTTGTCTGTGAGACAAAATCAGGAGAGGAGAAAATTTTCAGACCCAAGTGTGTCATTGCTGCTGATGGTTACAGAAGCAGGATCAGAGACTCGCTTGCCAATCAGGATACAACTCTAAAGGTACAGCAATGGCCTTGGTTGCTCAAGTTCAGGGTTCTGCTAAGCGATGTAGAGCCTAAGACCGATCTAAACCCAAACACTCATTACATACAAAACCAAATATACACATCCAAATTTCTAAATGGTCGATGGTCAGCTAGTATCGCAATAAAAGAGGACTCGGCTGATTTTTTGTCTTCAACAGACCCAAGTGATTCAAATGTGGACGCGTTGAGGAAATATTTAAAAAAAATGTTTCCCAAGTGTCTCGATTTATTTTCCAAAGATGAGCTAAAGAGATACTTTTCGCGTTCGATATTTTCTGGATCTGTAACCAAGGTGTCCAAATTGGTAGTTGGCGATTGGGCTGTTCTATTAGGTGATGCTGCTCATTCGGCTTTTCCGGCAACTGGTGAAGGCATAAACAGTGCAGTAGAAGATTGTATGGTATTGCAGAAAAGTCTGGAAAAGTCAACAAATTTTGAAGAAGGATTGAGGCTCTTCGATAAGGAAAGAATCGAGGATGCTAATGCTTTAAGTGACATGGCTTATGCGGCCACTAGGCCAACTTTTAAAGGCAGTGTACAAATGATCATGTTGGGTATATTTAAAAAGTTTACTGGTCCGACCAAAGAGGACATGCTTTTTGGAAAAGACTCGTCTGTTACAAAAAGATATAGCGAAATAGTCGAGCATTGGAAGCAGCAAACAAACTGGCTTGGTGGTCCTAATTTTCCAAGAGAATAGTTTATTTTTATTTTTATAAATATATTTAATTTTTTAATGAAATTTAAAAAAAATTGTATTAGAATTTATTAATTATTCTGGATATTAAAACCAATTTTTATGCAATGGATAAACAATGTGATGACTAACCGAATTTTCTTCAGAAAAAAAAGAAAAAAAATTTAGATATTTGTTTAGCAATTTATTATTTTTATTTTTTTTTTTTGATATAAAATTATGATTTTTTGATTCATTTATATTCTTGGAGCATACGCTTTACCAAAAAATTAAGATTCATTTGCAATTTCCAATCTATACATATAAGAAAAAAGTTCTACTTTTCTAAAGCCATTAAGCATTTATTCATTTTAAAGTATTTTAAAATAAGACTTAAAATTTAAAGAAAAATGTCCCTTCAATGGACTTTGGTAGCATCTTTTTTATATGTTGAAATAGCAGTAGTCATTCTACTCCTCTTGCCCATCATATCTCCCACTCGGTAAGCTTGCCATTCTTGTGGTAAAAAAATTCAATTTTTAATCCAAGATGGCAGTCAATTTTCAAATTACGCATAGTTACCGGGTTGACTTCCTACGCCCGGCTCTATTTCAATGGTATTCTCATAGCTCTGGTATTTCTCTTAATTGATGCAATAAGAGAAATAACCAAACACAAGACAAGAGATGCTCTTGACCATAATATGATGAACATGGAGCAATTGAAAGAATTCAGAGCCCAGCGCAATTTTTACATATCTGGAACAGCTCTTATTCTCTGGTTGTAAGTATATTCCGAGACTAGGACTGTCGGTGATGACTAGTAAAAGGTTTGAGGTCTATTAAAAGTCCAGATTTGGGAAAACTCAGATTTGGCAATAGACTAGAAGAGAACGAGATTTAAGCTGAGACAGTTTTTGTTTTACCAAGATTTTTAATCTTTTGTTTAAGTGTTCTTAAACGTTTGATAGTTCTTATCCAATCATTGGCACAATTAAAAGCAGAGAACAAGGCTATCTTGAAACAGGCCGAGTCAGCTAGCAAGACTGCCAACGATTTGATGAATGCGTCCAAAAAAGACGAAAAGATGACCCAAGAGAAAAAATCAGAGCTGGAAAAAGAGCTAATGAACAAAGAGGACGAAGTTAAGCGCTTAAACAAAGAGTTGGAAGTTGCCAAGGTTAATCTTGAGGCCATGAAGCGCCAATCAGAAAATCTGGCCAAGGAATATGACAACTTAAACATCGAACACTCTAAAGTTTCCAAGAAATTGGAACAAATGATGTATCAAGATCAAAGCGAATCGAAAAAAGATAACTAGAAATTTAATTTATTTTTAGATTTATTTGAATTAGTTTTTTAGTTTAATAAATTTCTACCTGTAAATTAATAAAATATAATTTGATTTAAAACTATCCCTTGCTGGTTCATATTTTGGAAAAAAAAAATTTTGGATTTTATGTATGCGGGTTTAGATCTTTTTTAGTAGAAGTTTACTTTGGTATAATATTCTACACCTTTTATCTCTTCTCATCTCATAATCGATTCGAGCTTTAAAGCTGTTTATTGTTTCGGATGTTACTGTTTCTTTCGGATCATTATCTATTCTTAGACATAAACTTTTTGCAATATTTATTCCTTTCACCAATTCTTTTCTGCAAATCAATTCAATTCGCCTCTCAATTGTCTTGTTTCCAAGCTCTTAAGCCTTACAAGTGATATAAATAGTGGGATAACTATTCGTTCTTCAAGGTAAGGAGATTAAACTCTTTTCACTTTTATACACTGCTTGCTTCATTGTAGATCATTTGGATATTGTTATACCAAGATCCTTCTCTTCTCTTCAAGTAGTTCATGTAGTAAATGGGCTTCGATTCTCTTCTTGCGAAATACATTACCATGCATCATGAAAGGTTAAATTCCATTGACCAATATTTTCAAATCCCTTTCAAACTTTAAGGTTAATCAACAGGCTAGTGCCCATGTCATAAAGACCGATTAACACTCCATTTATTTAAGCATTATAAAATAAATTTGAAAATTTAAAAATGAATAAATTTTTTATATAATTATTTAAAAAAGTAAAACATTGACATGTTTAAATTAAATTTTTGAATTTTTTTACAAAATCTGAGCTCTTTGTTTTTGACCTATTAAGAACAAATCCATCTAGTCAAGACAAGGCCCATTTTTACCATATGATTTCATCTTTTAATTCGAGTTTTTGATGTTGTTCTTTCTTTTATCCAAAAATTTTCTGACAATTGAGATTTACAAAACTGGTCTAAAGTGTTGAGAATGAGCATTTGAACCACCTTCATAGAGTGGTGTTCCATTGACTTTTTTCCATACTAACCTTCAACAAACGTTTTAATAAAAATGTTCAAAAAAGGAATTTTTTGAATAATTTTTAACCACAAAGGCAGGATTTTGGATTTTGTCACATCCAAGTTGTTTAACAAGAGTTCAACATTGGATTCCAACGGGTGACCAATAATGCTTATCCAAAACTTCAATTGGAAAAAAAATATGAGGCAATACAGATAAATTAACGATACTTTACAGTCTTATCCAAAATTTTTATTTTTTTGCTAAAAATTATTTTTTTTGTTGTAACAAAAGATAATATTTTAAAATATAATTTTAAATCATGAAATGTAATTTAAAAAATAAAGTTAAGTTTCTAATGATTATTTTTTTAATTTATTTAAATTTAAGTAAATTTAAACAAAAACTATGAAAAATATTTATTAAATAAGCTTAAATAGTTAAGTAATTAATCAATGAATAATTTAATGAAAGCTGTGGCCGTAAGGGCACCAGGTCTCCAGCCAGAGTCCTTATTTATAAACCATCGTGAAATACCATCAATTAAACAAAATGAGTGCTTGGTAAAAGTAATTTACTCTGCGATCAATCGAGCCGATATAATGCAAAGAAAAGGATTATATCCGGCCTCGACTGGAGAGTCAGATATCATTGGTCTTGAGGCTGTTGGATATGTTAGTCAAAGCAAGTCATCTTTTTGGTTAGAGAGGACACGTGTAATGGCACTTGTTCCTGGTGGAGGTAATGCTGAATATGTTGCAGTTAATGAAAAAAATCTTATCAAAATTCCGGACTGGATGAGTCTTAGAAACGCGGCTGCTATTACTGAAGCATGGTTAACCGCTTTCCAGCTTTTGTTTTGGATTTCTAATGTCACCAAGCAGGATAGAATAGAGGATCGGACATTCTTGGTTCATGCAGGAGCCAGTGGTGTTGGAACATCTCTTATTCAAATGCTAAAAAAGATTCTTAAAGTAAAAACTGTTTTTGCCACTTGTGGCAGTGAGTACAAGAGGAAGTATCTAGAAGAATCACTGGGTGTTAGCAGGGCCTTTAATTACAAACTTGAGGAAAGCTTTAACCAATTAATAATGAACAATACTGGTGACAAGGGTGTTGATGTGATTTTTGACTGTGTTGGAGCTTCTTTTTGGCAAAGAAATGCTGATTGTCTGGCTGTTGATGGAGAGTGGATCTTTTATGGTACCATGGGTGGTGTTAGGGTCGAAGGTGACTTTTTTTCCAAAATTTTAAGGAAAAGAATTCACTTGAAAGCTACAACTCTCAAGACAAGATCGATTGATTACAAACATGAGCTCATGAAGGACTTTGAGGATAGAGTGCTGACCAAATTTAATGAATTTGGCCTAGAGACTTTAATTGATAGGGAGTTTGATCTGGAACAGATCGCAGAAGCCCACAAACACATGGAATCAAACGCCAATATTGGCAAGATAATAATCAAAGTAGCGGATGATAATGTTAAACAAGAACTTTAATTTGTTTAAGCCAAAAGATTGAGGAAGCAAATAATATATTTTTTCGATTAAATTTTAGATACCATTTTTATTTAAAATTTATCTATCTAAATTGCTAATAGATAAGATTATTTAATAAAATTTCTTATTTAAAAAAAGAATTTATCTAATTTGTTAAAGACAAAAAAAGAGAATATAATTTAGAAACACAAAATTTTAACTAATTAATTATCTAAAGAATAAAATTTGTTAAATTTGGAAAAAAAATCGCAAATATTTTTTATTTTTATCTAGTTTAATTAGAAAGGTATCAAAAAAGGGAAAATTGATATCAAATGTTGTTATCATTTAAAAAAAATTAAGATTTTATTAGGAATTCAGAAGATAATTGTTATAAGATTTTTTGTTTTGTTTTGAGCTAATTTTGTATTCGTGGAACAAGAGGGTCTTCCTTTATTTATTAAAAAAAGGTCTACTTTTCTTAAAGCCATTAAGCATTTATTCATTTAGAAGTATATTAAAATAAGATTAACTAATTAGAAGAAAGAAAAATGTCATTTCTATGGACTTTGATAGCATCTTTTTTATATGTTGAAATAGCAGTAGTCATTCTATTACTCTTACCAATCATTTCTCCCACTCAGTAAGCTTGCCATTCTTGTGCCAAAAAAATTCAATTTTTAATCCAAGATGGCAGTCAATTTTCAAATTACGCATATTTACCGAAGTGCCATTAAGCGTCCGGTTTTATTTTAATGGTATTCCAATAGCTCTGTTTTGTCTCCTAATTGATGCATTAAAGGACATAATAAAACAAAATTCAAAAAATGCTCTTGACTATAATATGATGATCATTGAGCAATCGAAAGAATTCAGAGCCCAGCGCAATTTTCACATATCTGGAACAGCTCTATTTCTCTGGTTGTAAGTATATTCCGAGACTAGGACTGTCGGTGATGACTAGTAAAAGGTTTGAGGTCTATTAAAAGTCCAGATTTGGGAAAACTCAGATTTGGCAATAGACTAGAAGAGAACGAGATTTAAGCTGAGACAGTTTTTGTTTTACCAAGATTTTTAATCTTTTGTTTAAGTGTTCTTAAACGTTTGATAGTTCTTATCCAAGAAAGAAAAGAAGAAGAAAAATCAGAGGTGGAAAAAGAGCTGATGAGCAAGCAAGATGAAAATAAGAGCTTAAAAAATGAGTTTGAAATTGGCATGGTTGATCAAGATCAAAGCGAATCGAAAAAAGATAATTAAACAATTTAATTTTAAATTAAATAGTTTTTTTCTTACTATTTTTATGGCATTATAATATTATGGCTCTTTTTTCGTTTATAATTGTTTTTGTAGCCAAAAACTTTTTTTCATTCCTATAATAATAGATTATATTTAAAATGTGATCATTTAATCAGTAATCAGTTTTTAAAAAAAAGTAAAGTTTCTAATGATTATTTTTATATTTATTTAATATTAAATAAATTTCAACAAAATATTATCAAAAATATTTTATTAAACTAGCTTAATTGGTAAAATAATCTCCTAATGAATAATTTAATGAAAGCTGTGGCCGTAAGGGCACCAGGTCTTCAGCCAGAGTCCTTATTTATAAACCATCGTGAAATACCATCAATTAAACAAAATGAGTGCTTGGTAAAAGTAATTTACTCTGCTGACCTATGTTTTCGAGCATTTACAATCTGAGCTTAATTTTCTTATTAATCTAAGTCAGACTCATAAGGTGCATTTAGGGCAAAACTACGTCACTACTTTGGGATTCTAAATTTTTTTACATATTCGTGTTCCCCATGTATGATAACCCATGTTTCTACCTATTTCAGATAAAAAGTTATTTAACTTTGAAAAAAGGCATTTTTTGATGCATAGCAACATTAAAAACCCTTTTTTTTCCCAAAAATACTCCGATTTGTATTTTTTTTTGCATTTTCTAATTTTAAATTCTTTAAATATTATTATACTCGATTTAAAAATAAAAAAAAATTAAAATTATTTATACCAGAAAAATGTTACTACCAAAATTTATTCTGAATAAAAAGCTTGCAAAAAATTTTATTTTTGTCAAAAAATTCCAATTAACAAGAATGGAACGCAGACAACCATATGACTTTATATTGATCCTTGACTTCGAGGCAACGTGTGAACAAAATACCAAAAAAATAAATATAATTTTTTTATCAGTAACAAGGTTTTTAATAAAAAAGTAAAGTTTCTAATGATTGTTTGTTATATTTGCTTAAATTTTAATAAAATTCAACTAAATATTATCAAAAATATCAAATTAATTAGTTTAAATAGTTAAGTAATTTGCTAATCAATGAATAATTTAATGAAAACTGTTGTCGTAAGGGACATTAAGTTTAGATAGCATGAAAATTACAATGCAAAAAGAATTTAACAATTTTATTGTAAAAACTGAAATTAAAAATTCAAGAAAAAAAAAATTAGAATCTTTCATACCAAAAAAATGTTATTGCCAAATTTTTTTCTTAGTAAAAAGTTAGCAAAAAATTTTATTTTTGTCAAAAAATTCCAATTAACAAGAATGGAACGCAGACAACCATATGACTTTATATTGATCCTTGACTTCGAGGCAACGTGTGAACAAAATACCAAACTTTATCCACAAGTAAGCCATGCCTCTGCTTGAAAATAAACCACAAAAAAAAAACGATTATTACCTTACCTTGGGACCATCCAAAGGTGTCTTTAATTTATAAATTTCAAATTTAGACTAACTTAAGTTTATTATAATAAATTTTTTAATTTAAACATTAAAAAATATAAAAATAAAAATGAAAAAATGCGATAAAATTTTTAAAAACATTCAACGAAAACTTCTTGACTTTGTCCAAACTAGACAAGGTCTGACCCTTCTGTGCATATCAATAGTGCTTTTACTTATATTCAGTTTACAGTTGTCCGAGACCATTCTCGAGTACCATTTGTTTAGACCAAAGTGTCCAACTGACAGTCACCAAATTGACCTGGTGTACACATGGGTGAATGGAAGTGACCCGGTGCATCAACGCCTGGCTAAACAATACAAGCTAAATGAGACCAATTTGAATGTAACCAGGGTCGAAGTTCACAAGCTGGGACTTTTCAACACAAGCTATTGCCACTACAAGTACTGTCTGTCGCCAAACAACCTCATTGTCATCAGCCCCAAACTGAGCCGTGTGGACAAGCAGCACTTTTTGCTCAAGTCTAAAAGCCTACTTGAGCGCTCACTTTACTCAAACATCACCATAGACTCATACATTCACATATCCCACAGTCCTGACTGGCATACCAATGATGACTTTGTGGACACCATTAGTCTAATTCATCTGAACAATTATGATTTTATTAAGAACAAAAGTATAATCAGTCAACTAAGTGATGTGTTCAAGATTACCATGTTGAACAAGCCGTACAAATTTTATGTAGGCTACTACACTGTTGATTGCGATTTTTCGCCCAATTATGTGCGTTTGAATCGCACTTTCATGGCCAAGAGGTACCGTGAAAGAAGCACATTGCCCAGAGATCACTTGTCATTCAATACTTTGCCACAGGCTAAGCTTGATCTGCCAAACTATTTGAAAGAGAACACAATGTTCGAGAACGAGTACGAATACGAACCCGAGCTTGTGTTCGACCCAAGTGTGGAAATAAAGAACAAAGTGAGTAAGAAAAGTACAATGAGGTTGAAAGTGTTCAAAGTGAGGTCCAAGGAGGCTGAAAATTTTGTCCTTAACAAGACTGGTCTGATTAATAGTGACATTGATTTGGATTTGTTTCCTGTGTACTTGGTATGGGACCTTGGCAGTCCGATTATGGATGACATTGCGGCAAATCGTTTCCAAGACAACAACGAATTGAAGTATTCGTTGCGTTCAGTGGAAAAGTATGCTCCTTGGATACGCAATGTGTATTTGGTGACTAATGGTCAGGTGCCAAATTGGCTCAATACAAGCCATCCACGGATCAAATTGGTCAATCATTCGGACATATTCGAAGACCAGTCTCATCTGCCCACGTTCAGCTCTAGTGCCATTGAGTCTCATTTACATCGCATCAAGGGTCTGTCTCAAAAATTTTTATATTTCAATGATGATGTGCTGCTGGGTCGTCCGATTTATTTGGACGATTTTTACACAGAGTCGCGTGGCCATCGCTTTCATTTGGCATGGCAGTTGCCAGGCTGCAATGCAAATTGCCCCAATTCATGGATAAAAGACGGCTATTGCGACAAAGCATGCAACACAACCGAATGTGAGTATGATGGTGGCGATTGTTTGTCATCGAATTTGGACAAATCAGGCAAACAATCGTTTCTAAACCAAAGCTATCTGATTACATCCCAATTCTACTGTTCATCGGGATGCTCAAATAGCTGGCTAGCGGACAAATACTGCGATTATCCGTGTAACAACCCGGCATGCGGCTACGACATGGGGGACTGTGGATTGGAGACCCTAAAAAATCTCTACTCAATTAAAATAGATAATTTGAGCGATCAATTAACTATACACACTCCCAAACAAGTCAAAGCCTTTTATCTGAATTTTACCCAAGATGACTTGCGCTTCATCAAAGCAGAGTATTCAGAAACACCTGCGGTTAGGTCAGTATCCGCAGTAAACAAATTCAAGTGTCTCATTGTCTTGTTGGTAGCCGAGACGGCTGATTTTCAAGTCTCACTCGATTACAGTCTCAAAAACGAGACTCACAAAGCCAAACTTTGGATCAAGAGTGGCACATTTGATCTGAAACAAGAAACCAGCACTCGAGCTCCCAAACAGCACCTCAATCTGACAAACATTGAGCCTGTTACTCTTGCATTAGATAGTCTAGATGACACTTCCACAAACAAGACCTATAATGTAAAACTTTTTGACCAATTGCACAAAAATTACATGCAATTTTTGAACTGGTCGGTTCAAAATGACTTGCTGACCGAGCACGGCCGTCTTTACAAGATATCATTTTTCAACCATAGAATGTCCCAATTGGCCGCCACGTACAAATCTGACCCCGACCCAGTCAACTATCTATACTCATTCATGTTCGGAGATCAGTCACCAGACAAACAAATGATCAAGCAATACATCCAAGCAGAACAACTAGAAGAGACCAATTTAATCAAGAAATTTCACAAGCGAAAGCTGCTCGACACATTTGCTGACTCTCTCAAAAATGTTAACAAACTTTACAATCAAGTGTATGGATTTGCGGTGCGCAAAGTTCCCGCGCATATGCCGCATCTAATCGACACTAGGCTTATGCGTCAACTGAACAGCAAATTCAAACAAAAATTCACTGAGACAAGTTCGCACAAGTTTAGACATGAAAGCGACATGCAATACGCTTTCTCTTACTACTATTACGTAATGAGCGAATCAGAGCCAGTTAATGCCAGTGTTCTATTCGACGAGCTAGACTCGAACAAGAATGGATGGTTGGACCCCATAGAGATTAAGCTTATAGACTTGAGACTTAGTCCGAGAGGTTTTGATGCGAATGATGACTTTGAGACGGGTCGCTTGAGACCCGAATTTGATGCAGTGTTGAGCCAATGCAATGCTAATAACAGTCAAGCGATGACTAAGCAAAAGTTTTTAAGCTGTGATGAGTTAGTTGATTTTTTGGGTGAGAAATTTTGGCCCGGGCTTCCTAGTGATGAGAAGCCGAAGCGATACAAGCACAAATTTGAAACAGTGGGAGATGAAGAGACAAAGTTTATAATGATTGCGGGGAGCGCGCATGACTTGCAAGTTAAACTAAACAATTTGGTGCGCTCGCCCAGGAAATTTATATGCCTCAATGATAACATTGATTACAAGTTGAAGAACGAAGCTGCTCGGCTCACAGGCCTCATGCACGAGTTTTACGAGATGATGTTCCCAGTGCCGAGCGCTTTTGAGCTCGCCGGTACTCTTGAAGCCGAGGACTTGATCGACCACAATAGCTTTTTTATATGGCTAATTGTGGTCAGTTTTTGTTTGTTTTTTTTTATTTGTTGTGTGAAAAGCTTTTGTTTTGACAAGGACAGGTCGGCTAGGTACCGTAGAGAGTACCGGGTGTCGGCCGCGTTGCGCAGACGCATGAAAAAGACTAAAACTGAGACATCGTCCATTTCTACCTCAAGTGACAATGAGCCTGAGCTTAGCAGCAGTTCGTTTAAGAAAAATTTGGGCATTTTTATGAGATCCAAATTTAGGCGGATTAGAAAAACTAGATCCAGCACACTTGATAACATTTAAATAATCGTTTTTTTTTTATTTTTATAAAAAATATCTTTGTATAAATTCCGTTTAATAAAGTATTTATTTTTTAAAGGAAATAATTGAGTTTCCTGTCCTTAAGGTTAATACTAGAAATTTTTCAATTGACAATATCTTTCATCAGTATGTTCAGCCGACAGTCAATAAGCAATTGAGTAAATTTTGCACAAATGTAAGTCTATCTAAGTTTTGCTTACCAGAATCAATTTTAAATTTGGCGAATCATCTTGGTCTTGTAGCAACAGTCAATAGCATAAATATAAGCTTTTTTAAGCAGCTTTGAGCAGCTGTTCGGTCATATTGTAGCTTATGGTCAGAATTTAATTATCATCCTTAAAAAATTTCTTAATTTGTTAGAATCTTTTGATTGAAAAATTAAAACAACTTTTGTTTCACCCATTGCGGAAGTCTGCAAAATTTTTGCCAATTCATTTCATTTTATTTTTGTAGCAGGTCTCTGAGGAACACCTGCCTCTATACAAAATTCATCACTAATGGTATCGTTTATATTTACTTTAGATATTCTATAGTTAAGAAAAGATTTAATTCAAAGAATTAAGTAGGCAGGTATGTTATGATTTTTTAAGCTTATAAATTAAACCTTCATGACAAAACTTGTCGAAAACTCTTTAAACTTAAAAAAGTAAAAATTTTTGTATAAGAAAAACTAGGTTATCTGCTGTTCTTTGATGTTCTCTGATACCAGAGTTTTTTTCATAAGAAACATATGTAACCGGTTTATAATAAAACAATGTTTAATCTTTAAAAGCTTCACTTAAATAAATGAACGTTCTGAAGTTGTAAGAATCGAATTCTTATTTATACCTAAATAGTCGTGTTATTAGCACGAGCCTATAATGGTATGCTAAAATTGCTCAATCCTTTAGTAAAAACTCTTGCATGCCTGATCGCTTCAATGTTTCTACATTCTTACTTTCCAATTCTGCTCTTACTCTTGGGTCAAGTGCCTCCAGAAAGAACCAAACTAATTCGAACTCATCTATCTTAACTATTTTGTTCGCAATTGATTGGAATTTCATTAAATTCTCCTCGAAATTTGACGTTAGCTTAATACTTTTAAGTTCTGATCTTAGGCCTCTCTGTACATCAGCTGGTTTCAGAGTTGCTAACAATTGATTTTAAAATTCTTCCCACGTTACTAATTCATTTCTCTTCTGCATATTTCTAAGCATTTGTAGGACGTTTCCTCTAAGAAGTTTTGTAACACAATCTATTAGCCTACTTCTATTAATTCCTTGGTTCCACTAGGCATACCCATTCATCCACTTTATCTCTATCGTTTCCATATAATTATGGTATATCGTCGACTTTAAAATTTGTATAAATCCTAATTTCCTTGTACATCATCTTGTATTAATGTATTCGATGAAGTGACTATATCCTGAAGGTTGCTTTTTGCTTTTCCTTCACTCAGTTTTGATTGCTTCATATCCTTTATTTTATCTTCTTCAATTTGTGTCTTTTTAATGCTGACAATTAGCTCAGCTCTCATGTAAAGTAGCTCTATAAGCGCTACATTTTGAAGCCATACCATTTGTTCGGCTTCTGTACCGCTTTCTAATTCACCGTCGACATTTAAGCGCTGAAATTCATTTTCGAAAGACCCATTCTGTGTCTTTATCAAGTGTACTAGTGTACGCTCCTGTACACTAAGTTTTTCAAGTTAATCTTTTCAAATAGGTACTTAAAAAATATCAGCTAGTAATATATCTAGATTGTATTTAGAGCAATTTGTATGAGTCAATTCTTCTACTTTTGATAATTGTCAAACAAAAGATGTGTTTTCTCTATCAAATAGTTTAAAGTCTTTTAGTTATTCAAGTACATTTTTACATTTTTATGTTTGTTTTTTTGACAAAAAAACATAATATGTTCATTGTAAAGTCTTAAGCTAAAAACGTCTTTCAAATTATATTATTGATTAGTTTTTAAAATTTAATGAAATTTTTTTCTGAAATTGACTCAGAATCTCTCATTTTCTTGTTAATTTGATATTTTTATGTTTTCAAAAGTTTGACTTTATATTTATATAATAAAGAATCTATTTCAGCATATTCCTTTTTTAGTTTTTGTTTAGCAAGAATATTAATTAACACCCTCGAATCATAGCTTTAGCTGAAGGGCTATAAAATAGAAAATGCTACAAGACATAACATTTTAGAACAACATTTTTAAAATTGAAGAACACTAAATTAAAGAATTTATTATAAACTAAAAGTTTAATACAGAGACTATAATATATTTTCCAAGCGTTTACTTTAAGATTATTTAATTGTGTTATTGAATACTTGATCTTATGTAAAGTAAGGACATAAAATTTTGGCACTTTTTTAACCATTGTCAAATAAATTATCAAAAAACCATAAATCAAGGCTTAATTTATTGTTAAATAAAGACAAAATAAATATTAAAATTTGTAAAACCTTGATTCCTTCATATACTTTATTGGAATCAAACTTTCAATGAATAGACACCTGGTATTGTATTGTATTAAGCCATAAAAAGTGATATTTATAAATTAATTTATTGAGCAAAAAAGTAAATATTTGTTCGTTTATTATTAAAAAGACGCCCTTTTAAGAACTCAACATAGTTAAATAGATTTATTTCTTAAATTAAACTCATTGAAAGAATAATAAATAAAATGATAAAATATTATATTAATAATAAAAAAATTCAATGCATTCAAATAAACCAGAACTTTGGTTTTTTAAATTTATTGAGTTGGTTAAGTAAAATAAAAAACTTATACGATATCTTTTAATTTGGTTACATAACCATTTAAACAGAAATCTGATTTTTTAATTGAGTCAACAAACTACGCATTTTAATTTATTATATTCAAATTTACTAATAAATAATTAAAAATCTTATCTTCTAAAAAAATTGGACATTTGAATTTTGATTTTATCTCTCATTTATTACCATGTAAAAGTCCTTATTTCCAATTTAACAGTAAAACTTTTACCTATCCCACCATTTGGATCTTGGAAAAGACTGAACTGAAATATTTAAACTAACACTATTTTCAATTTAATCTAATCAACTTAAACTAGTTGACTGGAATAAGTCAAGAAATGGTTGATGGAAAGCCAAGCATTGACGAGTGTTTGAAAGTAAGACTATTTAAAAGAGAAAAGCTCTGATTCAATTGTTTATTTGATTAGATGGTAGATGAATGGATAAAAGCTGACAGCGATCTTACACTTGATTCAGAGATGAATGCAGTCAACTTTATATTTTTGACCTGTGGCGATTGGGACTTGAGAACCATGCTGCCATCACAGTGCAAATACTTTGACATAAAATACCCAAACTATTTCAAGAGCTGGATCAATATAAAAAAATCATTTGCCCAAATGACTGGTCATTTTCCAAAAGGCATGCCTGTCATGCTAGATAAGCTAAGTAAGCTCGAAACTTCGGCCATAAATTAGATTTTAATCTTTTATTAGACCTAACTTTGGATGGGAGACATCATAGTGGTATCGATGATTGCAAAAACATTGCCAAAATAGCCAGAGAAATGGCTTCAAAAGGATTCATCTTTGAAAGAACTTGATTTATTATAATTATTTTTAATTTGCTTTATTTTGAATAAATTTTAAAATTTATTTTATTAACAACAAAAAGAAACTTTTTTAAGTACCTGTATAAATTTCTTGAAAAAAGAAAATTTAATATCAAGTTCCTGAAAGCATGATTTTACTCTTGTTAAATTTTATAAGCCTATTTCCCTATTGCATAGTTACAAAACACTTCAACAATTAGTCAATTTAATCACTTTGACCACCGAAATTAAAAGCATGCTTTTAATTACAAGAATTAGAAAAAATATAATGTTTATTTTAAATAAATTTTAAACCTTAAAAAATTTTTTCTTTTAAATACGAAATTATTCAAATAATAAAATGGAAACCTTTTATAATTATCTAAACCAAAAGTCATAGTGTTTACAGGTTTTGTTAAATAATTGTTAATAATTTCATTCTTGCTTTAAGTTTTTTTTTTTTATTTTAATACTAATGTATTAGCTTAAATTATTAGAATAAAATGCATTTTGGTTCAAGTCACGAAATTAAAAAACTTGGCTATAAAAGCCACTGTTTTTCTCACTAAAAATAAAAATAATAAAATTTTTTAATAATGATTTCTATATTTTTATTTTGCTTTATTTTTTTAAATTTTAAAGCAATTTTGTCAATACAGACATTCAATTCGAGTAAGGAAAAAAATTACCTTTTTAATTTAAAAGAGAAAAAAAATAAACTTAATTAGATCTTGCGCAACAGTCCCAAGATTCTCTGAGAGATTTTCAAATAATACTACCAACAAATGGAGATCAGTTTCCAAGCTGGTTCAATTTGTCTTTTAGGTACCAAGAGTTATATGGGTCTAGGAAGTTTACTAAGAGATCATCTAAGCTAAACAGATCGCCAAGTATTTATGTCATAGATTCAGAAAGCTCCCAGCCAGTTAGATACAATGGACTGGACCAGGTTTGTTAGTTAGAAAATGCATTCGGTTAAATTGAAATTTTGTCCAAGGACGGTGAAGACTATGAAATGGAGGATGGCCAAGGCTATGCCAGACTAATTCGCATCCGGGACAAGAACCATCCATACCGAGTGGTAACCTACCATTGAAGCAAAAATAACTCAATCATTTAATTGAATATCTAGATTGCCACAATTCATTCCAATGAGGACACAGTTCTTGACATTCTGCCGGACATTTTGGTCCATGAGCGCAAGAGACGTGATCTCTTCAGCATCAAAAGACAGCAACATTTGATTCAAAAGAGAGAGATTAATTACCCTGGCTTTATTTTTGATGACATAAATATGACCAGAAGTTCCAGCTTTAAGCCTAGGGGCAAACGAGCTCTCAATGGTCAGCCGATTGAGCTTAATGTTGAGCTACTGCTGGTTACGGACACAACTGTGTTGCAGAATTTTCAATCTTTGGCAGCCACTACTGACAATGCCAAAGTATTCGCCTTGATGCGACATTATTACTCCCATTTGATAAATGGCGTTAATCTACGCTACAAGGAATCGTTGAAAAACGATCCCGATCTAAGAATAAATATTATCTTATCTAATTTTTTGTTCATAACAGTAAAGTTTATCACTAAATTAAATATAGATATTTATATTTTGTTGTATTAAACCAGAATTCACAAGATGAACAATGGTTGAGTATTCAAGCTAGTGGTGATCCAAATTTTCCATTTTATAATGGCAAACAAACATTGGTAACTGACAAAACACTTCAAAATTTTGCTGATTACATCAATTCCAAACAGTTTCCATTCAATTTTGACCATGCAGCAGCAGTTTTTGAGTAAAATACAAAAAGATAACTTTAAAAAATTATATTTTCTATTTTAATTAAAGCAAGGAATTGATTTCGAATGATATTTCTCGGCCAATATCAAGCAGAGCAGCCACAGCTGGCTTTTGTCCCATTGGCTTAATATGTACCAATCTTAAATACTCAATAAACGAAGACTTTGGAGGCTTTTCTAACTTACTGGTAAATAGAAATTAATTTAATTTAATATTTGATATAATTATGAATTAAAATATCTATTTTAATTTAGAAAAAGAATTTTTAAAAAATGATAAAATTAAATAAAGACAAAGTATATATTAAAATTTGTGAAGATTAATTATTTACCTTGAGTCTCTTCGTTTAACTTATTAAAATAAAATTTTCAAATAATAGACACCTGTTAAGTAAAAAATAGTGTTTTTTATAAATTAATTAACTTAAAATATAGTAAATATTTATATTCTTAAGAGATCTTCTTAACTTAATACATTAATTTATTAAAAAATAATAATCAAAAAACTCAATATTTTTAATTGTCAAAAAGTTGTCTTTTTTAAAAATGTGAACAAATTGTATCTCAGTTGAATTTTAAATGCAAAATACTTTTAATGATTTAAAATTTTATCCAAGACGATTGCTCACGAGATCGGCCACAATCTTGGAGCTGCCCATGATGACTTTTACGCTCAATGTGTCCCGACTCAAAATCAAAAATACATAATGGCTGCATCTACATCTGGAGGAAATCTAAACAGATTCTCATCTTGTTCCATTCAGCAATTTAAGAC
>JAESIW010000090.1:1176455-1203781 GCA_016802295.1 Brachionus rotundiformis
ATTAAGTTTTTTTTTATTAATTTGATTGAAACAAATCCATTTCAAATGTATTGAGATCAAAATTGTCTTTATTAGACAGTTATTAAAAAATTTAAATTTTTAAATTTTTAAATTTAGATCAATGGATAGATAAGAGAAGATTTGGTACGTTTATTCATTCAAAGTGGGTTATTAATTCAAAAATATTTTTTTTTCTAGATATAAAATTAATTAATCTGTTTTAAAATTTATTTATTGAATATAATTTTAATAAATTTTTTTTTATTTTTCTATTAATATCTATAAATAATTGACAATTGCCTTTTTTGTTCGAATATTTTTTGATTGTCAATATCTATTCACATGTTTCATACATGAAAATTTTTCCCACTTATCTAATAGTACTAAATGATGATTTCTATACTAATATTTGGTCTATCTAAATTTATATGAGACCCATTATTATCTCAAATTGGTTTATAAAACACAAAAACAATGCACTCATTGATATCAAATTCAGATGTACAATTAAAATATCCAATTAATAATTAAGTTGACCTGAATAAAGCGCTTTATATCTTTTAATTATTTTTCTATTATTATTTTATTATAATTGATAGAAAAAAATATATTCATAATTTTAGCTTTATTATTATTAATATAGTTAAATTAAAATGTAATAATAGCTGGTCTAGATATTAAGACTCTAATATTATTATTATTATTAACTTTTAAACTCTAATTATCATAATAAATATTTTAATTTTCTAATCGAAAATTTAAAATCAAATTGTAATTTTAATTAAATTAAATAAATAGAGAAAAGCGCAGTTTGTCTTATCTGTGATCACTTAATCAAGTATCAAATTATTGTGGACTCTAGGCGTTTGGACAAAAATTGGTTGAAATTTTTTTTTTTTTTCAATCTTAAAACATTCAATTATCTCTTATGAAACTTTGTTCATCATTAGACAAAAAAAAATTAAATTAATAAAACAAATTGAAGGCTATTTGCTGGTGCCACGGTACAATTTACTAAAAAATACTTCCACTTTGGCAATCATATCCATTCCTCAGTTACAATAGACAATATTCACACAATTTAAATAAAAATAAGAAGAAAAAAAAGCTTTTATTTTAGTTTATTTTATTCATATTATTCATAATATTGATGTGTTTTGGCTACTAATTTACTCAATTCTTCATAAATTTGTATTTGTTTGACAAAATATTTATTTAATAATTTTAAAAATAAGGTAAAAATATGATACACATGTCATATATGTAGATAAAACTATTTAAACAAAATTTATTTTATTCTAACAATATATACAGTCTAGTATACGTCTGCATCTTTGAGAGTTCGAAAGCTGCCGAAATGGATGATGGCAGCTTATATTTAAAATATTCCCTCTTATATATCCTTTGAATATCATTCTATTTTCTAAATTGTCTCCAAAATCTTTGGCTCACCGGTGGCACTGTCGCGGGTCAGTCCTGTTTTATTTAAATTAAAAAGGGAGTTCGAAAGCTGCCGAAATGGATGATGGCAGCTTATATTTAAAATATTCCCTCTTATATATCCTTTGAATATCATTCTATTTTCTAAAGTGTCTCCAAGTTCCAATCAATTATTAGTTATGAATACAGCCAAGTAACTACGAGTCTAGTTTAAATCTAATTCCAGCTACAAGACTAGTTACAAATTATAACTAGTATGAAAGGTCCAATTTGACCAGGGAGTAGAGTCAGCCTAAGCTTACAGATCCGCCAACAAAACAAATCGAAGGCTTTTTGCTGCTGTCACGAGACAATTTAGTAAAAAATGCTTCCACTTTGCCAATTATATCCATTCCTCAATTACAATAGACAACATATACAAAATTTAAATAAAAATTAGAAGAAAAAAAATCTTTTATTTTAGTTTATTTTATTCATATTATTCATAATATTGATGTGTTTTGGCTACTAATTTACTCAATTCTTCATAAATTTGTGTTTGTTTGACAAAATATTTATTTAATAATTTTAAAAATAAGGTAAAAATATGATACACATGTCATATATGTAGATAAAACTATTTAAACAAAATTTATTTTATTCTAACAATATATACAGTCTAGTATACGTCACCATCTTCGAATTGGTCATCGTCAGACATGTTTGACTTTGGCGGGCTGACGCAGGACTTTTGCGAGTCGTCGCCGTAGTCCTGGTAGTCGTAGGGACTGTTGGAGTCGGCGTGCTCCTGGGCCGAGCCGAGCGAGAGCATGTTTACATTGGGAGACTTGTTCTGGTCGTCGGGGCCCTTGCGGCTTATCTTTCTCTTGTTCTGGAACCAGTGGGTTATGATTTGTTCGGTGACGCGTTCGCGCTCCGTGCACGGCCGCGCCTCATTGCACATCTTGGCCAGCTCTTCGCGCTTCTTCTGGTCCGGGTACTGGTTCTCGACAAAGCACTTTTCCAGTATGACCAGATGCTCGGGCTTGAACGAGAAGCGCGTCCTCTTCGGCGTGTCGTAGCCGGCGTTCTGTCCGCTCAGCGAGTTGTTCGAGTCCAGCTTGCTCAGCTTGGCTATCGACTCGTTAGATGGGTTGATTGGTATGTTGTGGGCTTGCACTTGCCAAATGGCAAAAAAAGTATTAGAATGGCATAAAAATTGGCTCAATTTAGCTTTTTCTTACAGTATACATTGGGGTTTTTGAGGAACCTCAGGTACCATTTGTATATGAGCGTCTTGCCGTTCTCGGACAGGTCGAAGAACTCGCCGCGCAAGAACTTGCTCACGTAGGCCTGGTTCACGCCGGCCATGCGCGCTATCTGCGACTGCTTCAGGTCATGCTTGTACACAAAAAACGATATCTCGCTGTGTATAACCACCTCACCTTTGCTTTGGCAAATATTTAAAAAAATGGTAAAAATTTTTTTTTTTTTTTTTCCAAAAAGTTTTGGCAAAAAGTTTTGGTAAATAAAATAAAATAAATAAAAAAAAAAAAGAGAAGAAATTTTTTATTATTGTACTTTCTAAACTCTTCAATCTCCTTGTTCTCTGTCTCCGGATCAACGACATTGGCAAAATGGCTGTTGACAATGTTGACGGCGCTGGTGGGGCCGCCGTTGGAGTTCTCGCTAGAATTGGAGGACTGCGAGTTGTTCGAGGCCTTGTTGCCAGTCTGTGTCTTGTTGTTGAGCTGCTGAAACTGCTGCTGCTGCTGGGCGATCAGGCTGTTCTGGCTGTTGAGCAGCAGCTGGATGTTTTTGTTGAGTATTTCGTTTTGTTTGCTAAGGCTGATGGCCTGGCCGACGGGCACGTTGTACAGCGAGCCGAGCTCCTTGTCCATGCGGTCCAGGTCGTCGAACGCCTGGCACACCTGCTCCTTGGTCAAGCCGCTGTTGCGCAGGCGCCGTGTCAGCTCCCATTGTTCAATCGAGAATAGTAGAGTCGAATTAGTCGACATTACGTTTGAGAATAGCTTCTCGATAACTTCTTTGTCCTTTATATTGTATAAGAAAATTAATTATAAAATTTAAGCCGAGCAGATGATATTATTTTAGTCTTGGCAAAGCGGCGGGTCTCGACCATGGTCTGGGCGGCGCCTGGCCGCCTCGGCGCGCGCCCTCCGCTTGCTGCGCCTCCCTCACTAGGCGCCCAGGCGCCGTTCGCTGCCTCCGCCGCCAGCCGGCCCCCCCTGCCCCTAAGACAAACGCCGCGACTCACCTTCAAGTTTGCTATATTCAACATCACTGATACAAATGCGGCCAAATACTACCAACACAAATCCAATTTAAACAAATATAAAAAAAAAATTCAATCTAATTTTTTATTATATTTTTTTTTTTATTTTTATTATAAATTATAATAAAATTTTTTTTTCTTTTTTTTTAATAGTAATTTTCTTAATACGAAGCATTAACCTAACAATAATAGTTAAAAAAAAAAAACTTATTTTATATTCATATTTGGATTTGTTCTCTCTATATTTTATTTTGATTAAAAAAAATAAAAAATAAAATTAGAAAAAAAAAACATAAAATTTTATTATTATTATTATTTAAATTAATAAAAATGAGTAAAGAGAGCGAGAGCATGAGAGAGGAGAGAAAGAGAGAGAGAGAGAGAGAAAAAAAAATAGAAATAAAATGAGAACGAAGCCAATTTTAATAATAATTAAAATTAATTACATCTATTTAATTATAATATGAATAATTATTATTATAATTGAGATTTAATATTATTACTAACTTTGGTGTGGTGTAGCACCAAATTTTGCTCTCGCCTACGCACAAAAAACACGTCATTAATGATCCTACGGAGTCAAGCTAACCCCAATCTTGAGTTTAGTCTATCGGACATTAAGCTCGACTAGGCGCCAACCAAAATACTAAAAACTCTTTTCAAATATTAATCATTTATAGGCTTTAAATTAAAAAATAATATATATATTTATATGTTTATGTAAATTTAATTACAATTTAGAATTGGACTTGTTTTAATTTGGCCAAATTAAATTAATAAAATCAAATTATTATTTAAGTTAATTTAATTCGAAGACTGTAGGTCGGTCACTAGCTGATATTAAGATATTATTAAAGAGTTATTCATAAATTAGTTATTAAATATTTATTAATAAAAAAAAATGATTATATCAGAGGGTTTGTTTGTGGAGGAAATTTTGCATGGTTCTAATCGATTAAGCCGATGCTAATGGCAAAAGAAAATAAAGCTTTTTCGATAAGTTTATTTGATTTAAAGAAAGAAAAAACTAATAATAAATAAAATGAGGTGATTTTAAATAATAAAAGTTTAATTAAGAAATACCTCGAATAATTAATTGAAAAAAAAACATGATGGCAAGTCTTGATTGCCATCGCCATTTTTTTAATTGAAACCGGTTAAATGTTTTTTGTTTGAAAAAAAAAGGTCAAATAAAATAATAAAAAATAATTAAGGCTCATTTTATTTTTAATTTTATTGCTACTGAGATAAAATGAAAAATTTTCAATATCTATTAATTTTTTGCAGTTTTTTTGCTATCTAACAATATATTAATGATTTGTCTAATTATTGACAATTGGTTTTAAATGATCAGAAAAAGAAAATGGTCTGAAAGCATTTTATTAAATAAGTGTTCAATTTAACTCTTGGATTCAGATTAAAAACAAAATTAATTAATATTTATCAAAAAATATTTTCGATCATTATTACTTGGTTTTGTGAAAAATGATACAAAAGGCTTGATAAAAATACCAAAATGGTTCTTACAAAATATGAATATATGTAAATTATTAATTTGTTTTACTTATTTTTTTTGGTAAATACGGGCATCAAATCGTTGACCAGGAATAGAAAAAATATCGAAATTAAAATAACCATGGCCACAATGGACGAACTTTTGATTACAAATTTTCTAGCTTTGATGTTCATTGACTCAATTTGACATTTTTGACCACTGTACAAATAGAAACATTTACAAATTGTCTCACGGTTTTGTTTGACCACACAAATGCCATTATGTGAACATGTCTCATTTGCACACAAGTCAATTTCTTTTTCACAATGCTTTCCATAATAAAAATCGGTGACACATTGACACTTGAAGCCACCTGACACATCCATACAAGTGCCATTGTTCAAACATGGATTGGACGAACATGCTCTTGTGTCTTTTTGGCAAGAAGCACCAACAAAATACTCAAAACACTCGCAAACAAAGCTCTTATTTGTGGAAAAATAGACACATTGTCCATGATTGGAACAATTTTCCAAACAATGGTTAATATCAATATTTGTTTGTGTCATCAAGTCACGATTTTGATGTAAACTGTTTGTGTTCAAGTAGACTTTTTCCAAATTTGGACTGGACAACTGTTCTGTGGGCATTATGGACAAGTTTTGGTCAAAAATAGTCGCAGAATTTTCTTGCATTTGAAGTGTCATAAATGTGGTATAGAAAGATTCTTGTCCAATTGTATCAGGCACATGATTGTCTATAACAACATCTGGTAATACTTTCAAACATCTAGGTCCTGAGATTTCAAATTTTTTGGCTATTTCAAAATTAAAAACGTCCCATAAAATAATAAAGTTGTCCATTCCAACTGATATCAGAGTGTTTCCGATCAGATCCATTGCCAATACTTGGTCATTGTGAGCTTCTATTGTTTGAACAAAGTCTTTTCTATCCACATAATCATAAACTTTTACTTGGCCATTTAATAAACCACTTAAGATGGTTGTTGAATTAAATCTTTTAACGAAAGTAGTTTCTGATGATGGACTTGCTTTTGTCACTTCACTTCCATTTAATCCAAAGATTCTTGTATTCCAGTAACATCCAACGGCTATCATGTCGCTATTAATAAACTTAAATTTCCTAAAATTTTTACATTTAACCCAAATATCTACGCTCCAAGTTGTTTCAGAAAATTTCCAAATTTTGAACTTCTCATCTATGCCCATACTAAAATAATGTGTTTGGTTATTCGGAAACAGTTCCAAGTCCATAAAACCATAAGAATGTGCATTTGGAATGAACATCATGACAGAATAGTCTGTCAAGTTCCAAATTTTAATGCTGCCTTCGTAAGAACCACTCAATAGATATTGACCATTTATCACCAGCATAGAGCATATCGTTTGTTTGCCATGATCAAGAGATATTTCCAATTTTTGATCTATCCAATTCCAAATATCAATTATACCAACATTTGTTCCAGCTGCCAACAAACATCCTCTCAAATATTCAATTGAAGTGTAATTTTTTTCACCCTGGATGGAAATTATCTCTTGGCTTTGATTGAAAATCTTGATGTAGCCATTTTCTGTGCCAATGATAAAATGAATGCAATTAATTCTTGCCATGCATGCCATACAGCTTATTATAAACAGCAAAAATTTAATTTCCATTCTTTATTACCTTTCTTTTTCAGAAAAAAGTATGGGATTTTATATTCACAGCACTATTAGTTTTTTACCTTGTTATTAATAAAGTTTTCTTAAATTCTCTTATTTCTTTCCTGTAACACAAATAAAAAAAATGTCTCAAGTTAATAATCTGTTCGGAAATTTTTAATTCAATAAACTTTCTGAATTATTAAATTTGATTATTTTTATTTATTTATTTAAAATATCGACCAGATTCAAAATATTAAATTGTTAATTGAATCTTTTTATATAAGGACAATTTAAACTATTACTAATTTTTTTGAACCAGTCCTTCAATAATTTCAATAAGAAATAAAAAACTCTTATCTATATATATTTTAAATAAATTTTATTAAAAAATGTATTTTTAATTTAAACATTTCATCAAAACTAAATAACTCTATCATAATTCAAAAGTTTGTTTCTAATTAAAAATTGATTAATTTAATACATGTAAAAAAACTAGATAATAATTGAACCGAATTTTTTTTCCTTTTCGTTGTGGAGCCTTTACCAATAGATCCAATTGAGAAAGTATAAAACAATTCCAACAAACATCCTCTCTAACATTCAATTGAAGTGTAATTTTTTTCATTCTGGATGGAAATTATCTCCTCTTTTAAGTAACCATTTTCTGTGCCAATGATAAAATGAATGACATGAATACTATACAGGTTATTATAAACAAGAATAAAAATGTTGCCTATAACATTTGTATAAAGAGATAATTAATAGATACTAACTATATTTTTATTAATTACAATGAACATCGAAGCTAGAACTTGGTCCATTGTGGCTATGGTTATTTTAATTTCGATATTTTTTCTATTCCTGGCCAATGACTTGAAGTCAGTATTTGCCAAAAAAATAATAATTAAAACATTTTAATTTAATTTTGTTCCCAAATTGATTTATATAGAAACTTAATGAAAAAAAAAGTATTTTTTTTCTGGCTAACTGTACCAAACTGTCTCTCAAAACACTGCTTTTTCCCAAATATAAATATAATATTTTAATATATTAATATTGAACATTTTACCAAAGATTTATGGGCAGAAAATTTGGTAAGCGCACTAATTATTAGTCAGACCAAATTATTAATTGTATTCTTTTAATTAACAATAATTTACATTGTGAATAAATTTATTAATAATTTTAAAAATTAAATTCTGCCGAATAGCTCTCAAGACTAAAGTTATAAAGGCTCGGATTTCCCATACTCCTGTTGACCAAAGTGGCTCTGCTTCTACTTCTTATTGCATGGCAATCGCACTCCCGGTATTTGTAAATTTTGATCTTAAAATTAAAACTTCTTGATTTGAACTTGTTGCTTGACTCATTGGTCAAATTGGCCATCGACTCGGACAACAAACTATATCTTTTGTTACTCTCGGCCTCCACACTCACTAAATGCAGTCTGTTTCCAGAAAAATCAAAGTCGAGCACATTTGCCATATTGTTCTCGGCTTTTACCAGCACTTTGACAAACTTTCCGCTCATGTAATCAAACTCCAACAAGCACAAATTGACCACATCAAACACAATTATTCGCTTAAGATCTACTGAAAACTTTAAGCTATTCAATTTGGTCAAACAAACTCCTGGATAGTATTGGCTTTCCAATTTTATTTTGCGTATAAAGCTCATTTTTTTAACTAGCTGAGACTTGGCCGTGTCCTCTTGTTCATTTAGGTCTATTTTATAGAATTTTACACCAAGACCAGAGTCAGACTTTCGCACCGATATGAACTCGGTGCCACTTTCATTTACCAGAATATTTCTGAGATCATTAAAGCAAAAATTCCTAAGCTTGAGAAAGTTAATTATTTCATTGTAGTCATTTATTATGTATACAAAACCGTTCTGGGTGCTGACTGCGATTACCGAGGCCAAGGCGGCCGATGCCAATTTGACAGGCTTATCATTTAGGCCCACAACTTTGTTAAATGTAAACTCTGTGCCTGATTTTAAAGCGCTTAGCTTTGGATATCTGCCCCGTAGTCTTGTTTCATTGAATATCTGTAGTCTACAATTGTTCTTGTCGGCGACATATAGTCGCCCTATTTCGTTTATGATTATGTCCGATGGCTCGTCAAATTGTGATTTCTGGCTTCCGTATGAACCAATTTGGTACTTGAATATGAGCTCTTTGTTGAATACAATTAGTCTGTGTCCAAAGGAGTCCAGCACAATGACGTCCTCGTTGTAGGTGGTGATCACCGAACTTGGCCAGTAAACATTGCCATAGGCCGGGTCGTTGTTGTTTAGGGTGATCTCTTTTATGACCTTGTTCTCGGTGTCACTGATGCTCGAGGCCGATTTTTTGTCCTCGTTGTCTTCCTGCTTCAGGTAATTGGGATAAAATGAGTACAGAGAGGACTTGGTCTTGGCCAATAGGGTGCTCAGTAGTGACACGTCATATAGACTACTACGAGACTGGTACTTCAAGTTCTCCAGACGACAATCATGCTGAATGTAGTTCAATCCTTCAGATGGTAGTATAAAGTTTCGTTTCATGTTTTATTTTATAAGAATTTTTTACTAAGGAATTTGAGTCTAATTTTGGCCAAATTGTTTACTAATTGTTAGAAAGTTTACCTTTGGGAATCTAATAAATTAACTTTTGATTACAGGTATAAAATTTATTTTTCTAACAACCGTATACATGAAAATTATCAAGTTTATTTTCTCAAATGAAAATACTAGAAATAATTAGATTTTCTTTGATCTACCATCTTGTAAAAAAATCTTTCCAATTTGGAAAAGAACATTTTACCAAAGATTGATTCGTGGAGTAAAGTGAAAGATCATTTTTTACTCAATTCTTTAAAATTTTTTCTCATAAAACAAATATTTATTTTTATATAATTTTACATATGTACCAATTAAGATAAAATTTGCCTCTCCAAAGGCGTAATAACTGGTTTGGTATTTTAATGGGCGCAAAAGTTGAGTATTTTTTGCTCAATGGTAAAAACTGCTTGCCAAAAAGTACATCAGCAGTTACATCTTTTTTTGATACTTGACAGGTTTAAAGAATATCTACCAAGTTTAATTTTTAACCATAAAGTATGCAAGATTTAAAACCAAGAAGTACATAAAAAGCAAAATATCTAATTTAGATTTTTAAAATATGGATTTACCAAAAAACCAAAACTTGTACCATTAAACTATATCTATTTTTCTATGAACGCTTTGAGAATAAATGCACCAAATGTACTTGATTAGAAGCTAAAAAATTGAATTATCTGTGTTAATTGTGCTTTGGCAATGACCATGACAATTTCTGATATATTTTTATAATTTTATGATACTCGATAAAAATCATAGTTCACGTGACAAAATTTTTTTTATAAATTAAATTAATTATTTAATTATTTATTAAATTAAATCAAAGTTGTTCAAAAAATAAATATATTTTGTTTGATTAAGGTATTAAATGAAAAAAAATCAAACCAAGTATATTTTCAGATACAAATGAGATGTTTTTTGCCACGTGTAAAATTATACCTGAATGATAAGTTCTTAATTAATCTCTGAGAGATTGATTAGTTGGCAAAGTACCAATAGTCTCCAATAGTTAATTACTCAGACTTAAATTATCTTTTTTTTTTATTATGGCAAACAAAAAAAACACCAAAAATAAAATAAAAATTTTTCCAAATTTTCTACCAGCTGGTCTTTAGTGACAACAAACTAGATAATAGTGCATATATTCAACCAAAATAAGTCTCTTGCTCGTAGAGGTTGCGCCTTGACGAATTTTTTCTTATCTTGTTGCCATGGCAAAAAACAAATATTAAAATTTTACAATTTGAATTATTATAATTAAAGCTAATCAAATAATCAAAACTCTATTTCTGAGATACTTTTATGTTTTAGAATCGAAGGCAAAAATGGCACAAGTCCTTAACCAGAACCCTTCGGGCTCTTACACGTTCTCCAGCCAGCCGCGAGCTGTCCAACAGCGCAAAAAATACAAAGACCAGTGGAAACTGCAGCCAGAAGAGCAGCTGAACCAGTATGGAAACATAATGTACGACCGTAGGGTCATCCGCGGCAACACCTACGCACTGAACACACTGCCTGCCGCCTCGCAGCCAGACCCGATCGAAATACAGCGACAGCAGGAAGAGCGAAAGCGAGCGCTGGCCCGTCGTCGCGCCAAAGAGCAAGCCAGGCGGCACACGCCAGAGCCCATCGAAGGCAGAAAGCACATACCAATTCAAACCGAGCTCTATTTGGAAGAATTGTCCGACCGAGTCGAAGAAGTAGATGTAGATGTTCAGACCGATGCCTTTTTGGACAGACCACCATCTCCGCTTTTCGTACCAGCCAAGACTGGAGTCGACCAGGCCACTCAAATACTTGAGGGCGAATTGTTCGATTTTGACCGCGAAGTAAAGCCAATACTGGAAGTTTTGGTCGGCAAGACCATTGAACAGAGCTTATTGGAAGTAATGGAAGAGGAGGAACTGGCTGCGTTGCGCAAACAGCAGCGTGAGTACGAAGAGTTGCGCAATGCTGAAAAAGTGGAACAGCAAAGATTGGAAGAGCAAGAAAGACGACTGAGAGAAGAGAAGCACAGACGCATGAAACAGGCTGCCGATGTGTTGAGAATGGAAAAAGAAACAGCGGAAAAACTGGCCGCAAAAGCCTTTGCCAAAAGCTATTTGGCCGATTTGGTTCCTTCTGTGTTCAACAATCTCAGGGAGAACGGATACTTCTACGATCCGGTGCAGAGAGATTTGGAGACTGGCTTCATGTCTTGGATAATGGATAGCACTATGGAAGAGCTGAATAATGCCATGGTTGGCAGGCTTTTATTGGACGCTGTGTTGAGACAAGTGGTTGCCAAAAGAAATCAAGACTACCAAGAGCTGATTGAAAAGCTGAAAGAGATTGCCAATGCTCCGCCGCCAGTTGTCGACGAATCGGTGGCTCAGCCGACAAATGAAGAAGCGAATAACTTAGATACGACTTTACCACAGGAAGAAACAAATGGAGAGTCAAATGAAGCATCTAACTTGGGTGATGGTAATGAGGCTAATGAAGAGATGGAATAAATATTTTTGTTTTAAATTAATTAATAAATTAATTTTTTTTTCTTCTTCACTTAAATTTAATTTTTAAATAAATATTATTAAATTAATAATCAACAAAAATTTTATTCAAAATTTAAAATTAAAATAATTAAATTTCTCTGAATTGTTTAATTTGATTAAATTGGTTTTGGAATACATTGTGTAGATCGTTTTCGCTCATTTTCGACGAAGTGGTTGATTTTCTCATGGTGAACAAGGATTCATCGAATTTTTTGTTCCAATTGACCAATTCGTCTTTGTACGCGGAGAAAAATTGCTTCAAGTCCATGTCTTGCTGCTGGTCGGCAAATTTAATCAAGCTATTGAGCAGGTCATTGTAGCGGGTGTCCTCTTGGTGAAGGTAGTCGACCAGTTCGTAGGGGGTCAGCGAATGCAAGTCAATTTTTTTCTCTGCTTCCACATCAAACTTGGTCGCTATTACATCGGCCAAGTGAACTTGACCATATCTTGATTTGACGAACTCGACCACTTTGTTGGCCATTTTGTCCAGATCTTGCGCACACCAATTGAAAAAGTCACTCAGAGCGTACTTGTCCGCATAGTGAAAGTGGCTTACTGAAGACAACGTGCTCGACTTATTGCTGAAATACTTGAGATAATGCAGAAAATGGTTCAGCTTGTTCTCAGTTTCTTTGTTCATCGCTTTGGCTTGGGACATTTTTAAGTTTTTTTTACCATATTAAAAATATGAACTATTTAAACAAAAATGAGAACTAAAAATAATTTCATTTGAAAATAGCTTTTTATTTTTAGACTACAAAAATATTCTAAATAAAAATTATCTATATTTATTATTGTCTAAAAAGTGCATTTTTGAATCTTGACACCACTATTGTTTTACCATATTGATGAAAATACTTGGAAGTATTTTTTTGCCATTCGTGATTAACAAAAAGCCAATTGATTCAAATTGTAAAAAAAATTTTCTATTCAAAACCCCCTCATCTTTACCACAAATAAATCACATTATAAATTAATTATCAAATTTTTATTATATTAAAAATTCATTTAAAAATTAAAATTTTTTTTCAAACACTAGTGATTTTTATAATTTTTATTTTTGATTTTAGCTTTCATCAGTTGAATATACTTTTTCACCTCAACATCTTTATAATTTGATCCACAAATTTGCCAGCTTTTACCATGATGCATTAAAATTGGTCTTAAAAATACCATTAAAGGCGATTGCGAAACAAAATAGAACTCAGCAGCCAATATTTAGCCAGGAGCTTATCTTCCCAAGCCATTTTGGCTGAAAAATTTTTTTTTCTTTGGTAAAACTTGCCATCTCAGCCATGCCAATCTGCACTTAAGTTAAGTTAAATAAAAATCTTCTAAAATATTAAGCCAAGTACTGCAATTTTCCATCATGCAACAAAATGTGAAACATCTCCGCAACCCTAAATTATGAAATAAATAAAAAAAATTTTTTTTGATAAAAAAAAAAGAGAAAAAAATGCTCAAAAATGAATGATAAAATAGAAGAGAAGAAAATGTGCCTGGACCGCAAGCCTAACAAAATGCGGCAGGTAATATCGAGCAGCTGTGGGGCGCTGGTAACTTCATTGTTCATGACACCTTTGGACGTGGTCAAAATACGCCTACAGTCACAAAACCACATGAAGCACAAAGGAGACTGTTTTGTGTATCGCAATGGACTGATGGACCATTTGTGCACATGCTTCAATGGACCAGACAGTTGGTACAATAGAAAAATACCAGGTGGCAGGTATCACGGCACGTTAGATGCCATGGCAAAGATAGCCAGAGTGGAAGGCATCAGCTCGCTGTGGAGTGGCTTGCCGGCCACTTTATTCATGGCTGTTCCGCAAGTAGTCCTCTATTTCACCACATATGAAGAGTCCAAGAGGATCATGGGCTACCACGAGATACTCAACCCGAATCCAGCTATTCCAGTGCTGAGCGGTGGTGTGGCCCGACTGTTTGCGGTCACCGCCGTCAGTCCCTTGGAGCTAATCCGGACCAAAATTCAATCAGAAAAGCTAAAGTACACCGATTTGGTGGATGCAGTCAAATTTGCCATCAAAGACCAAGGCTTGAGGTCGCTGTACCGCGGTTGGGTCTCCACAGTGCTGCGAGATGTGCCATTTTCAATGATCTACTGGTTCAATTACGAGTCAATGAAGAGTTTTCTTCTAAAAAAGCAACACAACCAGAGCTTAAGCAGCTTGAGTGTGTTCTTTTGTGGCGCCACGGCCGGCTCAATGGCCGCTCTAATCACTTGTCCACTTGATGTGGTCAAAACATTCAGACAAATTCAACTTGGTGAAAAAGATGTGCCAATACATGCTCGCAAAACAAGGAACATAATCAGGCAAATTTACAGAACCAAAGGCGTTAGTGGTTTGTTTGCAGGTGCGATACCTCGAGTTACCAAAGTAGCCATGTCATGTGCCATAATGATTACCACTTTTGAATACTTTAAACATTTATTCGAGCATTCTTAATATTTGTTGATATATTATTACCATGTTAAATATTTAAAAGACTTGTTTTTATGTAAAGATAGTATTTTATTGAATCTTTGTTGTTAAATGTTATCGATTTTTATTAAATTAATTTTCATGAAACAACGAAATTTTAGTTAAAAAACTAAAAAAGGTGAATAAAATGTATATTACCTTTATTTTATTTTATTTTTTTATTTATTTTACTTTTTAAGAAAAGATAAATCTTTAAAAATTTTTTAAATTTTAATTTTATTCTTAATCTCTTTGATTTGATTAGAAGGCAAATAATAACAGATTATTGTCGATTATTAATTTTAATATATAAGAAATTAAATATTAAAAAATTATTGTATTAGATAAGATTAGACTGCAAGATTCAAATCTAATCAAATAAGTATTATTTTGTTTTGAATTAAGAAAATTAAAATTAATTAATATTTATCAAAAAATATTTTTGATCATTATATTTTGGTTTTGTAAAAATTGATACAAAAGGCTTGATATAAATTAAAAAAATGATAAGATATTAATAAAATAAAAAAATATTCTAATTATTATCTTATATGATTGAATATTTATTTTTTTACAGTTTTTTTTCCTTTATTTCCCAACTTGAATTTTTTGGCAAATACGGGCATCAAATCGTTGACCAGGAATAGAAAAAATATCGAAATTAAAATAACCATGGCCACAATGGACGAACTTTTGATTACAAATTTTCTAGCTTTGATGTTCATTGACTCAATTTGACATTTCTGACCACTGTACAAATAGAAACATTTACAAAATGTCTCACGGTTTTGTTTTACCACACAAATGCCATTATTTGAACATGTCTCATTTGCACACAAGTCAATTTCTTTTTCACAATTCTTTCCATAATAAAAATCGGTGACACATTGGCACTTGAAGCCACCTGACACATCCATACAAGTGCCATTGTTCAAACATGGATTGGACGAACATGCTCTTGTGTCTTTTTGGCAAGAAATACCAACAAAATTGTCAAAACACTCGCAAACAAAGCTCTTATTTGTGGAAAAATAGACACATTGTCCATGGTTGGAACAATTTTCCAAACAATGGTTAATATCAATATTTGTTTGTGTCATCAAGTCATGATTTTGATGTAAACTGTTTGTGTTCAGGTAGACTTTTTCCAAATTTGGACTAGACAACTGTTCTGTCGGCTTTATGGACAAGTTTTGGTCAAAAATACTTGTAGAATTTTCTTGCATTTGATGTGTCATAAATGTGGTATGGAAAGATTCTTGTCCAATTGTATCAGATATATGATTGTCTATAACAACATCTGGTAATATTTTCAAGCATCTAGGTCCTAAGATTTCAAATTTTTTGGCTATTTCAAAATTTAAAACGTCCCATAAAATAATAAAGTTGTCCATTCCAACTGAAATCAGAGTGGTTCCGATCACATCCATTGCCAATACTTGGTCACTGTGAGCTTCTATTGTTTGAACAAAGTCTTTTCTATTCACATAATCATAAACTTTTACTTGGCCATTTAATAAACCACTCAAGATGGTTGTTGAATTAAATCTTTTAACAAAAGTAGTTTCAGATGATGGTTTTGAGCTTGTCACTTCTTTTCCATTTAATCTATAGATTTTTGTATTTGATCGACAGCCGATGGCTATCAAGTTGCTATTTATAAACTCAAATTTTCTAAAATTTATGCATGAAACCGGAAAATTCACGATCCAAGTTGTCTCAAATAATTTCCAAAATTTGAAATTTTTATCTATGCCCAAGCTAAAATAATGTGTTTGGTTATTTGGAATCATTTCCAAGTCCATAAAGCCATAAGAATGTGCATTTGGAATGAACATCATGACAGAATAGTCTGTCAAGTTCCAAATTTTAATGCTGCCTTCGTAAGAACCACTCAATAGATATTGACCATTTATCACCAGCATAGAGCATATCGTTTGTTTGCCATGATCAAGAGATATTTCCAATTTTTGATCTATCCAATTCCAAATATCAATTATACCAACATTTGTTCCAGCTGCCAACAAACATCCTCTCAAATATTCAATTGAAGTGTAATTTTTTTCACCCTGGATGGAAATTATCTCTTGGCTTTGATTGAAAATCTTGATGTAACCATTTTCTGTGCCAATGATAAAATGAATGCAATTAATTCTTGCCATGCATGCCATACAGCTTATTATAAACAGCAAAAATTTAATTTCCATTCTTTATTACCTTTCTTTTTCAGAAAAAAGTATGGGATTTTATATTCACAGCACTATTAGTTTTTTACCTTGTTATTAATAAGGTTTTCCTGAATTCTCTTATTTCTTTCCTGTATTTAGATTCATTTATCTTAAATTTAAAAAATACTTCTCAAAAGGAAATTTTTATATATTTTCAATCAATTTAAAATTCTTTTATTGAATTTGGTAAAATTTTTTTAAATTAACATTATCGATTGGATTTTTAAACAGAGAGTTAATTGGTAATTAAATTGGTATCATATTTATATAAGGACAAATCTTATCTTTTCTAAATTATAAAAAAAATAGTCTTTTGACCACTTTCCTTGGTACAATTGATTAATTTAACCATTAACTAAAACAAAAATAGCTCAGTAATTATTCAAAAGTTTTTATTTAATAAAAAATTCATTAATTAATTAAATAAATATATAAAATAAACACCATAGATAAAAGATAAAACTTAAAAATTTTTTCTTTTCTTTGTGGTCACTTTGGCGCCTTGCATCTTTGCCAATATATCCAATTGAGAAGGTATGAGACTATTCCACAGCTGGCATCTCTCAAGTTTGTCCACAACCATGGGCTCAAATTTACCAGGACTGAACAAAAACTGTTCAAAGCCTTTATCTTGACCAAATTTGCCCTCATTTTTGTATTTTGACCAGATCGCTGACTCTCTGTCCATGCCGTTCGGGTCATCATAGATCACAAAATTAGCCCATCTTTTCATCATTTCACTAGACATGTTTTTTTCTTCGGTCGAGAAGGACTCGTCCACTAAAGCTCGGCCAAACACCATCTCAAATTCGTCATAGAACTCTTTGGATCTATTCTGCTCAAATTTGTACAAATAAACATCTGAATATTTGACATAATCAGCCAGTTTTAGTACTGGACAAGCTGATGACTCATCGGTGACAATTTCGTTTAGGACCGGGCGGTATTCATCTGTTAACAAATAGTCCTGCTGGTTGGCAAGCGTTTGTCGCGTGTACTCGAACAGAATCGAGTTGGTTATCAAATCACTGTTGTTAAATGGCCATGTTGGATAAAACTTGTAGTATCTGTTCACAAAATTGACCAAATTTGAAAAAGTAATGTTAGAATTAGGCTGAATGAGTTGATTTTTTACCAAGACAGAATCTGGAAATGCTTTTGGATGATAGCCGGTTAGAATGGCACATTTTTTGTAGTTGTCCAGCCTGAATGATCTGAATGGACTATTTTGGAATATCTTGGAGTCGACCACTGGTCCGAATGCGTTTTGTAAAAACATCAAGCTCAATTGGTCATCGTTGGCTAGTTTACTGGTGCGGAAATATTTGCTTGCTGTGATCAAACTATTGGCACTCATGTGCATTAGGCAAGAAATTAGTTTGCCTGGTTTGCATCCTAGGATTTCTTTGGCAAAATATTGAGCTTTTGAATTGGCCAATTGAGAGGACATGGCATTCTTGCCCAAATTGACAGGACTCTCATTCAACAATATTATATTCCTGAAGTAGTCTTTGCTTGGTCGAAAAATAAGATGGTAGCCGATTAATTTGGCAGCAGAGTATGATCCCATTAGAGTAACCCTGTTCGAGTCACCATTGAATTTGGCCGAGTGCTGGCCTATCCATTTCAAGGCCGAGTACTGGTCCAAGAGACCCTGGTTGCCTTGAATGGACTGGTTCTGGTCTATTAAGTGCAAAAAGCCGAATATGTCCAGTCTGTAGCTGACAGTGACGACAATGATGTCGTTTAGAAGCACAAACAGGTCAGGATCGTGCAGACCGGAGCCCATTGGGCCCTCAAGACTGCCATGAAACAAAGCCAAAATTGGAAAAGACTTTGAAGATTGCTGGAAAAGCTTTGAAGACATGAATATGTTCAAGTAGAGACAATCTTCGCTTGGTTCTTCCTTTAGATAAGAGTACTTCTCTCTTTTTGAATATTTGGTGTAGTGCATACATGGACTTGGCTTTTTGGTGCCATCCAGAACTCCGCTCCAAGGCTTCATGGGCTTTGGCGCTTGGAAGCGGTTTTCGTTTATTGGCGCTTCGGCATACGGCACAGACAGCCATGAAACTACGCAACCACCATTTGCGCACGAACAACTGCCCCTTATTTGACCAAGGTTTGTTTCGAGAACTAGCGAGCCTAGTTCATCGCACTCTTGGGTGCTTATCGCTTGGAAAAAGATTGCGCACAGAAAAAAATGGAGCTTGTTCATCATTTTGAATGCTTTTCCATTTAATTTAATTTAGTGTTTAATTTATGGAGCTATTTATGGAGCAGATAAGCAGCTCTTGAGATTTTTTTTATTACAATCAAGCCATGAGAGTGAGAGAAAGAGAGAGAGAGAGAGTTTTTTGCTCATAATGATAACAGATCTGTCTTAGAAACAATTTCTATTTGAAAAAAATTAAATGCTTAATTAATTTATTTAGTAAAAATTTTGTTTATCAATCTAATTTTTCTTAGACAACGCTGGCAAATAACTGATCTGAAAGAATGACCAATGTATCATAAATGATAAATTTTTTTCATAAATCAATTAAATTTATTCTCAATTAAAAATAATAGTTTATTTAATTATCTGAATAAAATTTGTACAATTTTTTTTTTATTTCATTGTAGATTGGTATTTTAGAAGTACTTGACTATGGTGTTATTCTATCAATTGAGAGATATTTAGACCCTAGACATTTTATTTTATCACAAACATCTAAAATGAAAACAAGTAGGGTTTTTAAAGCCAATTAAGATTGCAATTCTTACAACTTAAGGAAAACCACTATTGACCAGAAGCCAGTAAACAGGCGTAGAAGATTTGAACAAATTATTTTTAACAATGAGTCAAATTCACTGAGCACTAGATAGAGGTGATTAGTTAGGCATATGGAACTGCATTGCCATAAAAGTAATAGCATATATTTTTTCTAGATAATTAGTAGCTAATTTATTTTTGAAAAATAGATAAAAAAAGTAGCAAAAAAAAATACAAGAAAAAATTTAATTTTTTAACTTTTGGGCGTTTAGTAAAAAAAATTGGACCTCCTGGACGCTTGGATGGTTCGACTTGATTTGTTAAATCATTTAATGCTGGTTGACTATCATTTGTTTCACTATTTGCTGTACCGGCGATTGCTTGTGCTGATGTTGTTGGTCTATTAAACAATTTCGGATTTAAAGGACCAGCTGAGTTTCTTTCAAGAGCAGAAGAAGTCTACCCTTTTTTGCGTTTTGTTCAATACCCAAATCTAAAGCTAGAAACTTGTCAAACTTGGACAATTCGTAACTGATGCCGATTACATGTTTGCAGATGTTGTGTTTTTTCCAATATTGACAAGAACATTTGCTCAATTCCCATACTTGTTCATTAATTTCTATGATCTTGTATGAATTGTTCCAAAACACATATTCTTGAAATGTAGACCAAGCACCAATTGAGTTCAAATAGTTTCTACAACCTTCTTTAGTTGCTTCATTATCAACTTTTGTTGACGATACCATTTATACAACTCTATTATTGTGTCTAAGCTTAACATTGCGCTTGTTTTGTTTAACTATTAGTGATTGATAAAAATAAATGATTTTTATCACTTACATGTTGACAATTTATTTAAATTAGACCTCAAAATCATTATTTGTTACATCAAAAAATAGATTAGCTATTATATGAAATAATTTAGCTACTGAAAAAAATATTTTTTTTTATTTCAATTAGTTATTTTGAAAAGTAAATTAGCTACTAGAAAAAATCTATGCCTAAAAGTAATTGTGTTTGCCAAGTCTTCACTGGTCCGATATGATATCCATACCAATTCACCTTGGAAATTACGTTGCAAGCAAGTGCAGTCCAATTGAAGAACTTAAAAAGAAGAGACTTGGGTTTGAATTGACAAAAAGACAAATAGCCTGTTTAGGTGAGCCAAAAGATTGGTTTTTCAAGAATAAAAGATTCGAATGGAATAAAATGAAACGTGTACGATTTTAATTCAATTTTTGCCAACACGAATCAACCATCTTTAAAGGCTACAGAAAGTTTTTTAAGCACTTAAGCTAAACTAGTCTAGTCCAAGCTTATGTCCCATGTCCCTAATTTTTAGATATTATCTTTATAGCTTCTTTTTTAAATTTTTTTTTTCATTGAATTTAGTAATTATTTATTTAATAAATACCACAACATTTTTATTTAAGAAAAAATAGATAATATTTCTATCTTTTATTATGAAGGAAAAATTTAAAAAAAAAAAAAATCATTCAGTCTAAATATTTTATACCAGGAGAATATAAAAATAAATATTTTTTTCATTTATTCAAAAAATATTATTTGATTTAAATTGGAAAAAGCTCCAATTGATTATTTAAAGGTGCCAACTTTTGTTTTATGGTTGCTAATGTGACAATTGCTCAAAATAATTTGAATAAATAAATCAATAAAGTCAACAAAACTAAGCACACTCATTCCCAAGAATAAGCCAAGGGTTCCACCAACGCTTCCTACCAAGCCATCCCAGCTTATACTTTCACTTTCTGTAATCTCAGTTTCCTTCAAGGTCTCATAATAGAGACTGATGCCAGACAATTTCTCGCGCATTTCTCCAATACTAATGTTAGATTTGTTGAAAAGGGCCCTAATATTCTCTTGCTGGGACAAACTGTACCCATATGACTCTGACGGATACGTGGAGTGGGACATTTTTACACTGTAATCTACGCTGTTACATTCTAATGGACAATATTTTTTAATAGTACTTTGGTAATTTGATGTGAGTAATGGTCTAATGACTTCAAATGAACACAATTGTTCTTCAACAGTGTCACATAGGTTATTTTTTTCATTAAAAAGATTAAAATTTAAATCTTCACATAAGCAATTATTTAATATCTCTGTATGAATGTAAGCATTGAAGCATTCTTGTTGACGATAAGTTAAATTGGATCTTAGGACCATTCTGTAATATTCTGAATCAAATGAATCCATTGAGTCCAAATTTTCTATGCATTCACTGTATGGCATTGGTTTTTGTTTGGTGACTGTTCTTTCCAATGCAATATTTGTAAATGACCCTGAGCCCACGTCAAAACCTTCGCCTGATAATGGCCAAATGGGGTTGTCATAGATGTATACATGAACACCTGAAGACAAACTCAATGTCCTAGGGTCCTTTGGTGCATCGACATTTAGTTCTAAATTAAGGCCAAAAAATTTTCCAGTTTGATATAACTTGCGGTAGTTTTTCTCTTTTTTGCCATTAAAAGTGAAACAATTGCCATAAAAAGGGTCATAGAACCATTTCCAAGCACTTTTGTCACATCTTTCTGAGGCAAAAAAGCAACTAATAACCATTTTGTTGAATAAGTCGGTTTGATTGACCATGTAACCATTAATGATGAGAGACTTATAGTTCCTTACTGCCAAAAAACGATACATATTAAAGCTAAAGTAATTCACTGAAGTGGTCAAGTTAAAAGTATGCTTTATTTTTCCTTCCAAAGAATTGTTCATGAGAAATGATGCGACAAAATTTATTTCATCTTGACTTTGGAATGCATTTAGCTTGCAAATGGTGACCGATGGAAAAGTAAGCGAGTCTCTTTGGTAAACTCTAATCTTGGTAATTACTTCATAGTCTAGATAGTTGATAATAATTAAAGAGATGATATATAAGCAACCTCCAAATGATGCTAGGAATGACATGATCCAAAGTATTCGAATGATGTTATATTTGGTCCGAAATATGCTGCCTAATCCATGGATTGTTATTGATCCTGACCATTGCAAAAAAAGCGAGCTGATTTTCATTTTTGTTTCTTAATTTAAGACTAAAGATTTTGATATTTTATATATTTTTTTAAATTTAAATCATATCCGCTATTAACTTTAAATAATAAAAGTTTAAAGTTTTTATTTATGAAAAAAATAAAAATTAACACCAAGAAAAATTAAAAAATATTAATTTTTCATTTAAGTAAAATCAAACAAAATCACATTATAAAATATCATAAATTTTATTACTTTAAATGTTGCAATTAAACAAATTTAATTATTAATAAACACATTTGTTAATGATCAATAAATGAACGATATTCTTTTATTAGAATTCAACAATTGTTCATTTAAATGGTTCATTTTTTAATTAAAATTAACTTTATTTTTTAAACTATATTTTGAACAAAATATCAATTAAGATTTTTTAATATTACCTGGTTTGAATTTTTTAATTAAAATCTTGTTTTTATTCAAATTTAAATAGCGGATATGATCTCAAAGTAAAATTTCAAAACTTAAAATCCTAAGCTTTGGAAAAATCGATTAGCTTTCAATTTAGCAGACGATTAGACATTTTTTAATTAAACATTAGCTATTTACCAAGTATTAAATTATGGAAGTAAAAACTAATGGTTCAATAGAATTCAAATTCCAATCAACCAAAATGATATTTTTGCTTATCCTGTGAACAATTAGAATCTACACTGCAAGACTGTGCTATACTGTGGGTTATTTGGCTCTAAAGAATGGTTAAATACCAAAGAATAATGTGGTATAATATTAAGCTTTTCGTTTAATACAAAATTTAAAATTTAAAAACAAAATCTAATAACATTGTCATTTTTTTTATCAGTCAAATGATTCATTAATAAAATTTTGATAAAATCTCAGTTGTCTATCTATTGGTCATTCAAATTTTTATTTAATTTAAGAGACATTTATCATTTATAAGATATGGATTATTATTTATTGTCTTCTAGACAAGGTAAGTTCATGTGATGTGAATTTTCTAAGACAAGCTGTTCCGTAAATCTAAGACCATCACATTAAAATTTAAAGACTTAAGTTCCAAAAAAGACAGTCTTTGAGGAGAAAGCAACTTTACAGAAAATTTTATTTTTTGTTTTATGCATTTTTTATGGTCTTTATTTTTGGAATTATATGGCAAAATTATGGCACGAAGTTTGCAATTTAGCGCACATTGAAATAGAAAAACCACTGTTATGGATCATCTAAGAGCAAAGAATTCTCCATAAAGAAATTAGACTTCCAAATGATATGCTTTAAGCATCATTTAATCAATTAATTATACAATTAATAAAGATTAAATATCTGAAAGCATTTTTATTTTCTTTTTTTTAAGTAGTAGCTGAATTGTAGAATTTGTGAAGATTGGTATCAGCTTAACATTCTTCAATAATTAAGCTGATACATATTAAAGCTATTACGTTTTTTCACTAAAAATATGGCTATTTTACTAAAAATAGCCATAATTGAAAGCCATGGTAATGATCACTGCTGACCAAATTATTCCTTAAATACAAAATAATATTTTTTTCTAATTAGTTTATTATTAAAATTAAATTTATTAAAGAGTAAATTGAGTCTATTCAATCAATTTTGACAATTCATTCTTGATTTGGGAAAAATTAGGTCTAAAATCTCTATTGTGTTCAGTGCAGTGCTTGATTAGATCAATTATCTGCTTGGATGTGTTTGATTTGGACTCTAGGCTTATGCCAATCTCTCTTCGTCCAATCTTAAGTAACATTGCCATTGGCTCCAGGTTCTTGAATGGAAGCTCTCCTGTCATTAACTCGTACAAAATAATACCAAAAGAGTATACATCTGACTTGAACGTGTATGGTGTATTTGTTTCCTGGTTAATAAAATGTCTGTTTATTACTTCTGGTGCCATCCAATAAAGCGAGCCTTCGCATTTATTCTGAATATTTTGGGCATCAGAATCACTTAGCAATACCGCTAGGTTAAAGTCACCAATCTTAACTTTCCATTGTCTGGAACTTTTGTTCAAATTAGGTCCGATCAAAAAAATGTTTTTTGACTTTAAATCACGGTGGACTATCTTCAATGAATGCAAGTATTCCATGCCTTTAGCCACTTGGTAACCAATATCCAAGAGCTCATTTGTGCTAGCTTTGCTGTAGCATTGTTCTTCTTTTGAGTTTAAATATTCGAAAAGGCTTGGACCTGAGCACCAATCTACCAATAGTGCATCACCATCGTTCAGCAGTCCTTTTAGGCTGAGCAAATTATCATGATTTAATTTCTTGAGTATTTTCAGCTCGTTCCTAAAACTTGAGCTATTTACGTCCTTGTAACTTTTTACTGCCACTGTTAAGCCTAGTCCTGGTATGAAAGCTTTTTTGACCACTGAACTAGTGCCATATTTGGCTCCTGAATTTTGATCATATTCAATCTGGTTTGTATTGAAAAGAGGAACTTCTAATTCTGATGCCAAGTTTTTCAAATTGTTCATTGTTATTTAATTTGAAAACTTTTAAGCCCTTTAAATACCAAAGTTTTTCCAATCTTTTTAAAATTGAATTCATGGTTACACAAAAAAAATTAGATACTTTAAATAATTAAATTTTATTTAAAAAATTACTAGGAAAACAAAAAAAATTATTAATTTTCTAAATCTGAAGGTTCTGGTTCGGCAAGAGATGCATTTTTTTTAAACTTTTCCATTAACATAGTGTCTTGGTCAAGCAATTGATCTAAATAGACGTCTTTATCAACAGAAGCTTGAAAATCTTGGTCATCAATTATGGCTTCGTCAATGCTAATTATGGCAGAGTGATCTTGCGATTGGTTTTTCAGCTTCCTTTGACCAACACAAAAGCCCAATCTTTGCATAAGTCTTATCAATTTATTTGTTTTTGTCATAATTAAAGAAATTAAATTAAACTTGGTTTCAAATTAGACATAACCATTGATATTTTGCGCTTAATTTTGTTTATTTAAAAATTTAAATTGAAAATATATATTAAATTCTTAAGATAAAAATATTAATTAAATATTTGAAGAAATATTTTTATTTAAAATTAAATAATTAAATATCGTTTGGCTAAAACTCTTTTTTTAAACAGGCTCAATTTATTATTATTAATCACAGACTTTCTAATAGATTCTAACCTAATCAATATTTGTTTGCTTTCTGGCCGCAAAACCTTCTTAAAATTGGTACATTCCCAAATTAAATTGACCAAATCATCAGGTACATCATTTCTGACCTCGAATTCGTTTAGACATAGGCTTCCTGACACAATTAATGACCTCAATTCTTGTTTGCCAAAGCTCCAAAATGGAAGCATGGCACTGACAATTTCGCTTAAAGTAATCCCATACGCATAAACATCACTTTTGGTCGAATATCTTTCTGAATTGACTTTGTATTGCTGGGGATCGATGGTTACCGATTGGACCTCGGGTGCCATCCATCTTGGCGTACCTGCGTGAACATTTAAACCCATTTTGCTTCTGTTAAAGTATTCAAATCCATGGCTGGAAGAGTAGGAAAAAGCTAAATTGCCAATTTTAGCACCTAATTTAGGCCCACTATGCAAATAAAGGAGAATGTTCGAAGAATTTATGTCCCTGTGGATTATGTCACTATCATGGAGGTACCTCAGTCCTTTGATTATATCTGTGCCAATATCAACTAGATCTGTAATTGATGTTTCCCACCATTTCTCAATTTGCCCATAAAACAGAAAATTCGACAATGTTTTTCCTTCAGACTCGGTAACTAAGCAGAATTGGTCCTTGTCCAAGAATACTCCTTTAAATTTAATTACATTTTCATGATTACAAAATTTCAACAGGGCTATCTCGTTTAAGAGTGCCTTGAGTATAAAACTATCTTCAATTTTTTGAGTTTTTGGATTGAGTATTTTTATTGTCGCTTCTGACTTATCTCTTAACAATGTGGCTTTTTGTTTTTTGTATTTGAAAGTAAAAGGGATTATTTTATCTTTGCCAATTGAACCATGTGAATTTGTGATCTGGGTTTGCTTAGAATAGAGCTTAAAATCTTTGCTGTCCAATTTTAGTTGCATAATAAGGCGCTCAAATTGTTCAAAAAGTCTAAGGTCTTGGTTCATAGTTGGACTCTGGTACTCATCAACAACTAAACTTGGTAGATTGTTCAACAAATTCCAGTAGTTGATTAAGTATTTGTCTTGGCTTTTTGCCAGTTTATTAGTGATGTATTTCGGTTTTTTGGAAAGACTTAGATCTGAATAGCTGGCTTCTGTGTTAGAAACATTAAACTCAATGTTTTTGTCTATTAGTTGGTTACCAAAGCAGCAAATGCCGACCATTTTAATTATTGCCCAATTTAATTTTTTCTCATTTAAATATTTTTAAAATTAATTTATTTTCTATGGAAAATTTAAAATTTGTTGCTAATTATATAAATATAAATTTATTTGACTAATAATTAAAAGAGAACTCAAAACATGACGAAAATTAGCAAAAGTTAAAAATTTTTTTAATCTTTTATTCAATTTGGGCTTCATTTTAGTTCAAAAATAAATTAAATAATATTAACTAAATCAAGTATTTATTTGAATAATTATCAAAAATTAAACTTTTCAAATCTACTAATGTATGAATTCCAAATACAGAGTCGGTCAAGTATTTTTACCAAAAACCGGTAAAAATTTTATCCACTTTTATTCTTAATTCTATGGTTCATTAATATTGTAATTTTAATTAAGTAAAACAGTTTAATTTTAATGATTTAATTTCGTTAGTCATTTTTATTATTTCTTTCAAGCCAAAAGTAGAATTGGTAATCTTTATATACACTAGGAG
>JAESIW010000090.1:1210630-1223423 GCA_016802295.1 Brachionus rotundiformis
ATTAAAAAAAAATTCATCATTTTTGAAAAATAGATAAAACTTCATTAGTTTATCTTTATTGCATGATATATTTTTTTTAATAATTAAAGTTTAGGACAAGCATTATTGGGCACCCGTTAGTAAACTCTAATTTATCAAAATAGGAAGAAATTTTGTTCTGTTTGTCTTTGAAATTCACAACACCATATCTAAGGTGACCCTTGTGACCTATCTGAGTCTCTACAACCAAATGAAATTTTGATTGATTATATAGTTAGTGATGGTTTAGGTTGATTAGCATAACAGGATTATGCGTACGACCCATCGTCCAGTCACCGGATTGCTTTAAGGCTCGGCCTTTTTCAACCCATTTTTCTATGTTTATTAGTTGTTTAACCAAATGAAAAATTTAATTTTTATTTTTATATGTAAGCATGATCGAGATTCCTAAATAGTGAATCACGTGACTACACTCTAGAATGAATTTCAACCAGTGTAGTTCTAAGGTCAAAAGGCCAAGTTAATCGACTTTAAATTTTTCACATTTGACGAAAGACAGGATTGGAGAGCCTCGCTTTCAGACTGGCTTCAAATTTTAATTTTTTTAAAGTCGAGTCAGTTGACTATTTTTTTGACTTATGCGCAAGTCTGATTTTAACAATGATGTCATAATTTATATTTTGCTTATCAAGGCAAGACTTAAAATTAACATTTGATTTTAATAAAGTTTATAAAACAATTGTCTTTTCTTTTATTCATGGGATCAGGATCATAACATGTATAAAAATTGTTCAATTTTGAACTTTTGGAAAAGACTTGAACAATTAAAAATAGACTAGAAAAAAAAATTAAATATGTGCATTTTTATTCAATTATGAAGCGCTGGTTTCGTGCGTGATCTTGGCAAAAAAAGCACAATCTCTAGCAAAAATCTTTTAAGTTAATAAAAAAAAACTGCTCTCTAGGGGTTTGTGCAGCAATTTCAAGGTGTATCTAAAATTAAGAATCAAAGTACACGCCGCACACATTATAATACTCGCATAATTTGAGTTAAGAAGGATCACACACCCCATTAAAATGCTATTTAAGCCAAGTTGGTTGCTTTCAGAGACTAGCGAACAAGAGTTTAGTCAAAAATGGAAAAGTATGGAATGAACACCAATTGTATGACCCTGACAAGGTTTTTTCTAAAAGAACAACGCAAACACAAAGACGCTACTGGCGAGCTGACCCAATGCTTGAACGCCATATTGACAGCAGTCAAGGCCATCCAGTCTGCAGTGCGCAAGGCGGGCATTTCAAAGCTGTTCGGTCTGGCCGGTAATACCAACTCGACCGGCGATGACCAGAAAAAACTAGACGTCCTATCGGACGAACTGTTCATAAACATGCTCAAGTCGTCCTACACCACTTGTATCTTGGCTTCTGAAGAGGACGAGAATGTGATTGTAGTCGATAGCCACAAACAGGGAAAGTATATAGTGTGCTTTGATCCGTTGGACGGCTCGTCCAACATCGACTGCTTGGTCTCAATAGGAAGCATATTTGGCATTTGGAAGCGAGAGTCTGTCGGCGGTGAGCCAAAGTTGAGCGATGCGCTACAGCCTGGTAGCAAAATGGTCTGCTCGGGTTACGCATTGTACGGCAGTGCGTGCATGATAGTGCTCGCCACGGACTCGGGCGTGAATGGCTTCATGCTCGATCCGTCCATTGGCGAGTTTGTTCTCACCGATCCGGACATGAAGATAAAGCCCAGAGGCAAAATTTACTCAATAAACGAGGGCTATACGGCCAAGTGGGACCAAGCGGTCAAAGAATACATCAATGAGAAAAAGTTTCCAAAAGAAGGCAAGCCATATGCTAGCCGTTATGTTGGCTCAATGGTTGCCGATCTCCATCGAACACTTGTCTATGGTGGCATATTTTTGTACCCGGCCACTTCGGACTCGCCAAATGGCAAGCTCAGGCTCATGTACGAATGCAATCCAATGGCGTACATAATAGAAAAGGCCGGCGGACTTGCCACAACTGGCAAACAGCCCGTGCTCGATGTGGTTCCAACTGATATCCATCAGCGTGTGCCACTATTCATTGGTTCCAAAGAAGATGTCCAAGATGTCCTAGCCTGCTATCAAAAGCACGGCCTATAGGACATTTTTTATTATATTTTTTTTTATTTTATTTTTTAGACTTGAATAAAAAATTTTATTATCTTTTAAATTATTAATTAATATCTATTTGAAAAATTAGTATAATAAACCATATGTGGTAGTTCTGTTGGTAAATAGTCACCGACTCTAGTCAACTTGCATGTCTATACTGTCACAATGCAATACGGTAAAGTAAAAACTCAAAAATGAACACATGAATTAAAAATATGGACTCTATGGAAAGAAAATCTAAGGCACAGAAGATTGAATAACAAACTATTAAATCATATGAAAAATTGAAAATGCAAAGCAGCTATTAAACATCTCAACATGATCAACTGGACTTTTAATCGTTATGTCATCCCAAACTAGCTCTTCTGGAAAGCTGTCAAACTCAGCATCTTCTCTATTTTTAATTGATGACTTATAAAAATTCCAGAATTTTTTGGATTTAGACTCAAAATATGGTTTTATTTTTTGATCTTTTAATTTTTTATATCCTCATTCTGTTCTCAATTTGAATAATGATGATTGCGAACATCCCTACAGTCTCTTTAGGTTCCTAATTCAGAATCTAACCAACGACATAGTTGATTAAAAACTGTGGTCGATTATTCATCTATTTTATTGGGCAGCATTTTTCAATGGATAACAATATTTTATCTTTAACAAAATTCCATTTATCTTCTATTCCTGAAAGTTTTTACACTATTTTAAAATCAAACGAAAATAGTTCAAGTTATTTTTTGTATTAGATGTTGATGAAAAGAGTCTAAAAGAAATACGATCACTAAAAGGACACTCTACTATAGAAGAAATAGAATCAAAATTTCCCTGATGTATAATTTGACCTATATGACTTAACTAATGACCAAAAAACTTAAAAGAGACAAATTCTTATCAAACTAATTAGTAGTTCATCAAAGGGCACTGTTTGTTTTCATTCTGAACACATGTCCAAGCCACAGAAGTCTAAGTAATTTTTTGATCCATTGACACAACCTGTTTGAGTCATTGTTTGATCAGCTTTTTTCTCTAATTTATATTTTTAAATCATAAATCAGTTTTTTTTTATTTATTAAAAAAATTTACCGAATTTTTATGAAGAAAATTCTTAATATTTTGATATTAGATTGATAATTTTCTATTCTTAATTATCCAAAAATAAAAATATAAAATTATTTCTGCAAATTTTGCATGAACATTTATACTCTGCTCATTAGTGGCATTATATTGATTTTTTATATTTATTTTATACAAATTTTTCTAAATTGGAATAAATAATAAATCATGAGTCCATTCTGTTTAATTTTTATTCTTACATTTGGATTGCTATCCTTTGCCAAGCCATGTCCCAGAGCTCAGAGCAAATTTGTTCGCGAATATTTTGCTCGCTCGCTGTTACCGCTCTACCATAAATACTCTCTGCCAATACCAGAGAAATGCCCCTTCTCACCAGTCCGGGACATGTACCATTTTCACGAAAATAACAAAACAAAACTTGACATGTACAGATGGAAATGCGAACTATGTGGAAAACTGTTCGCCAGAGAGTCAGATTTGGACAAACATTTTGACAATAAACATACCAATACTCTTCAGACAGTATCCAAGATTTTTTTCCATGTTTTTTAAAATTTAAAATTATTTCTAGGATAAAAATTCAGTTTGTCTGGCAAACTTTTGCCGTATCTTTAGATGTGACACTCTAATTGAGCCAAAATCAACCAAAGCTCAATGCTACGAGTCCACAATGAACATATTAAGAAACAAATGCATAGAACATATTGATCTATGCGTTCCCAAAGGCACCTCTCTCGGCATTCAAAACAAATTTACAAGTATTTTACTTCTTTAAAGTTATCTATTTTATTAATTTAATAAAAAGTTGAATTGCGGGATAAGTTGTGCTCTTTTCTAACATGCTCTAGGCTCGATGAACCGCCTGACTTTATGGTAAGGCTAGAGCCATTATTTAATTTAGGCAAATTAAGAGTTTTGTTTTTAGAAAAGTGGACCAAGCTTTCTACAAGTGTTTGTCATTGTGCTACTAATTGTCTTATCTATCATTGCTTATGCTGTCATAAACTATACGGATCTGATGTAAGATTTAAAGTTGACATTTTCCTAGTAAATTAAGTTATTTTTGGTAAAAGATTTGATGAGAATGAAATGGTCCACGAAAATATTCAACTATTTGATACAATTATGGAAAAAAAAGACAAGAATGGGCTCAAAAATGAACACCTAAATGAAAAATTTGGACTCTATGGAAACGAAAATCTTAGACACAGAAGATTGGATAACAAACTATTAAATCATATGAAATAATTTGTCTTAATAAAATTTATTGTTATATTTAAGTACTAATTATATTTTTATATAAAAAAAATCATTTAAGATAAAGGGTCCGAGGCATTTGTCACCCATGATGCACAAATTTAAGCTAGATTTATGCTTGTTATCTATTTCATTACAAGTTAGAGGCTTCAAAGCATTGGCACATGCTTACTACGGCTTTTGCCAATAATAATTTGCCCTTTTCTATCCTAGCCTAGAAAATCTATTTACGGCCTCTGACCATTTGATAAATTTAATACTTTATGGTTAATAAATTGATGCTTATTACTTAAATTAAATAAATATTGTATTAAGAAAACAATTTAAATGCCTATTTTACCATAAAAAAGCAAATTTAATTAGCTCTTGTGTCACAACTTTGGTCAAAGATTTAAAATCTTAGCTGAAAGATTTGATTTGAAAATTAGATGTTAATAGAACCAATATATCACCAAACAGGATTCAAGATCGATATGGATAACAATTTTTCCAATTAATGATCAAATATGTCAAATAAAAAATGTCATAAAGAAAAACGTAAGCAGACCACCCCAGTAAGACAATAGCTAGTTTACCAAATTATACAAATAAAAATTTTTTTTAAAAATTATTTCTCTAATTTTAATAGATAAATTTAAATTTAAATAAACTGGTCAATTAATTAGCCCTTGTCGACTGATACAAATAATTTATAATAATATTCTAATTAAGCAAAAAATCAAAACAACAATATATAAATTAGAAAAATTTATTAAAAAACTAATCTATTAAATTTTTTTTGATTATTTTAGCAGTGTCCACATGTTTTGTAACAAGGATGTGTGATCCAATTACCTTTAAAATAATTGACATCAAAATATTGGCACAAAATTTTGAAACTGGCACAATTTGATTGAGCATCCACACACGGAACGACTGGACATGCATTACAAGTTTTGGGACAGACCTCTCTGATGGTTTTCTTTTCAAAAAAAGCCAACTGATTGCAATATTGAAAGAAAATGGGACAAAATTGGCTCTGATCTTGGCAAGTTGTCGTTTTGGCTGAGCTTTGGGCTAGTTGAAGAGGACGATTTGTGGTCATCGAATTAAACAAACAATTAGCACAGTTTGGTCCAGAACAAGAGCTTTGACACAAACATGTGTAAAAATTTTGGGTAAAAGAGTAACACGTGCCACCATTGAGACACGGATTTGAGTCACAAGGGTCTGCATTAATGTTTGATTCACAATATTCGCCGGTAAAACCTTGGCGACATGCGCAACGAAATCCAAACAGGTTGTTTAGTCCAGAACTGGTATTTAAACATGTGGCACCATTTTCACATATATTGGGAGCATCAGCGCAACTCAAAGGTGCACAACGATTGCAAGTGAGCGGACATACCTCAAAAACAAACTTTAATTGACCACTGATGTATATTCTGTCATTGCATCCACTGTCACTTGGACAATTTGAATACTTGTCTTTGCAAACCAATGCATTGTATTCTTAATTAATCATTTATTTATTTAATTTATTTTACTAATAAATTTTAAATTTTTATAATTAAAATTTCAAGCTTAATAAAATTTTTTTATCTATTAACATTCAAAAATTTTATCCCTTACTTTTACATTTGTGGCAACAGATGGTACTTATCTCACTTTTAGCACAATAGCTGGCAATAGATTTGCCTCTAATCTCGAGCAAATTAAAATATTGACTGCAAGATATTTGAGCTGAAGGTAACTGTATTTCAGTTTCCACTTCTTTGGTAATAACATCTTCTTTGAACAAACAAGCTCCTATTTTTGCACTTGGATCTGAAACACATTCTCCAAGAATGCAAATTTTTCCACTAGCGCACGGCGTACCATCCGGAGCGCCTGCGTAGTTTGGCGTGCAAAAACTAGAGCTCGAGTTTGCCCGACAGCTCAGCGATCTGCATATACTTTCAATTTTGTTCTTAAAAAATTTGGTAAAAAAATTCCAAAATCTTGTTCGCATTTACTTGGCAATAAGTAGAGCTAGGACCATAGATCATGCGACACAAGTCGTCTGGTGAATACATTTTTCCGGCATCTGTGTCTTTTATTTCACTCATTTCCTGGTTCAGGTCAATTTTATTCATTAGACAATTGGCATTCGGTGCCACTGAATCCAAGCTTTGACTCAGTAGAGTCGTTTTGAACATGCTTATTGAACAAGATGAAAATCGGTGAGAACTACTGCCCCCCAACGAAGGAGACATAATGTCCCTGTTGCTAATGGGACATTGGTCAGTAAAGCCAATTATGCCATCGTGAAACGAACCTAGACCATGTGCAATTTCGTGTGCCACAACCAAAAGGTTCATGAAACCTCCTATTTCTTCTGACAGCGAATACTTGTTCTGAGTACATATGGTTCCTATGGACGCATAACCAACAGTCATCGATCTCGTTGATGTCAAATCCGATGACCACAGGTCCTTGCTAAACAAAAATTTTAAACTATACTGACAAAATTCATTAAAAAAGTATTTTATTTTAGCTATTATTTATTTTTTATCTAATAAATTCAAATTATATCTCTACAATTAATTATACGTCTCTTAATTTAATATTAAAGATTATTATTTACTAAAAGATAATCAAATTAATTAATCATTTAGTTTAAGTTGCATAAAATATGTTCCAATTTAATTTTATGTCTATTTTACCACTTAATTCCCAATTCACTCTTCTATTGCCAATTAATCATTTACCAAGCGTGTTCATTTGACCACAAATTATTATAACATTGGATACCAGAAAACCATTTTGAATCATCAAGTCCACTATTCACACAATGGAGATAAAGAAATGACCATTCAAGTAAATTGAGAGTTTGGAGGAGCTTATGGGTACTTCAGAAAAATCTATCATCATGCACAAATAAGTACCTAATGTGCCAGTATTCAATCGAATACCAAAAAAGTCAAACAATTCTGCATTTTAAAATCTTAACAATGTAAATATATTTTTTTATTTTCTCTACTCTCCAACTTAAGTTAGGTAATATTTAATTATTTAAGAAAAAAACAAAAACTTGATTTTGGAAAATGCTTAAGTTTTACAAGTCTAATACTTGGCATCAAAGAAAATAAAAGTTCAAAAAAAAAAGTATTTGCTCTTACTTAAAAAGAGCTACCGCATGGTCAAATTCAAATGGAAAGTATTTCCGGTTCATGTATTCCGCAAAAGCATTGTATGTTTTAGTGGTGAGAACCACCTCTCGTCCATTAAAAGTAGGATTTGAAAATTCGCCAACAAATTGTGGATTTAGCCATTGTTGTTCAGATGGGTCCTAATTATTTTTAAAAAAATTAAATAATTAAAATTTTGGCAGATGTCCTTACAGTAAGGAAAAGAAAGTTTGTAAGGAATATATTAACACGTAGATCAGGGTCTTGGTTAAGGGAGTTTTGGTAACGCTGGTTGACACCATGGATCAAATGAGCAAAATAATGTCTCATGTGTAAGAAAACCACATCAGTGTTGCTGGTACCAATAAAGTTTCTATGAGTGTTAAAAACAGTTGAATCTGTGACAACCAGAAGTTCAACACTTAGCTCAATCGGCTTTCCATTCACATTTCTTTTTTGTCTGGCAAAAAAATTTTTTCTCTCTTCCGGATGGGTATCTAATTAAATTGGTTAAGTATTTCATTAGATAATTAGATAAGGGGTTTGATCGCACCTGGTAGTATGACATAATCCACTAGATCGTCCTCTGGGTGAATTAGTTCTATCTTGGCAAATTCTTCAGCTATGAACCGGCGGCTTATTTTGTGAAAATTATTCATCGAGTCGTAGAAATGACCTCGTTTGAGCCGCTTGTCTACAATTGGTGATATTTCAAACGCGTGCTCACCATCAGTGGAAAAAATTGTACCAAACTTTTTTTAATAAATTTTAATTAAAATTTTTTTTCTCAAACATTAGTAAATTAAGCCAATCTTTGGTAAAAATTTACAAAAACTTGCTAAAATTGGAGACATTTAAATATTCAAACTAATTAGTCTGGTTAAAGACTTTGGTAAATATTTGGTCTATTATTTATATTTTATTTTATTAGGTATGATTACTTTTTTTCGGAAAAATAGAGAGTTAGAAACAAAGACAAATGTCTTTGCCTAACATCATATTTACAAAGAAAAATCTAAAATTCTCTTAAGGTAATTTGGTAAGGTATACCTTTATTTAAATTAAAGCTAAAAATTGAAAGTTTTTGCCAACAAATTTTTAAAAAAGATTATAACTAAACTAAATCTAATTAAAACTATTTTTAACAAACATGTAATTAATAAAATTAAATTGCATTTAAATTAAGACTTAAATATAAAAGTAAATTAATTAATTAAATAAATTGAGTGGTTTGGTGCATAAAATTTTATTATAAGTACAAAAGTAATCTAAGAGACTTATGGCCAATGGTTTAAGGAAATTTTGGCTAAAAAATTACCATTCTGAACATGTTGGTCGAGTTGAGTTTGTTTTGGATCAATGTGGCAAATCCGTCCGCGTTTCTCTGCACATAAAACTGGTATTCCTAGGACAAAAAATGAGTAAATAGTTGCATCAATGGCCAATGAAGTACTTCTATAGAATTGGAGTGTGTGTGCTTGACCGGCTGTTTGGTTGCCGGGTCGATGACGTATATGTCGTCTTGGCGGGACGTGTCATACCGCACAAACTCAATGTCAAAGATGGTCGAGAGCGCGCTGAAGTTTAGCTTGAACTCGGGCGGAAAGCCTGTCTGGTCGATGAGTGGCCAGTCGATGCGGAATTCTCTTATGAGGGTCTCGTTGGCTGCCGAGTCCAATTCACCTTAAACAATGCCTTTACCAATGGACTTAGCTTTTTCACACAGTCTTACTTAATTGAGTTAAATAATAAAAGCCATACGAAAACTTGATTAAAATTAATAAAAAAATTTTATAAAACATTTTTTTTATTATTTTTTTTCTTATTTGCCGAACAATAAAAGAAAAAAATAAGGTAAGACTGATGTATTTATGAGCATTTGGCTGTTCTATGTGTAAAATTTTTTACAAACATTTACCAAATTAGGAGGGATCCATCGGGCGTGCTGATTTCAAGACCTCCAAAAAAAAAAGCAATTATGTAAACAATGCTTAATGCTTAAGAGCAGTTGTAAGTGCTTTATAACATATTAAGTTGAGTTTATACACTTTTAGGCAATGAGACAATAATTAATTATTTATAATTTATTATAAAATAAAACAATTTTGGTTAAAAAATGGTCCAAAAGTACCATTAATTGGCTCTGTCTGCTAAAATGCAAGAAAATATCAATTTTTGGCCAGAATTTATAAACTTTTCTGGCACCATTGTGACCATAAATTCTTTTTTTTTAAGTCAATAAAGCATATTTTATTAAAAAGAATAATTTTTAAAATTTTAGTTCAAATTAAACAATTAAAAATAAATTTTTTTATTTATTCTTGAGTCAATTAGCATAAATTGGCTGATTTTGGTATTTCACTTGTCTCTCCATATGAGGCTTACCTGAGTGATGTTTGCTTTTCGTAAAGAATAGTAACTTTTTTAGATGTTTTTTAAAGAACAATTGTAATTAGTTTAATTAAATGTGAAGTCTTAGTTTATGTTGTTGTTTTGCAAATTGTCGCTGCTGACTTACATTGTAGTGCCTACGAGATCTCTGATTTACCTGTATTACGTCGTCCAAAAGTTACGACTAGACGCATGAACAGCTAACATGGGACCAAAATCGCTCTCTAAGAGCTAAACACTGCCAAAATCTGATTATCCAATATGACAGATATCACCTGTTAAAACGTGATCTATTCTTATTTAATAAAATCAGAAATATTCAGCACCCAGACATGCTCCCTAGGCTGCACCAATTGACCAAACCTCTAACCAAATAATTAATTTATTAATTAAGTTTTATTTTTAAACATTATTCAAAACAAATAAAAATAAGAAATATTTTTGATATATGTTTTTATTGAGTCAATAAAAAAGTTAAATAAAAAAGCATAAATTTTTTATTTTTTTATAAGTTTTTAGACTTGATGACAAAAAAGCAAACTTTGATAAATATATGTATCCTTATGTAATTTCTTATATGTCAGGTTAATAGTACGATATTCACGTGATTAGAAGCCTAGAGTATTCTGCTTCCTAAATAAAAGCGCCAATTCTGAGCACCATGGAAACCATTTAAATTTTTTTTCTCTTTTATTCTTAAATTTAATAAAAAAATTTTAATCTAATTCAATTATTTTATCTGTTTATACAAAGTACAAGTCAAACAAGTGCTATAATGTCAGTAACAAGGCCAAAAAGCATGTATCTGATTGCAACATCAGCCATTTGTTTGGCATCATTGGCATTTTGGATTTGGCGCAAGCGTTCTATTGACGATCTGAAAAAATTGTTCAAAAAGCCGGACAAAATGAAGCAAGCACACAACTTGGCAGTGCACAGGTCCAAAACATCCCAATACAAGCTCAATCTGAGGGTCAAGCGAAGTCACTATGACGAATGGTGGTCAAATTTATCACAAAAAAAGTCGCTAGCCATTGAAAGACCATCTTGGGAGAGCAGAAATTCAGAAGAAAATGAAACCTCTCTTCTTCTAAACAAACTTAAAATTCTCTCTGATCCTGCAAATAATTCTGATCTTATCTTATTAGTAGATAAGATTGTTAAAAATTTTAAAAGTCTAAATTACAACCAAAAAATCGAGTTCACCAGCTATCTTGGCGACATTTCCAAGTCTTGCAGAATTAAGATGACCGGTCTGGTCGAGCTGCTCACATCCGAGTACTCGGCCAAAAATTCCGACCTATTTGCCAACTACCGGTTCAACAACACTTTGGGAGAATTGGCCACTGAAATTGTGCTCAACATTCTCAAATCTTTGGCAAATTTGAGCCTAAATGACCAAATTGTGAGAGAAAGTGTCGAATCAGAGCTCTTTTGTGACCTAATTCGTGATCTCTTATCAAGTTATATATTTGATTTGGAAAAGAATAGGAATAATGTTAAAAGATTGAAAAAAATAGAGGCTATTAAGTTTTATTCAATTAAAATATTTGGTGACATTTTGGAGCATTTTAAAAATACTGGTTTTGAAGACATTCGCCAAAGTGTTTACTTTAAGAATTCCATTAAGCTGACCAACAGTCTGCTAAATGGCAGAATAATTGTGGTTAATGGCGAGCCAGAGGAGGCTAGATCTAGCCGATTCGAAGCCTTTCTTGTCGACAAGAGCACCTATTTCAAAGGCTATCTTGATTTAATTGAAAACTTGCTGATAATTTGGAAAGAAAATGAGCCATGCTTTGCCTCTGTTGAACTAAATAAGGAAAATTTTGCCAACTATTTGATTAAAAGAGATTCATTCATTGAAAAAATGAGCTTGTGTAGAAAAAGTTTGGTTTTTAATGAGAAAATTGATGCCATATTTGACATTTTAATCAAGCTAAAGGAGCATGTTGCCACTGACGAAAATGTTGCTGAGCAAATGTCTCTGAATGACTTGGACTCCAATAATCTGCTGGATAGTTATTGATTATTTAATAATTTTTAGTCTAATTAATTGTAAATAACTATTTTAAATAAATAAACATAATAAAAATAAGAATAAACTTTTATTTAAAAGTTAAGAAAAAAAATCTAAAAATATAAGAATGTTATTTTGTTTTTTTTTAAGGTTTTTTTATAAGTTTTATGTTGATCTGTTTCTGTTTTTTTTTTAAATTAAAAGTTAATTTAAGCTTAATTTTTTTAANNNNTCATGAGATAAAATCACGAATGTCATGAGTAGGGTGTCTTGGCAAGTCGATTGTTAATATTTTATTATTTGAAAATTTAATAAATTACTGATAAATTAAATTTTGTCTTTATTTTAGTTTCTTAATTAAACAGGAAAATCATATCTCAATTTTAAATAAATAAACAAAATTAGACTTTGTAGAATTAGATGGATCATGTTCATTGAGATAATGTCTATCTGGCAATGATTCTTCCAAATATAGAAATAAATCTTTTAACATAAAATTTTATCTTTAAAAATTAAACAACCATTAAAAGTGCGGTAAAATATAAAATTAAGCAAATAAAAGAGACAATGAATGATTTATTATATTAAAGACATTTTGTTAGTCCATTTTATCTGAGCTTGGACCAAGACCAGAATTTTATTAGGGAGTTTTTCATTTTTGCACTTCCAAGGCGCCATTTACTGACTCCAGTCTGTGATTAATAAGAAGTCCCATTTTTAATCTAATAAATAAATATAATAAATATTATAGTTCTTAAAGAGCT
>JAESIW010000090.1:1226927-1462857 GCA_016802295.1 Brachionus rotundiformis
GAGATCTCTGATTTACCTGTATTACGTCGTCCAAAAGTTACGACTAGACGCATGATTAGCTAACATGGGACCAAAATCGCTCTCTAAAATCTGATTATCCAATATGACAGATATCACCTGTTAAAACGTGATCTATTCTTATTTAATAAAATCAGAAATATTCAGCACCCAGACATGCTCCCTAGGCTGCACCAATTGACCAAACCTCTAACCAAATAATTAATTTATTAATTAAGTTTTATTTTTAAACATTATTCAAAACAAATGAAAATAAGAAATATTTTTTGATATATGTTTTTATTGAGTCAATAAAGAAATTAAATAAAAAAGCATAAATTTTTTATTTTTTTATAGGTTTTTAGACTTGATGACAAAAAATTCAACTTTGATAAAAATACGTATCCTTATGAAATTTCTTATATGTCAGGTTAATAGAACGATATTCACGTGATTAGAAGCCCAGAGTACTCTGCTTCCTAAATAAAAGCGCCAATTCTGAGCACCATGGAAACCATTTAAATTTTTTTTCTCTTTTGTTTTTAAATTTAATAAAAAAATTTTAATCTAATTCAATTATTTTATTTGTTTACACAAAGTACAAGTCAAACAAGTGCTATAATGTCAGTGACAAGGCCAAAAAGCATGTATCTGATCGCGACATCAGCCATTTGTTTGGCATCATTGGCATTTTGGTTCTGGCGCAAGCGTTCTATTGACGATCTGAAAAAATTGTTCAAAAAGCCGGACAAAATGAAACAAGCACACAATTTGGCAGTGCATAGGTCCAAAACATCCCAATACAAGCTGAATCTGAGGGTCAAGCGTAGTCACTATGACGAATGGTGGTCAAATTTGTCACAAAAAAAGTCCCTAGCCATCGAAAGACCATCTTGGGAAAGCAGAAATTCAGAAGAAAATGAAATCTCTCTTCTTCTAAACAAACTTAAAATTCTCTCTGATTCTGCAAATAATTCTGATCTTATCTTATTAGTTGATAAGATTGTTAAAAATTTTAAAAGTCTAAATTACAACCAAAAAATCGAGTTCACCAGCTATCTTGGCGACGTTTCCAAGTCTTGCAGAGTTAAAATGACCGGTCTGGTCGAGCTGCTCACATCCGAGTACTCGGCTAAAAATTCCGACCTGTTTGCCAACTACCGGTTCAACAACACTTTGGGAGAATTGGCCACTGAAATTGTGCTCAACATTCTCAAATCGTTGGCAAATTTGAGCCTAAATGACCAAATTGTGAGAGAAAGTGTCGAATCAGAGCTCTTTTGTGACCTGATTCATGATCTTTTATCAAGTTATATATTTGATTTGGAAAAGAATAGAAATAATGTTAAAAGATTGAAAAAAATAGAGGCTATTAAGTTTTATTCAATTAAAATATTTGGTGACATTTTGGAGCATTTTAAAAAGACCGGTTTTGAAGACATTCGCCAAAGTGTTTACTTTAAGAATTCGATTAAGCTGACCAACAGTCTGCTAAATGGCAGAATAATTGTGGTTAATGGCGAGCCAGAGGAGGCTAGATCTAGCCGATTCGAAGCCTTTCTTGTTGACAAGAACTCCTATTTCAAAGCCTATCTTGATCTAATTGAAAACTTGCTGATAATTTGGAAAGATAATGAGCCATGCTTTGCCACTGTTGAACTAAATAAGGAAAATTTTGCCAACTATTTGATTAAAAGAGATTCATTCATTGAAAAAATGAACTTGTGTAAAAAAAGTTTGGTTTTTAATGAGAAAATTGATGCCATATTTGACATTTTAATCAAGCTAAAGGAGCATGTTGCCACTGATGAAAATGTTGCCGAGCAAATGTCTCTGAATGACTTGGACTCCAATAATCTGCTGGATAGTTATTGATTATTTAATAATTTTTAGTCTAATTAATTGTAAATAACTATTTCAAATAAATAAACATAATAAAAATAAGAATAAACTTTTATTTAAAAGTTAAGAAAAAAAAATCTAAAAATATAAGAATGTTATTTTGTTTTTTTTTTGGCTTTTTAGTTTTTAGTAAGTTTTATGTTGATCTGTTTCTGTTATTTTTAAAATTAAAAGTTAATTTAAGCTTAATTTTTTTAATTTTTACTTGTCATTGAGAAAGCTTAGAAAATTTTAATTAAATTTAAAAAAAAAACTCATGAGATAAAATCACGAATGTCATGAGTAGGGTGTCTTGGCAAATCGATTGTTAATATTTTATTATTTGAAAATTAAATAAATTACTGATAAATTAAATTTTGTCTTTATTTTAATCTCTAATTAAACAGGAAAAATTTATCTCAATTTTAAATAAATAAACAAATTAGACTTAGTAGAATTAGATGGATCATGTTCATTGAGAAAATGTCTATCTGGCAATGATCTTATTTTTAATCTAATAAATAAATATAATAAATATTATAGTTCTTGAAGAGCTCTTCTGTAACCATTGATTTTGGTAGCCGTACAAGTTCCGATTCCTTTACTTGTAAGAAATCTCTTAATCCAGTTTCTCAAATTACTTTAAGATACTTAAACTTATAACCAAAGTAAGGGGTCAGCATTTGATTGATAATTAGTACTTTGATTTCTTCAAATAAGCTTTCCAATTTTATATGTTTTGCTTGACCTGATCCTAGAACCAATTGCTGAATCAAAGAAAATTTGAAAAAGTTTTTTAAATTTTCCTCTTAAAATTGAATTTGATTTAAGTGGACTATGGTAAAGCAATTTGCCAATGATTATCAATATTTATTTCAAACTTATTATAAAAATTTCCAAAATTTATTTCTCAGTAATTATTAATTAAATTTTTAAAAATATTTTTTCAAATCAATGGAGCAAATTTCAATTAATTAAAATAATTAAAGAGACAATTTTGAATTCTATTTCTTGGTACTTTATTCTTAATCATCTATTTGGAATATATAAAATTTGCTAATCAATATGTAAATTTAAAAAAATGCCTAAGAGAAAATTAAAAATTCCAACCAAATTGTTGCATAATTATTTAAAATTTTGTCTCCAAGGTTTTTTTGTTACAAATTGGCCAAATGATTTGATTTAGTTTTTAGATTAAGATTGTTAGAGCTAGAGGATTAACATTTAAAATATTTTTAAATTAAACAAAGCTTGAATTTTTTTATACATAAATAAGAAAAAAGTAATATTTTTTATTTTTTTGGCTTTTTGGCATAATTATGGTAATACTTTAGTCAAATCGTATTACTTAAACTCACTCGAAATGACAACAAACTAAAACAAGTTAGGCCAAGCTTTTTGGCTGCTGTAAGGTAAATTTAACACAATTAAATATCTAGTTAATACAGGTTATTAATATGTATTTAACCAATGTCAAGTTATATAATTTTTTAAAATTAAAATAAATTTTAATTTCTTAAATAAAATTCAACTACTAGTGTTTTAGAATAAGATTTAATTTTATTAAAAGATAAATAGGTGAATTATTGATTTTTAAAAGTAAACTATGAAAGAAAAATAAATTTTTTACCTGAAAATTTAATTAATTTTTATTTTAAAGTTAGAAACAAAAATTGTCAGCAGGGGTTTTCATGGTTCGACCTGATTCAAAGCTCGACAACCCCTATCACTCCGCACTAAGGTCTTTTCAAGTATTACTTCTAAGAAAAGATTTAAAAAAAACTAGGCTAAATTGATTTTTTAATAAAAGATTTTCTTATTAGTACAAAAGTAAAATTTATTCAAATTTTTTCATTGTTTATTCAGGCTTTTTGGCAAAATTAATACCAACAACATTAAAAGTTAAAAATATCTGTGATTATTAAATTTGAGAATTATTTTGTTATAATTCTTGGTTTTATTTAATTATGTTTTATTAAAATTGATAATAAAGTAGTTTTAGAACCGAATTGGTCAATAGATTAGAATAAAGATTATTAAAAATTTATTTATGGCCATATATTGGCAATCTGAAGTAAAAGATAAGGTAAAAATAATAAAGTAAAAAACGGGTTATTTTATATTACACTGGTATTTTACGAATATAAATGCGTAAAAAAAAAATTAATCATTTTGCCTACCTGAAAGTTGACAATTTAAACAACACCTTTAGATGCGAATAGACGAATGCTAAATGCTTAAATTTGTCCAAAGTTTTAAGAAAAATTCCACAAGTAGCTTAGCGCAAAATCAAAAAAAGCAACAAGTGGTCAAAAAGTGTTCTGGTCAACTTAAAACCTTATCAGAAAATGAGATAGAGATAAATTTAAAACAAAATTGTCATGACCCAAAAATAAAATTTGCCAAGATACTATCCAAACGCTTTAGGCTCTTGGTGATTAGTTTGATATTGATTCTAGTGGCTGTTGGAGTTTTAATAGCTCTAGTTGTATGTTTGGTTCAATTTACCCGTGAGCCGGAACTGACCGACAATAGGTCAACCGAACCAGCCGGCCTTTATTCCAACCAGTCTGTAAAATGTGATCTACACTTCAATTGTGGTAGAGGCTATTTTTCCATCATAATTGACAACCAGTGCTTTTGTCGTTCGACCAGAACAGGCAATTTTCAGCACGGAATGATCCAGTGCTACAAAATGCGACCATATGTTTTCAGATGTGAATGCTGTGCGGGCTACCAATGGTCGGCAAGTGATGCCATGTGCATAGATGTGGATGAGTGCCAGCTAAAAAGCTTGTGCTCGGATGGCATTTCGGATGGGTGCATAAACAAAATGGGTTCGTATGAGTGCGGATGCAAGTCTGGCTTTAGGTGGTCGGGTCTGTTTCACAGATGCGTGGACATAAATGAGTGCATGGTAAGAGGCAATGAACTGTGTACAAGCAAAAACTCTGAGTGTGTTAACACAGTTGGTGGATACAGGTGCAGATGCAAAGCAGGCTATTCGATGGTGTCGAATGGAACAGATCTTAAATGTACAGATTATGATGAGTGCAGGAAAAGAAATGACACTTGTGCCAATTCAACTTGCCACAATCTAGACGGCAGCTACGAATGCTGTATCAATTTTGGCAACAATGTTCAATGCATTAACTGTGGCTTTCAGTATTTTAAGCCTTTATTGAATGTGACTGGTAACAAGGCTGCTGCCAGAATCATTGGAGGTATTGAAAGCAACCCATATTCATGGCCATGGGTTGTTTCCATTGGAATTAATTACAGGTTAATCAAATAATTCAAATATAAAAAATATAAATTAATCTATTAAATTTATTATTTTAATTTTCAAGATACAATTTAATTGATTTAAAAAATAATACACTTAGTGTAAGATGGTTGAATATATCGCATATATGCGGTGGTACACTTATTTCCAAGTACACTGTGTTGACCGCAGCTCACTGCATTTACAACCTAGAGGCCAGAATTCACCAGCAAAAGACAAAATTGAGCCATTTAAAAGAGGAATACTTGACCGACTTGGCAAAGATAATAACTGTGTATGCTGGCATACACGACCAGAATTTGGACAAAAAAAATCTCAATTTCACATTTCAAGTGAGAAAGATCCATATCCATGCCAATTTTGATAACAAAATGCTTTTGAATGACATAGCGGTGCTGATTTTGGACAAATCAGTGCGCAAATCCAATCGTGTTAACTGGGCATGTGTTGGAAACGAGACCCAGTTTAGATTCCCGCCTATTAATACGACTGTTTACGCGGCCGGCTTTGGTTCCACCAATCAAACCAACATGGTCATATCGAATTTGTTGAGACAAGTGGACCTAAAGTTGTTGAAATTCTCGGACTGTGCCTTGGTCACACAAACAATGTTTAGCAATCCGAAATCACAATTTTGTGCTGGTTACCTAAATGGACTCAAAGACACTTGCACCGGTGATTCTGGTTCGCCAATTTTGTACAAACACAATTCAAGATGGTTCGTAATTGGCATAGTTTCGTACGGACTCGGATGTGCCCAGACATTTAAACCAGGCATAAACACAAATGTATCATACTATTTAAATTGGATTAATCAAAAAATAAAATTATAAAAACAATAAAATAAAATTTTATTTAAGATTTATTTTTTTAATTTTTAATTGGAGATTAAGTAAATTTTTTAATTGAATTAGATCTTTTTTGCTCAATTGTTTTTGTTCTGGACAGCACGGCTTATCTGCTGGTATAAGCTTGGTATTGTTTTCGTCGTCTGGTTTGTGTTGTGTTGACAGCAAGCTCTTTGATTTGGTCAAGCTATCCAGCCTGGATTTAGTCGACTTTTTTCTACGTTTAAATAATGAATGACTAAATTTTCTACTCTTCTTTAAAAATAAATCTTTTAGTCCAATTTTTTGCCAATTAATTTAAAATTTACCTTAAATTTTGATGAACTTTTAGAGGTAACATCAGATAAAGAGGTGAAAGAAAAATTATTTGACTTGTTTTTGACTAATTGACCAGGATTTATCCACAACTGGTCCTCAAGTTTATCTATTAAATCTTTTAAATTATCATATTGGTCAGGCTTGTGTAGGTAAACACTTTTGAGGAGGGTGATGCCAAAGCTTTTGTTATCTATGGCTTTAATTGGTGACCTAAAGCCTCTGTCAACTTTTTTCGGTCCGTGACCACATTTAGTCTCATTAAAAACGCTAAAATCAATTATTGGTCTAACAAATAACTCCTCATCTTCAACATTTATCTCTTCTTTAGTATCTGTCACTTCACCGGTATCTCCAGGCTCCGGCTCTTCTTCAATATCTTTTATCCTATCAATTTTTTCACTTTTTACTCTTAAATCTAGTTTATTAACTTAACAATTTAACAATTTGATTAAAAATATACTTTTTTTTAAAGTATCTTTTCTTTTTTAACTTCATTATTAATAGAAAATAATTATTTGTTTTATTATAATAAAATTAATTTGAAAACCATGACAAAATTTTTTATTTAAAATTTGTTTTAATTTAATTATAATAATCACTGATACTGTCATAAATCGGGTGTCTACGATGGCTCTTTTTCTCACTACGAGTCCGTTTGTCGACCAGGCGTCGACCGTCAGCAATTTTTTTGCTAAAATTTAAAAATTTTAAAAATTTGATTAATTATTTTTGGCTAATTTACTCAATTTCAATTTTTAATTTCTCTTCTTCACTTAATCCCTTGGGTATGTAGCTAGCCTGATGGATCATGGACCTAATTTGTTCCATGCAATCAGCCTGGTTAAGGAGCATTTTGCGGGTTTTTTCCGATCGCACAATCAGATAGCCCTCTTTATTAATCCGGTTTATTTGCTTGATTATTAAACTGTTTATTATCTAATTATTAAAATGAAAATTTACATTTTTTTTTATTTTTTCTCGGATCCATTGAGGTATCCAGTCGGAAGAGTCGACATGGAACCGAATCTCAACTCCAGTCTGGACTGGAAAGAAAACAAGATAAGATTTAGAATGGCAATGGGCAAATTTTACTTTTATTGACATGCTGTCCGCCTGGTTTAGAGCTTGTTTTTTGGGTGATTATAAGTTTTTCTTGGAAAAAAGTGAATATTTGGTTATTAGGGCCTTTTGAAGGTAAATACCTATTGGGATGTAGCCGGAAAACTTCTCGTTTGACTCCAGCTTTATATCTGCTTTAGCCGAGATGTCTTGGTTTGATTTTGGGTAGAGTTTGTCCAGGCTGATTGAGCTCTTGTAGCCGTTCTGACACATGTGGACCAGCGAACGGCTCAGAGTGGACAACCGACTTGCTATCGAAAACATTTGTAATATTTCTTTTAGATTCAGAAGTTAGAAATTAAATTCAAAATTTTCTAACCAAAGCTGGGTAGAAAAATGGTTTCGTGGCAAAATTATTTTTCCTTTGGACAGTTTTAATAATTAAATAGTTAACAAATTAGAGTATTTGCAATCAGTTTGAATTTTATTAATAATTATTTTTTTAAACAAAGCTTTAGCTTCTCTTTAATTAATTAAATTAGTAAAAAATAATAATTTTGATTATTAAAAACCATATTTGGTCAATTATTGCGAAAAAAAGCTCAATTTATTAGACTTAAATTGACAATAAATAATTTATTGTTGATTAATCAGCGATAAAAATTATTTTGTTTCTAAATTTATTATTTATTTTAGACTGTGAACTAAAAGCCAAAATTATTAATCCTAAGACAAACTTATAACTCTTGAAAATTATAATAAAATTTCCAAGAGCCAAAAATTCTATACGAAAATTTAATTCGAATAGAATTTATTTCTTAGTAACAAAAAATTTTAGCTAAAGAAAAATAAATAATGCAAAGATTTGCCACATTAAGCCAGATAGCCAATATAGTGGACAACCTGTATTTGAGCAGTTTTCTGGGAGTTACTGAGTTTAACATTGAAAAATTTGGCATCAATTGTGTCATTTCTGTATGCAAAGAAACGCCAAAGATAACCATTGGAAATGTAGAATCGGTGAAAGTAAATGTGCTTGACTTGCCAAACGAAACACTGTCCGACTACTTTGATTCGCTGGCAGACAAGATACACGAAGTAATTGTGGTCAATAAGGGCTCGTGTTTGGTGCACTGTGCTGCAGGTATAAGTCGTTCGGCTTCCATTATTTTAGCCTATTTGATGAAGTATCTCAAGATGAGTCTGAGAGACGCCCATGCGCTGACCAAGTCCAAGAGACCTCTGATCCGTCCCAATCTCGGCTTTTGGAAACAGCTGATCACCTATGAAAAAAAGCTTTTCAACAAAAACTCTGTGAAAATAGTCGATTCGGGCATTGGTGAGATACCAGATGTGTACGAGAACGAGGTGAAAAACATGGTATGGGGAAAGAATAACCCCGAGTTGGCTGGCACTTATGTTGCACAGAAAAAAATCGACCAGCCCAAGCAGTCAATGCAAGAGCCTCAAATGATACAAAAAAATCCCAGAATAGACCCAAGTTCTACTTATACAACCACTTATAGAGCAAGTTACCAAAATTTTTCCAGATAAATACATTCGGCTCTAAAGTAGTACTCTTTTTTGTTAATTTAGCCTAAATTTAGTTTTACATCAACCAATTTTGTAAATAATTTTTTTTCCCACTTTTATCAAAAATAAGAACTAAAATTAATTAATAATAAATAATTAATAAATCTTTCTTTATCTTATTTAAAATTAAATATTTAAATCTTTAGTTGTCTAATTTTGCTAAATTGTTTAGATTTTAAATAAACTAGATGTACCAATTCACATAGATAAATAGACCATTAAGCAAAAATAAACTTTTGTCAACAATTAAAACAATATCTGTGTTTTCTTACATATGATTGGTTTTGTCTTTGGTAAAATTACTAACTATAATAATTAGAACCATTCTTGATCTTCAAATTAGGACCATTGGTCAAGTTGATGCTTTTCCTATTGTTCAGGTTTGTCAAGTCAACAAAAAGAAAAAAATATTTTATTAATTTTTATTTTAGAATCAAATTATTTATCTATTTATTTATCTAATATTTCTTCTCTTTTCATAAAAAAAACTTTAGTTTTATTTTTATTACACTTTAAAAATATAATCTGTAAAATTAGATCGATTAACTCGACAAAGCTTAGAAAACTTATTCCCAATAAAAGGCCAAGAGTTCCACCAATGCTTCCGATCAATTCATCCCAGGTTATACTTTGGCTCTCTGTTATTTCTGTTTGCTTCAAGAACTCGTAATAAACATTCACTGATAGAATATTTTTGCGTAATTCTTCATTGGTAATGTTTGTTCTGTTTCCAAATAAGCTTTTTACTCTGGCACTTTTTATCAAATTGTTTCCATAAGTCAAAGATGGAAAGCTGCTGATTGATTTGGTGATTTCATAGCTCACTGACTCGCATTCCAATGGACAAAGAGACTGAATTTTCTTTTTGTAATTTGATTCTATTAATCTCTGAAATACATTTAGAGAGCAAATTTGCTCCTGAATATTATCACACGGATTACCATTTTCCAAAATAATATTTGAGCTTGCATCATCACATTTGCATTCTTTGTAGATTTCTGACTGTATGTAGGCAAAATAACAGTGGTTCTGATTGTAAGTCAAATTAGATCGCAACACTTTTCTATAGTGTTCAGAATCAATGTTATCTAGGTTTTCAACACAATCACTGTAAGGCTTTGGCATCAATTTTCTCTTTATTCGGCTTAGTGCGAGATTGGTGCTGAATCCCGGTGCAACATCCAAACCTTCGCCAGGCAAAGGCTTTGATGACTTGTCATTTATAAAAATATGAGCGCCAGTGTTTAAGCTAAGTGTTCTTTGGTCTTCTGGAATGCCAACAAATAGTTCAATCATTAAGCCATTGAAGGATCCAGACTGTTGGGACTCTTTGATTTGGGAATGCTCTGAATTAAAACGGAAGCAGTTTCCATACACCGAATGGTAAGATGTCCATTCATTTTCATTGCATGGTCTAAAATTGAACAGACAGCTAATGAACATTTTACCAAATGGAATAGATATGTTTTTCTTTTGCTCATGAGACAATGTTTTTGAAAACATGGTTATAAAATACTTGACCAAGAGATTGTTGTAGCGCAACTTGGAAAAATCGTCTTTAAAAGTTGGATCTATGGTGGCATCAGTGAAGTTAGTAAGGTTGTTTTCATTTAAAATTGATTGGACATATTCTAAGCCTTGGTGAGTGACAAATGGATTGATGTTGCAGACAGTGACTGTGGGAAATTTAATTGAATCTTTATCAATTATTCTTATTTTTGTCACTACATCAAAATTTAAATAATTTATCACATTTGTAGTGAGTATAAAAAAACAAAATGAAATAGAAGCCAGGAAGGAAATAATCCACATAATGCGTATGGTCATAAATTTGGTTCGAAATATGTTCGGAAATCCATGAATGGTAATTGATTCAGTCCATTCTTTATATAAATCAGCCACTTTAGTTGTTTGAGATTCTTTTTTTTCTTTCATTTTTGTCAAGCTTTGAGGATGTGGAAAAAATTTTTTTTAAATTTTTTTAAATCGATTTATTTAAAGTCAAAAAGGAAATGAAAAATCAAAATTAAGTTTGTTCTACCTACTTAAGAGAAAATTTAGATCTATTTGCTTTTAATTATTTAAAAGTTTCCTTTTTTCAAAGGCTTTCCAAGATTGGATAAAAAATTTGAGTCAAATTCTGTAAACAAAGTAAAATATTTTATTATTAATTTATTTATTTTATTTAAAAATGGTTTATTTGCTAAATATAAATTTATTGTGGTAGAGGAACATTTTGACCATTTTTCTTTGTTCCAATAGTTTTGTATCCAAAAAAGCTGAGTATGGCTCTGGAAGCCGAAAACACTGTTTTCTCAACATCACTTTCACTGCTTTTGAGCAATGGATTTACTTCCACCAAGTCCAGTGCGCGCAATTTGCCAGTCTCATGTACTTTGTTTCCAATATACATCAATTCGGGCAAAGTCAAACCGCCAAGAACCGGCGTGCCGGTCGAAGGCGCGAACCACGGATCCAATGAATCAATGTCTACACTAACATGAAGTGGCATCAGTTCGCCATCGATTGTCAAATAATCAATGGTCTCTTTCAGGACTTGCTTTATGCCCAGTCTTTGTATGTCCGACATTGAATAGGCTTTTATTTTGTATTTTTCAACTAGAATTCTTTAATAAAAGATAAAAATTAGGAAATATTTATTTTCTTTAAAAAACTAGAGTCTACGTTTCTTCTTGGTCCAAATCTCTCAGACCAATGTAGACCATGTTCCTGGCCGACAAACACGGCTTTACCCAGCTGAACGCTTCCATTTTGGGCAAATACTTGTCCAGTTCATAGAGCAAAAATGACACTGGTTGACCGTGTAAATTGCCAGTAACAGAAGTCAGCGGAGTGTTTATGTCCGCATGAGCATCCACCCAAATCAAACCAATATGAGATCCAAGCGCATTTGCCGTACCATGCACACTTCCAATGGCCAAGCTGTGATCTCCACCTAACAGCACCGGCACATGGCCATGCTTGATCGCCTCTTGGACCGACTGGGACAGCTTTTTGTTTATTTGTGAAATGCTGCGCAGATTTCTGTTATGCAAAAATTGAACTTCTTCATGACTTGGCACATCATCCTCAAGCTCTACAAACTCAATTGGCTCATAGTCTAATTTAAATTTAGATAAACAGTAAAATAAAATATTTTTTTATTTTATTACTTAAATTCTTTAAATTGGATAGGAGAAATTCATTTTTTAAATAAACTGGTCCAAACTCAGTACCAGGCTTTCCCTATAATTTAAAAATAAGACAATGAAATTATCAACTAAAAAATTATCTGACTTGTCCAAGACTGAACTTGGCATTGATCAATGCTATTTTTTTATCATTTGGTTGCTGCATATTGGGATCAGATTATCTTTAATTCAAAACTATGGCCATATTTATAGACAAACAGCTTTGGTAAATGATACAATCCTTATCAGTACAATCATTCATATAACTGTACATACAAAGCACATGAAATTTGAGTAGCTTCTAAAATAAAAGCTGAATTGGTAAATTTTTTGCCAACTCTTGGTTTACTAATGTCATTGTAATTAACTTAATGAAAATTATGCCAACAAGCAAAAAGTATTATGTTTAAGATTTCTTAAGAAAAAGTATTCGATTACTTTTTTCAATTAAAAAAAAAATTAATTTTTTATATTTTTTTTATCAATTAGAATATTTACAAATAGATCAATTAAATCAAATAACAGATTTTTTCATTATTTTTTTCTAAAAAGTGGTTTGATTTGACATTTTATTTGAACCAGACTTGAATACTTGAGCTGAAATTAACAAAAATATGAAAAATAAAGATATTTTTTTATCTCTTTAGATAGAAGTATTTAGTTTTTGTGCAAATATTTATTATTTATTAATAATGTAGTTTCGTGTAGCCAAATGTTGGATTTATTTTGAAAATTGGTTATTTTAAGCTTGGTTCAAATCATGTTCTCTACACCACACAGCACCATGCAATTTGAATTATTCTAGATTTCCAAGTTAATGCTGGTGATTCTACCTTTGTTGTAGATTGATAGGTTCTGCTTGGTTAATTTGTTCCATCTATTCTGGCAAACGCATTCTTCTAATCTTGGTGCATCTACTCATTGATTCGGAATTGGTTATTTTGTATAAAAGTCTTATTTTAAATGAACTCATGGTGCTTCCAAATCAATAAAAAAAGTTCACGGTTTATTTAAAGACAAAGACCATTTGGAATAATTATATTAATAAATATTAAAGACCAAAAAAAAACATATAATACTAAAAAATTTACTCTTAACTAAATTTTAAAAAATTGATTATTGCTTTTATTTTTTTTAATATCTTATTATTGCTCTTTCATCTGATCAAAATTTTTAATGGCAAAAAGCTTTATTAATAATTGAAAAATAATAAGACTTGTAGGCAAATAAATATTGCCACCATTATTTTACCAAGTAGACAATTCTGGAAACATATTAATTCAACATAGTATTTTTGTTGGCAAAAAGTTTTACCAACAACAAAATTAATTAATAAAAGAAAACAATTGTCAAATAAGTAATGGCCACATTTTTTTACCAAATTGTTAAAATATAGCCAAACTAAAATAAAATAAAATAAAGATCCAAAGAATGGTCTGGTACAAACCAATACCAATTTTCGATAAAATATACTGTATCAGTCAACAGTTTAATAACTAAGTGATACTCAGTAGGTTACATTCCACTCAAATATATGCAATTTTCTTGAAAATTTTCCTATCTACATAACCTTACCAATAAAAATAATTAAAGTTTGAATTAATACTTAAAAACCTATTTAAATAAATTTAATTTTGCTTTTCTTATTTGTCATTTAAACAAATTAAATAGATAATTTTATTGTCAATCTTAAGTTAATTCAAAACAAAGATTATCGACAAGGTAAAAATCTCGGAAATCATTAAGCGCTTTTAATTCAATGTTAAATATTTTCTATCTCTTTGTAAAACTAAAACAAAAAGATTATATATTTAATAATAGAAATACAGGTAAGAATATTAAATTAAGTCAAACAACTCAAGCATTTGAGAAGCAAACAATTTAAGAAAATTGGCCAATTCCGGCAAAAAAGTTAAATGTGTCCAAAGCAAATATCTTCTTTTTTTTATCTCTTAAATATTTTCTATTTACTTGCTATATTTACACACTTTTATTTTATTGTCATCTGCACATTTCCTACCATCGGCTCCATTCATGCCAACTTCCTTACATAATCAAAGTCAAAAAAATAAATAAATTAAAAACATATTTTCCATTTTTTAATTTTTATTAATTTTATCTAAAAATAAACAAAAAAGAAAAAAAAATTTCTTTTTCTATTAAAATTTTATTTAAAATATAACTTAAAAATTAAAAAATATAAAAAAAAAAATTTGGTAAACAAAATAAAAAAAGAAGAGTAAAAGCTCGCACGCGTCCGGTCTTTGTACATTCAGTTCCACTTGGGCGATGGGGTGCACGAAGTGGCGAGGTCATTTTTGTCCAGACAAATCTTGGGCGAGTCGAATCCACTATCGCTTGGCAAAGAGGCCTGCTGTGCCGAGCTGTCCATGTCACTGGTGTTTGGCGACAACTTGCCATAATCGCTCTCGTAGTAATTACCATACGAGTAGTTCATTTTCTGGTAGCCATTGTTGACAGCGGCTAGTGCGAGCGCATAATTGGCATAGTTGTTGCTCTGGTTGTAGTAGCAGCCGTTCGATTGCCAGTAGACATTGGTCGAGCTCGGGTAGCCGAACTGGCCCTGGTAGGAGAAGCTCTGCGGCGAACTGGACGCCGGCACCAGGAATTGATTGGGCGACGAGCTGTTCATCAAGGTGTGTATGGCCTGCTGGTTAGACTGGTTCCATTCGAGCTCATTGCTCAAAATTAGAGACTGATTTACTTTAAAATAAATAGTTAATTAATTTTTTTGTTTGGCAAAGTGGTGAAAAAAATGGTAACATACTGGTTGGACTGTTGAATTGGTTGAAAGAGGCCGAAGAGGCGGACGAGCTGGACGAGAGCGGGGATGACGAGTTCAGGGGTCTGGTTTTGGCCTCGTCGAACTGCTTGACGTACTGTTGGTGGTAGGAGCTCGAGGCCGAGTAGGGAGCTTGGCGGTGCGCGGACAGAGCCGACCTGGCCCGCTCTGGTCCGCCGCTTCCTTGTTTTGAGTAGTAGTTCCAGTTGGCCTCTACGGCCGCTTGGCTCACTGGCTGTTGTTGCTGCTGTTGTTCCACTGCTTGCTGAAAATTGAACTGGTACTGGTTGGTTTCCTCGTCCAGGTTGGTGTCTCTGTCAGGCCGTTCGCGCACATCCAAAAATGCTTTGGCAAACGGATTGAATCTTATCTTAAGACTGGTTATTTCTTCGTTTTGGTAAGCGGTGACAGCAATGAACTGGGTCTCGCTGAAGCTGGCCTCGGCTATTTTTTCGCGCATATTCGAATTAAGCTTGTAGATGATGATCCTTGGCTCGTATTTGTGCAGCGAGTTGAGCTGAATTTGTCCCTTGTTGGGCGGCTTGTTGGTCAGCTTTATCTTGTTGAAAGAGACAGAGTCCTTCATCCAATGGGAGCCAAAGTTTGGCGAGTCCGGATGCTTGTATTCGCACTTGAGCTGCACCGGATCGGGCTTGGTGCCCTGTTGCCACTCGCCATTAATGTACTTCCACTTGTGATTGTCAATTTGGATAAAGTCGACGACCACTTCGTAAATGGCAGTCGGGTCCAGATTGCCAAAGCTGGTCTTGAGCACCGGGAACATGTTGCGTCCCGATCTGGTCACTATCATTTCGTTTGTCTTGCCATAGAAGCGCATCCACAGATCGCGGTCCTCCAGTCTTATTTGTATACCATTGTTCATTGTTTTGCAGCTAGTGTAGCTACATGCATCGTTTTTGGTCATTACCATTTTATCTAAATGAACTTCTAAATCCAACCGGGCTTTATATTAATAAAGAAAACTAGATTAAATAAATTAAATGTTTAGCATGCAAATGATAAATTTGATTTATCTATGCCCAAAGTTATTTAACTTTTAAATTAGAATGATCGTATTAGTAAAGCCACTTTTTATTTCTATATATATTTATATCTATTATATCTTTTATATATATCTATATATATAGGCTTTGTGGGTAGACTTAGTGACCAATTAAATAATTAGCCTAATCAAATAGATACATTGGCCAGCCAATCGAATGATTTGTTTAATTTTATATTTTCATATATTGTCACTAAATTAGCTGTGAGCTTTTATGATTAATTGATTAATTGACCTGTTCCAGTCGGTTCAATCCATGTTGGCTTTTGTCGCCTTGGAATATTTCGCTCAGAGTATTGAAAAACACTTTCTTAGTGATTTATCGGAAATTCCGCATCCAATTGTGACTCTAAATTGTCACCTAAGTCCATTTTCCTCTCTCACTAATATACTCGCCAATTATCTTCTTTTAAAATAACCAATTGACCAACAAAAGTCTCTCTCTCCAAAAATTTTCTACTTTTTTACCAAATTAATGAGATCACACTTTTAAATGGTACTTTTTTCTTTACCAAGTTAGCAATTCTCCCAATTAAATCAATAATTTAACTTGAAAACCATTGTCAGTTACAATTTTACCAAGTTGGTAATTTAGTTGGTTTTTTTACTGCTTATTAAAACCAAAATTTATTGGCAAATAAAAGTACCAATAAATTAATAATTTAAAATTGTCAAATAAGTACTGGCAAAATTTTTTACCAAGCTTGTAACTCAGACAACTTGATAATTTTTTCAATCTAACATAGAACTAAGATTGGCAAAAAATGGTCAAATAAATATTGAGGCCATTATTTTACCAAGTTGAAAATTTTTACCCAATAAAAAAATACAATTGTCTAGGCTTTCTTTTTAACTGACCAAAATTTAACATAGTACCTTTTTGGCAACAAATTTTACCAACAAAATTAATAATTTGACTAGTGGTAAAATTATTTTACCAAGATGAAAATTTATGCAAACAAAAATAAAATTCCAACTCCCCAGATTGTCTAATCAACTGACCAAAAAGCTTTGCCAACAAAATTAGTATTTACGATGGGAATAACCTATGGTAAAATAAATATTGCTACCATTTGCTAAATATCAAATCTAACAAATATATTTCAATATTTCAATTAAGCTGTCTGGTGATGATGTTGGCTAAGAAACATATATTTGGCACTAACAGATAAACTGATGGTTTATATATGGTAATGTGAAAGCGTATGGTTTAAATTTTGAGAAACCGCTATAAAAAAAAAAAAAGTTATATAAAATGGTTTAATTGCCTTTTGAAAGAAAAGCCTAGCGACATTTGATTTAAATTTGAATGTTAGGGCTGCGGATGGGATAAAAGAGGCAATTTATGACCACTTAATTGGTTCCGTACAAATTGGCTGTTTTTAATCTCAAATAAAGTCAATAATTTTTTATGACTATGGTCAATTAACTGTTCGGACTTAAATGAGTTTTGTTTTATTGCTGTGCACCAATAAAGTAAACGCCTTTTTAAATTTGGGCAAATATTTGCCTTTGTTTTTCGCATTGTGTTTTAGGTCCTGTTTGTCCGGAATAGTTTACGAAATTGGATGGGCCACAGATACAAAATTACCTGTGTGACTATTGACTTAATAGCTTAGTCATATTTAATCTTCTATGTTAATAGTTTATCTCATTTGGTCAACAAATCGGCCCTTTGTTCTGGACTTAAAGTCATCCAGCCTATTACCTAAGCGTCTTAATTTACCATGAGAATTTCTAGGCCTACTTTTGCACGCCGGATTGACCATGTTGCTCAAACATTATCTCCATTGCCTCAATTGTCCATCTTTCAATCTGCCGAAAGCCTTTTCCATCAGATCAATATCAATTAAATAAAATTAATAAAGACAAAAAATAATTTCTTTTAATTTAAACTATTTATTTAATTTATCTATTAAATTTACTTAAGTAAATAAGTCAACACAAATGGCCATTTAGGCTAAAACTTTATTATAACATATAAATAAGATAAGAGTTTTAATTTTTGACATTTTTAATATTATTATTTTTTCCGACATGTAAATAAATTTTAAAAAATGTTAACTAATTAATTAATTAGTTAAGATCAAATTTGATAAGCCTATAAAACCTGTTTTACATGTGAACAAAATTTTTAGATTATAAATAGATAATTGAGCAATAAATTTCCTATAGACACTTTTATTTGAAAAGATTGTTTAATTAATAATCAAAAAAAGGCACAATTATTAACCAAATGTAATTCATTTATTTAAATAAAATTTAGAGAGAAAGAGAAAAAAATTATTTTTAAAATTTAAATTTTAAATTTTCAGTAATTAAAAATGAATTTTTAATTCAAATCAAATGTCCAAAATGATCAATCAATGAGTCTGTCTATCTATCTATATATGGTACATTTTGAATCGAGCCAATTTATCTTTGCATGTTTAATGAATTTGGTAACTTGTTTACCAGCTCATTTATTACAGATAACAAAGAATAATTCACCGGATCTGAAAGATAAAATTATTAAAAAATATAGCAATTTTTTTTCTTAATGTTTTAACCTTTTTGTTTAGCTGAATTAACTAAAACATTTATTTGATAATCAAAATTATGATACATCTGATGATTTGTTTCATTAATTGGTTTTAACACTTCATATTGAAAACTGTTCGTATTGGGCTCAAAGCTGATCATTAGCAGCAGTGAACTAACCGAGTTGCCACTGTCTCTTTGTTGGTTAAACAAATACAGCTTTGGTAAATAACATTTAGCAATTTAGAAAAAAAATTTGCTCCAAATTAATTACCATGAAATAAAATTTATCTTTTTTTTGAAATCCGACTTGGGATGCTTGATAAAACGACTGGAACAAATTTTGTTTCTGGCTCTTAATTATATAACCATTCGGTATTGTCCATGCAAATTTTATTCGCCAATTTTTGTACATTACGGGATTCTTTTATTGATAAAAATTAATTTATTAATCCCACAAAAAGATAAAATTTAATAATATAATAATCTCAAGCTTTAGAATAAAATAAATGTTCAAAATTAAATTTGGCGCGCAAAATTTAAAATATTTAAATTTGACAATGACATTTTTTTTGTCTTATTTGAATTTTTTTTTAAATTTAAATTTACCATCTCGTAGTCCAATAGAAAACTGAATTCTTGTAGCATTTTTGGATCATTGATTGATACCAAATTGAAAAAAGCCAAAGCACATGCTGGCTTGAAAGGTGGCATCAATATTCGTTGCCTGAAATAGTTCTGAATAAACTCTACTGAAATTTCTTGGGTTGTCTGAATAAATTGGATAGAAAATGCGGTGTAATTAGCCAATATCTCATTAATTATTTGAAAGTCAAGTAAATAAGTTTTGTACAAATTACTTTCCTGATTTTTTAATTGAAACTTAAATTCAAAAAAATTATTTAAACAAAAAAAAGCTAGCCAAGAGTCTTAATTTACCGATGAATGGTCATTATTTAAAGTTTTAATTAAGACTTTTTTCATGTGACCAGAAGCTAGAAATATTTCCAGTGGACAAAAACTGGTCTCTGGGTCGACTGAAAGCATTCTAAGGAATCCATCTTCGGATAGATAATTTGGAATCGAAGCAGAATGACACTTTTTAAATTGATGCGACGAAGTGGATACAACCATACCGGGATTGACCATTTGTTGAAAGGCTGGCACACTTTTAGGATTCTGAATTTTATGCTCATCTAGCTCTTTTCCATAGCCAAAGTTAGAGGGAATGGAAGGTATATTGGTGCTAGGCGATGCACCGACAAATGGTGATTTGATCGGCATGGGACTTTGTAGTGACAGTTCGGAAAAAGTTGCCGGCGAATTGGTGGCAAAATTTGATTGGGAATTTGGCATAAAATTAGAGGGTGATTGAATTGGTATTGATGATTGGCTTAAAATTTGGTGGCCAGTGCTGGGCGAACTGTGCTGTAAAGCGGGTGATCCAAAATTGGCAAATCCGGGCGATTGGGGAACAGCTGTGTTTGACAAAGGCGCAGAATTAATCGGCGATGGCCCGTAATCTGGTGAAGGTGCCGGTATGTTTTGATTAGTCCTTGGCTGTTGTTGAATGGCTGGTGAAGTTGGTGGCAGAAATATGTGATTTTGTTGCTGCGTTGTTTGCAAAACAGTTGGTGAGCCTGGATTATCATCATCGACTAACGAGGACCTTCTTCTCAGCAAATCTTCCACATCCTTGTCCAAGAACAACTTCAAAAAACCCTAAAATTTTAAATTTACCTTTATAAACAAATTAGAAGAAAAAAATCTAGGTTTTACAAACACTCAATAATTGTATGGGATGAATGTCCTCGTTGCCCGAGTTTATATCTGTCAGTCCAAATGAATCATCGCGAATGGACAGCAAACCATTGGGTTTTAGGTGCACATCAAGAGCGTATTTGGAATAATAGACTAGCTTGAAATGGTTAAGTGAGTAAATATTGAGCATGAAGCCGCATTTGGATATAATTGGTTGATTGGACACTTTGGAATAAAATTTTGGTACATTGGCCAACTTGGCCAGCGCAAATGTACTTTTACATGTATTATTTAATGTTTGAACTAAGTTAATGACCGATCTGGTCGAGTTAAAGTATTTTTTTATCTCATCAATAAACAAATAGTGGTAGTTTATAACTGGCCTATCCACAGACGGCTTGCAGCTTTTCTCTCTTTCCACATCTAGAAAAATCTCAAAGTTTTTTGCATCCTTATTCCATTGGAATTTGATCACATAGTTCAATTTGGGACCGTAATTTAAGACCAGACTTTTGAAGTCAGCTTTTTTTATTTTAATTTGATTGTTCAGATCTGGATACTTGGTAAAAGCTGTTTGACATTCGCTAATAAGACTGTATATGCGACAAATGGATATCCATTCAATTTTGACCATTTGGTACAATTGATCCAAAGAGTTAACTTCAATACAACTGGAAAATAATTGCATATTTTGATCAGATTGTTTAGGTAGAATGCTGCTGTTGAATGTGAGCTCCATGATGAACTGAAACTTGGTCGAGCTGGACTGTGAGTGCTTGATCAAAGTGTTTAACAATGGGAGTCCTGAATTCAAGTAGTCTTTGACTTGACGCTGCCTGATTGTGAACGAGGCCAGCAAATTCAACAATTTTTTGCTCAAAGTGTCCATTTTTTTAAAATCCTTGAACTCATTTGGCAAAAATTTTGGCAAACTAAGCAAATTAAGACTCAAGATTGGACATACGCTGGCACTTTTCTGTATATTTTGGGTGAGTATGTTGTTCTTATTGAACAATCTCATCAGACTCAAGTAGGGCAGGAAGTTTTCTATATAGTTGACCATGGCGATAAAGTCAAAAAGACAATTGTCCTGTTGAACTGGCGTGGTGTCTATCTGTTGGTCAAGTGTATGGCCACGAATTTTTTTCTTCAATTAAAAAATTTAAAAATTTCAAGTATTTTTTTTTCTTGAATAATTATTAATTAATAATTAATATTTAATTTTTGTCATAAAAAAATCTTTAATTAAAATGGATACATAATTTTGTTTTTGCCTTACATTTTGGTGAAGAGTGGATGCTTGAGCATTGCGTTTGAAGTAAGTTAGGGAAAGGAGCTTCAAAAAGGGCTTTGTTGGGTCCAATTCACCATTGTACTTGCATTTACCAATGCTCAAAATGTAATAGCTAAAAGCTAAATTGGTCTCCTCTTCGGACATGCGTGCGCTTACTTCCTCTTTAGAAGAACTTGCCGCTTCTTTTGACCTAATTGTAACCATCTATTTAATTAAATTAATCTTACCATTTATTCTTAATTTTTTATAATTACTATAAATATTTTTTCCTGCTTTTTGAGCTCAATAAATATGCGTTCCTTTTCCAATTTGTGGTATAAATTCATTATATCCTGATCGATAAACGAGGATATGTGAACCTCTTCGTGACACTTGAAGCCATAGCTGCGAATTATGGTCTGGCATCGTTTCAGCAAAAGCCAAGCCCTCAAATAATTAGAAAAAAATTTTTAAAAGTTTTTTAATGACTTGTTATCAGTCGGGCAAAAGATATCTTATTTTTTTGTCCATTTTACGCGTTATTACGCAAAATTACGCGCATGTTAAGTTAGTTAGTTTTGAAACAAAAATCAAAAATTTAGACTGACCACAATTTTTTTCAGTTAACTTGGCAAAATACCTTAGGTTAAGTAACAAAGAGTCCAACTTTTTTGTATCACTATTGAGACATTCCTCAATAGACTGTTTTAGCTTTAGATCTTAATAAGGATTTTAATAATTATCTTTTATTAATTTATTAATTTTTTCAACTATTACTTAAAGTCGAATGAGGAAAGACCACTTGGAAGTGTCCTTTATAGTAGTCCACAGTGATCCAAAGGGTCTCTGTATGAAAGTTAGAAATGCTGAATTGAATTTTGACCGCTGGTTTGGCTTCAACTAGCGTAGACCGGCAATAGGACAACTGCTCGAAAAAGCCCTGTATCTCCATTAGACGCTTTTTAGAGCGAAATTTTATAATTTGATGAACTATTTTTTCAATTAACAATTCACCACTTCGGAACGTGAGGTCAATATTTTTGTGGTCGCGCCAATGCAGATTTGGATTGTGAATCGTCTGCAGAAAGTCACTATTCTCACCAACACATATGGTAAATGAGAAATCTTACATCAAATGATTAAAATTTGAATTTTTTTTTATCTTTTTAAATACTTTTATTGGCAAATTCCAGCCAGTAATCAACAGTAAACATTTTGCACTTTTCATACTTGACTATTTTGTAAAAGCGGCTCAGACTGACCAGCATGCTCATTTGCTCATACAGAACTTCCAGCTGAAGTGACTGTACAAAAAAATGCAGTGAGCTATAAATCTGCACAAATGGACGCTCATTTTCATTCAGTTTTTTCTGTAAATGTTGATGTATTTGATTCACCTGAAAATTATTGATCAACACTTTATCTTAATACAACTTTTTTTAATAAATGAGATCATTATGGGACAAAAATTAAAATTTTCTAAATTACTCGGGTCTCTGGCATCTTTTACCAAAAAATTTATTTTCAATAGACGCCATGGTAGATTGAAGTTGTCGCTTACCAATGTAAGCTTGATTTCGAACTCGTTTCTAACTTCGAAATCGACAAAAGCGTTGCCAATGCGAAAATTTTTAAACTGGCTTGGCAACTCGGACAACGCCAAACGACACTGGATTATTCTATTCAAAGTCTTGACAGTTGTTTCTTTTTCTTCTTCTGTTATTTTTGAACTTGGTAAAATTCGCTCCTTGGCAAATTAAAATTTATTTTTTATCATAAACATTTTAGCGAAAAAAAAGGCAAAAAGTGCCATCTTTGACCAAATTTTAAAGCTAGTTTTTTAAATTATCCAAATAAAAAATCAACATCATTCTTTTTGTTAGATAAATATAAATTTAATAAAATTTTTTTGTCTATATTAATAATTAATTGTTAAAAATTAGAAATAGAATTTTTGATAATGTTTTTGAAAATATTGTCATTTAATAGATAACTGATTTACCTTGATGCAGGAAGGCAGTCTTGGGTAAGTGCCCATGGTGAGAACGTCTACTGAAGACAATATGGAAAAGCTGGGCAAACGAGCATTAACAAGCTTAACATTTGCCAAGTGGTACAAATAGTCTGCTGTGTTGACAAATATGAAGGACTGCTGGTCCAAAAAAGACAAAATATTCTAAAATTAAATTGTAAAGTCAGATGGAAAAAAGGTCTTCGGCTCAGACACTTACTGATACGTTTATATGGGCAGTTTTAATAAACTTTACCAAGGCATATATTCTCATAAACAATTGCCGAGTTCGGCATGCGTATGCAAGAATTTTTATCTTTTTCTCTGTGTTGGACATGTGCGGAAATGTTTCCATCATTATCATCAATTGATGGTAGGTACGCTGAATAGCGGTCTGTAAAATGGATGCCAATGACTCATAATGCTCCTGGTTTGGATTAAAAAAAGGATTTGCCACTGCACCAGACTCGGCTTCAAAACTTGTCATCTTGTAAGCAAATAAATTAATTAATCTCTTTTTAAATTGGATCAAATTAAGTTTATTACAACTTAAATAATTTTCTTGAAAAAATAATAAATAAAAAAATTTTTGTCAATTTTTATTCTTTTAATTATACAAGCAAAAAAAATAGATAAGATAAAACGAAAATAACATTTGTCTTTATATACAATTAATTAGATGGCGAGTATTTATTAAAATTCTTGATTATCCGGACAGATCGCGGCTCAAGAAGGCAGCCTCGTCATAAGTCTGAGCCTTGACTATACGTCCGGCGAAATAGCGCCCATTCAACGCAGCCACAGCGTTTTCTGCATGCCTGGCACTTGTAAACTCGACAAATATTTTGACTAGAACTTCGGCATCATCATCCTCGCTTTGCTTTTCTTGGTAAATAATCACTCTTTCCACTTCACCAAATTTTTCGCACTCTTCGGTTATTTCAACCTCTAGCTCTTCGTCCACGTCCTCAGGGCCGACCATATTTCTTAGAATAAGTATCCTAGAGTCAGCCCTACGCTTCATTAATTTCTGCATTAAAAGCATTCTTTGCTCCTTGCCTTTTACTACCAGCTCACTTTGCTGCTCCAAAGTGGTTATCGCATCATCAGCGGTACTTGTTAAGCCCAGTAGTTTTCGTTGATTCTGAGTTAGCTCAATATTTCCCAAGGGAGCTTCGACCTGAGCCTCAGGGTTCACCTCACTTGACGGTACCATTTTGCCTGCCTTGCTCTGCTCCTGAACTGAACCATTCAAAGGACTTGAGATCTTTTCTGACGAAGAGGAATTTTGAACAGCTGATCCTTGAAGATTGTTGGATGAGGTTTTTGACAAAAGGTTACCAGGTGGAGCTGAATTTACTTTATTAAATAATTAGTTAATTAAATTTTTTCCAACTTTAATCAAAATTTACATATATTCAAACTATTCGGATTGCAGACACCCTAATTTTTAAAAATTAATTATACAAGAAATTAGATATTTAATTTGGCTACCATGTCTTGCATCTGTGCTGCAAGTCCAGCGGTTACCGCTGCGCTGGCTGACAACTGAGCAGGTGTTGGATTCGCTTGACTCGACACAATGTCCGGAGGAGTAATGGCTTTGCCAACTCGGAGCAAATTTCCGCCCAAATCATATAAATTCATGGACGAGATGGCGTCCAGTGCTGCCTGAAGGGCCTCGAACTCGATAAATCCATAGCCTCTAAATTGTTTCAATTTAAAATTTTCTAATTCAAAATGTAATTATGAAAGTCTTAATTTCATAAAAATATGGAAGAAAAATAAATATAATTTTTAAAAAAAATATATTTATGATTTTTATATTAAAGACAATTTTTAATTATCCTATTTATTTAACTATCTATCTCAATAAAAACTCTTTTAATTAAAAAAATGAACTCAATGAGTTAAATTTTTATTTTTAAATTTATTTCTTTTTAATTTAAATTAAATATTAAGCATAATATTTTATTAATACTTAATTAATAATCATAAAACAAAGGCTTGAAAAATGTTGAGTGAAAAGTAAAGTTTGACTTGCCATAAAAGGAGATAGTGTCTTTAAATTTTTATTAAAATTAAAATCAGAACTAGCCTGATATTAGATTTATCTAATTATTAAGTTAACTGCGAGTCTTTGTTTATCAAATATTAGTTTGGTCATTCGAAGTGATGGTTTTAAAGGATCATACTAGCATAAATGAGTAAAAAATCGCCACATACTGTTTATCTTTTAATAAATTTCTTTTATAAATATAAATTTGTTTTTGTTTTATTCCAGATGAGTTGTTTAGGTGCCAAAATTAGTAATATCCAAAGAGATGTGACCAAAAGTGTGGATATAATATCAAGAAAAAATAAAAAAAGAAAACTATTTTCAGTATAGACTTTTAACCTAATAAAAGATAAACATATCAAAAAAAATATAATTATCTCTTAAATTCCATTCTAATCAATTAGAACTTTAATTAGGCAAATAATTGTACAAACTTGTGCTTTCCAGTTTGGATGTCTCTGACCAGATTGCAGTATCTAATAGCCCCGAAAGCCTCAAAGACACTTTGCACATCCTGTTCGCTTAGTTCAGGATGAATAGAAGCAACATAAATTCTGTGATGATGCTTGGAATCCTCAGTCATCTGATCAATGATGGGCTGAGCCTGAGGCATGTTACTGGGCCGGCCAACTTTGATGTTTCGACCACCAAGCAAGGCGCCATTCATTTGTTCGTAGGCAAGCTGGGCTGCCTCAGGTGTCTCGAATTCAATGAAAGCAAATCCTTTGTGCTTGTTGGTTGCCGCGTCCCAGGACATGGTAATCGCCCTGATCGGACCGAATGCCCCAAACGCATTCTTCACTTGTTCTTCATTTACCTCATAGAATATGCTGCCAATGTAGATGCGGCACATTAGCAACAAGGCCTGCTGCCGCTTCAACAAGTCCATTTGCTGTCTTTGCTGCTGTTGCTGTTGTTTGGCCAGAGCCGAGCGAACACTCTGATCCATTGCATATTTCCTAGCCTTTTTGACCGCATCCTCCAAATCGGATGACCTAATCTTGAGCAATTTTTCGTTCGCGTCGCGTTTTGCACCCTGGCCTAAAAGCAAACAGCCCCACTGGTCCAATTCTCGAGCTGGAGAATGAGCCCGCAATGGACGCAAGTCTTTGGATGTTATCTTTGGTATCTCTACTTTAAACGCTTTCTTACCATTAGACACTTGCTCTTCTGTCTTTGTTGCCAGCTGACTCAGGCTCTCATGCTCATTATTCGAACTCTGTAAAGGTGATAAATTAATTTTATTTATCAATTTTTAATTTATTAAACATCATTCACGTACTACTAGGGCTGCCATTTAATTCAAAAGAGACCAATTTATATATCTCTAAAAATGTATCCTGGAATTTGGTTAAAGCGTTAATTGGGTGGTTAATTGTGTAATTTAAAAATGCTTTTTTAAAGATTTAAAAATTAATTTTGAAAATCTTAATTACGTGCATTTTGAGAATTTATTTTACCCTTTTGGTTCAAGTTCCTTATCACAATTAACCTACCATTTATTTCAGATCAAACTATTTAGTTAATATTTTTAATTACTAATCAAAAAAAAAATTTATATTCAATATTGTATTAAATAAATAAATATTTTCAAAAGTCTATCAAAATTTTCTATATTTAATCAAATCAAATGAACTAATTTAAGGTGTATTAATTAAGGACTGGTTTCAAAACTTTGATTGTAGTCAAATAAATATTTTTTTAATCTACTTTTTTTTTATATCAAGGCAATATAAATTTTCACTTTGTACTTTTATTTTTGTATTTTTATCTTTTGGACCCCAATTAGTTGAACTTAATTTAAAACCAAACAGTACTTTCAACGATATATTGTCAAAATAAGAAAATAAATTTTTATAAATTGATAAAAATAAATCATTTTTATACTGGCTTTTTTTATTTTTGTTAATAGATAAATATTGTAAGTGTTAATTATCTAGATCATTAGTGATATTTAGTCTTCCGTATTAGCTTATTGTTAATGAAAATCATAAATATTAGATTTTTACAATGTATCTAAGAGTGCTTAAAAATTTGGTTATCTTTGGTCTAAATGTTTTTCCATTCAAACACTTTGGACAAATAAATTCTTGGAATCATTGGGTATCAGTCAAAATATTTTGAGCTTTAATAAGAATATTGAACGCGTTCTAACTTTTTGTTATCTAAAATTTATCATTTTGGTTTAGAATATTTGAATCGAAAATAATTTATCGTTTTTAAACAGGCTTTATTTTAATAAAAAATCTTTCTTTTAAGCTGAACTAAAAATACCTATTTAAAATACATTATCAAAAGCTGAATATCATCACATTAAATATGATCTATTTATAAGTTTGTTTTGTATTTATCATTTTGGTCAAGTTCTTTGTTTCCAATATAATTTATTTTAGTAGAAAATTTTAGATTAATTTTTTTTGAATCATTTATTCTTAGACAATTGATGTTTATTCATACTTTTGACAGATACCATTAGGTAAAATTATTTCGATTAGGTTTTTGAATCGAATTCTAATATAACACGATCATTAGATTATTTTTATTTTTATTTTCATTAGTTTCTAATAAGCTTCTTAAATCGATTTAATTTATTGATGCCTCAGTTTATTTATTTAAATTCAAACAAATTAGCATATGTTTTTATTTATTTAGGGCAAAATATCAAAAATTTCATTATTTTATTTTAAATTAAAAATTTAATACTTGGAATATGTTGTCTTTTTTTTATTTCCAGGAAATTATATCCAAAACTAATCAAACAAAAGCCCTTAAATAGTAATAGTAATAAATTAATAAAATAGATTATTATTTGTATTAATTTGAATAAGAGCAAAGTCAATCGCCAAGTCATTAAATCTGAATATTCTCAGGTACATCATACACAAATAAATGCCTAAGCTATTCCAGATTTTCTATTTTTACTTCGAGTTTTTGGCAAAACTTTTAAGGTTGCCTGCAAAGCCCTCGATTTAAGGGCAAACATAGAAATTCTATATAATCAAGATTTGTAATTCAAGTCTGACTTTTAATTAGATAAATCAAGTACAAATAAGAGTACAAAAATGATTAAAAATAAACTCTTATGAGAAAGTTTTTTATATGGATGCCTATATTTTGAAAGGCTTTCCTCTAATCTACATATAAATACGATTTGTAATGTGCTTTTTGGCAATTGGAGTTAGATTCAGAATGGAAATTTATCTTCATCCCTGAAAAAATTATATCAATTTGAAATTAAAACTTTCAATTATTTGTGGCAATTGAATCATTTTTTACCAAAAGCATGTATGGTTCTGTTTTGAATTAGTGACAATTAAAAGTAAAAGTAAAAGCATAATTTTATAAATTGGGCGTATAAGATAATAAAAGAATTCTTACAAGTGGGCCAAATAGACAAGTATTATAAATAACATTGGAATGTTTTAATAAATATATTTTGTTTCTATTTTTTTTGAAGGCGGATTGATTGACTATTCGAAAATAATTATTTTTTAATGTTATTGATAATTTCGAATTTTTGAAAGTTAATTTTTTTGACAGAATAATTAATCTAATATAATTTGCGCATTAGAAAAAATTTTTTTATTTTAATTCTAATAATAATAATAATTAATGAGCATTTTGATTATGCGCAATTTCAACAAATTAAATTTTTATTCAATTAAATGAATTAATTTAAATTTTATTTATTAGAAAAAAGATAGCTTAATTATTTTTTTTTTTTAATTTCGTATTTTTAAAAATTTTTTCTAATTTAAAAAAAAATTATTATAATTGTAAAAAATGATTTATTTCCAAAGATAAACTGATAATATAACAAAATGAGCATATGGCATTCAAATCGCATACACAAAACCTTTTTATTCATCAGTTTAATGAGTTCAAATAATTTTATTTAAAAAAAAAAAAAGATGTAACAAAAGACAGTGCTTTTAATGGTTGTCTGAAAAGCTTTTAACTAATGCTAATGGTTAGACATTAGATAGATAATTTTAGATAAACATAAACAGAATAGTTGTGCTCGTTTGGAGATAAATACTCGTTTAAAAACTAGAAGCCTGGCTACCAATTTTCACGGACAAGACTTTTTTTAAATTTTTGTTTTTTTTTTTAAACAATAGCTTTTGTAAAAAAAAATATTTTTTAGTTAGATAATGAGATATGATTCATTATTTAGCGAGACAAGAACTCATTAGACCGATAATATCAAGTTTGGTCTCATCAAAAAAAAAGAACAATTCGAATCAGATTTTTATTTACTATTTGGTATAACTATTTTGATTATTAAAATAAGAAAATTTTTGAAATATTTTACAATCAATAAATCAATTTATTGATTAAAAAATCTAATTTAAATATTTTCATTGTGTTTAAATGAAAAAATAAATTAAATAGTAAAATATTTGTTCATAGGTGCATACACATCTGTCTTTGACCAGAATTCTTTAAATGGAAGCACTTGATACTCTAAGTTTAATTGAATTAAATACATTTAAATTAGACTAAATCTTTATTTTTTTTAGGCATTAATATAAATTCATTAAAATAAAATATTTAGCTCTGATGACCGATTTAGAATAAGTGTGTGGACAGTGATCCACTTTCAGCCATTTGCATAAACGCTGTTAATTTGGTATTATTGGCAAATTGAGGAAGCTTTTACCTTGGTATTCAAAAAGGATCAAATTTGGTCTCTTAGGAAACATTCAAATTAATGCTATTACGCAAAATATTTAACTATATAGTATTTTATTTTTCAGCATATTGTGTAATACTAAATTAGATATAAGAGGCGGATTGAGTAATATATTTATTTTCTTAAAATATATATTTATATAATATATATAATTATAAATGTAAAACTTTATGAATGTCATATGTATGATTTTTATTAGGCACGAGATGCATTGTCATAAGCACCAGTTAATATGTGTCATATGACTAGGCTGAATTTGACTAGTGCGTCTCATAACCAGATTGTCTATACGAATCTTTTAAGGCATACTATTTCACAAACTAGTTTCCGTTTAAGCTAATTAATAAGACTTAAGAGTAAATTTAAACATAATTTTTTGTTCAAAAAATTGGAAATTATTTTATGACAATAATAAATTTTGGCAATTTTAATTTTGATGTTTTTTTTTCTTTTTGAAACAAATGCGCATAAATGTTAAAGTTTAGTTGAAAATTTTTATTTTTTTATAGATAATTTTGAAATTACACTTATAAATATTAGATGATTTGATATGTGTAATTGATGTTATATTCTTAAGATTAGATTACGATTTTTTATTACTAATATGAACTTTAAGTTAACATTTTTATGGCTATATATATTTTTTTATGTAGTTGCCTACATAATTTGTATAATGGCATCAGATCAGATTGAGTTAACGACTTAAGTGGGCGTAAATATCAGACTTTTTAAACAGATAGTTTAAAATTTTTTTTTAAATTGTTATTTTATTAAAATAAATTTATGAAAAAGAAGTGGCTAACGTGTTCGAGTCAGTTGACTTTGTGTAGCGACACGTTTGACCGCTTCAGACTCAGGTTAAGATGTTTTTGGCTAGTTTTCGTACCACTTGATCACCAGTCTGAGTTTTAAACAAAAAAGTTTACCTTAATTAAAAGTGTTTTAATTAAGTTTGTATGAATAGGCTGTACTTATGTTCTACGGTAACTAAGTAATTTCTAGTCAACTAATAGACATTGACAATAGTCCAGTTTAATTTGTTTTTTTTATTCAAAGGTCATAAATGGAAATTTGCTTGTTATACAGAAACTAGGAATTTTTTGAATAACTGAAAAAATAACTGGTTGAATTTAAAAAATTATAAATAAACATTTTAATTGAAGTTTAGCTAGTTAATAGTCTCAGGTGTTTAAATAAAAAATGAGATGAAATTTAGATCAATTTAGTTTATTATAAACAAAATGCTTAGTTTAATTTAATATTTTGTTGGTTTCTATTGTAATTTTGTTCGTAATAGGCAACTAATAATTGAGTCACATGAACAAATTAGGCAAATATTAGATTTTTGTCAAAAAAGATATTTTAAATTTTCTTTTTCGTCTGTCTAAAAATACAGGTATTTAATTTAAGTAAGATAAACAAAATTTGGCAATTTATCTATCGGAAGGTTTAGGGAAATTTTTTTTTTAAATTAATGTCAAGGTCATATTTTATTTCAAATATTCGCGCGCACATGCTCTAATCGGCTCGAGTGAATGCACATGCTAATTATGCACGCTAAATTGACCAATAGGAATACGCCTGGCATAGAGCACAAACAACCGTCTGCACGCTCGCACATAGCTTGTTGTCAAGATGCCTCAAAGTAATTTAAGCCAAACGGCCGGAGGCGAGTGACCGCTTTCTAACCTAGATTTGGCCATTTGCCCACAATCTCTCTCCCTAATTGAATCAGACATGCTCGGCCAATCTTTCTAACATGCTAATTAGCGCGCATTATGATTCAAATAATGCTTGAACTAGAAATTTAAAATTCATAAATAATAATATAATTGTAAACATTTTTTACTAGTTGGATTAGATCCAAAATATATAGTATTAGAAATTATACATAGAGAGAAAAAAAATTTCAAATTTCTTCTTAAGGCATGTTTCGAACCCTCACACACACACTCATAAACACACACTTTTTTCTCTATATAATTATCTATATATAAATATATAGATATATAATTTTTTTTTTACTAAATATTTATTTCAAACACTTTAATTCTTCGAAAAAATTCCTAAATAATAGATACGCAATTACACCTTTTTATTACGTGTTAAAATATGTTTTAGATAAATCGTTATGTAATTGCATATTTAATTAAATTAATTGGAAAAAAAAAACAACAACCAACAAGAACAACAAGAACATAATTTGACATCAATGGCCTCAGTATTTGACAGATATTCTGGTAGACATGTGCCCAAGTACGGCAAACCGTTTAAAGAGAATCAGATGCGACGGAGCAACGGCGAGACGAAGACGACGAGGCCGATGAGCTTGAAAAAGGCGAGCACAGGCGACCTGGCACCGGGCAGACTTAGGCTGCGCCTGCTCGTTTTTATGGAGAACGCGGACGGCTCTCGGTCGAACATATTCGACTCGGAGCGGAGCAGAACGCCCAAGCTGAGCCGCTCGGCGCCCTCCGCCGTCCAACAAGGCTCCAAACTCGACAACGAAATGAGAATGGTGTTCGGCAGCTTTCCAATGAAAATATCCAACAACACGGCCATCAAAGTGCACAGCTTGAAAAACTCAAACAAAGCCATGGTCAGCAATGTGTTCACTTATTACGACAATTCTCGTCTAGAGAACTGTTTTTGCGACAAACACGACGAGTTCAAGTCCGAGACGGCCTCGCCGGTCTCCGTCTCCCTCACGTCCAACATCATACCGATCAAGAAGCCGTCGCTGGTCTCGTCGTCCATTCAGTCGTGTTCGTTCAATGCGAACAGCAATTCGGGCCTGCAGGCGCCCTCTCTGTCAAGCAGTGTGCCCAATGGCATGTTCTACGGCTCCTATGCGGGCATGTACAAGCGTCTAATGCGCTCGGTAAGCAATAGTCTCATCAGCGACTCGACCACTGTGCAAAACACGAGCATAGTCGAGTCGAGCGAGGAGCTCAACTTTGAGTTCAACTCGATGGCCAATTTCGAGCCCAAAAACGACCCCAATGAGTCCGAGCGCAGGTCGTTGTCCGGCTACAGCAACAATGGCAGTGTTTGCATGCACCAATCGCTATGTGAAAAATGCGTAAGTTGTGTGAAATTTTTTTTTATCGAAAAGCCACACCAAACGGTTGCCATGGCAACCACAGGCCGATTTTTAACTCCTCGCCTCCCAATGATGCTTTATCATTAATTACATCATATAAGATAATATAATAAAAAATTTTAGCACTTTTTTTTAATTTTATTAGTTGTTTAATGCTACCAATTTGAGTAGTTGGTGTAATAAATGTCTTAAATTGGCTGTGGGAAAAAATTGTTTCTTTGACCTTGCTTCACCCATGTGACTGTTGACCTCCGTGTTAAAGCTGGTCGTTCTACCTTTCTTGGCCCCATTCTACTAGGAAGTAAAGGCTGCAGTGGCTCGGACATCTGCAAACAGAGCTATTCAGCAGGCGCCACAAGGCATTTGCTTAGTGGCCTAATTTTGAGCTTAAAATAATCTCTTATCGATTAATTAGATAAAATTTTGAAAAATATTATTTTATTTACTATATAGATTAGTATTTGTTTAAGCCAATATGTTTAGTATCTTTGATAAAAGTATTTTTTTCCATTCGATTCTTGTTTGGGTGTCAATTTGCTGATTAAATGTAAAAAAGTCTACAAAATTAAGAAAAAAAATTATCATCTTAACGAATAAATATTTTTTATATTAAAAATAAATTAAGGCAAACAAATGTTAAATAATCTTTTTACTTTTGGTACAACATGTCTTGTTACAATTATTCTGGGAGAGATGTTAATTTTTATAAAGTGTTATCTAGATATTTTGGACACCATTAAGAGACTTTGGCAGTTGGTGCAACCATCGATGGTGCACCGTGTTGCATTTACATATAAAAGAGCTTTTAACATTTTGTTCTGTTCTATTGTACCAGTTTTCATTTTAATTACCAAAATTCTTAATAATTTTGGATACTAAACTAACCTAGTAGATTAGGAAAAAAAATTAAGGTTTAAATTTGATTAAGGCAAACAAAAGTTAAATAATCTTTAAACTTTTTTTTTCAAAAGTTAAAATCTGGTTCTGTTAATGGTACAACATGATGAGAGAGGGATCTAAAAAATAAGGAGAAATTAAATTTTAATAACATGGATAGACAATGAGATTTAAATATTAAAGATATATTTTCTTTTATGTATTTTTTGGTATTTTTTTATTCCTAGACCCTTTAACTTTTTGTACTTTAAGGTAATTTAATCTCTATTTCTCTGAGCCCTGGTTTACTATAGATTAAAATCTTAAATTAAATGTACCATAAAGTACAAAAAGTACTAAATTACTAAAACAATTTCATGGTCTATACCTCTATAATAAAGTATTATCCAGAGATTTTGGACATTATTAAGAGACTTTGGCAGTTGGTGCAACCATCAATGGTGCACCGTGTTGCATTTACAGGATCGGTTTTTAATTTTTAAGAAAAAAACACGCTCTTAACTCAGCTTTTCTGTACTGTTGGTCAAGCGAGCTTTTCCAATTATAAAATTAGTTACCAAAATTCTTAACTAATGATATAATTTTTGATTCTAAATTAATCTAGTAAATTAGAACAAAATATTTATTTAAGTTATTAAGATTCTAATGTCTGTTCGCCGATTATTTAATTTTTTAATAAACATGCTCAAAATTATCATTAAATTAAGTTTTTTTGATAATAATTATTTATTATTATTATTTTTAATTAAATAAGCACATTTTATTTTTTAAATAAAATAGAAAACTATTAATTTAATTTATTTATAACAGATTGAAAATAACCAATATCCAAAATACAAGATTGGAGTGGCTATTTTGTACTGTTTGCCAAGTGTGAACCGAAAGCGCAATGCGTCATTATCGGCCAGTGGTTGTGCAAGTCCAGGCCTAATAAGTCCGGACCCGTGCTCGCCAAAAAATTCGCCTCAATCGCCTACTGTCTCCTCACCACTGGCCTATTCCAACTCAATAAACATCGATCAATCAAAAGCCAAAAAATCATTCGACCATCAAATAGACATGTTTCCAAGCACTGAAACACCGTCGTCAAGCACTTCGTCATCGCCCAACATACACACGCCGCCAAACACCAATCTATCATCGCTCATGCGCGACAATGAAAGCTTCTACGAGTTCCTCTTCTCCCATTTGCCACTAATCGAACACCAATTCAAGCAATTGATCGAAAAAATAGTCACCAATTTGCCAAGCTATTTTGCCTCAATCAAACACTCCAAGCGAATATCCATAGTCAAAAATGGTCAAAGTTCTGCCAGAGCCTCAATTAATCAACCAGCCGGCCTCACAAACACCTTCAGCCAGCGCATATCAAGCGAATTTGACGAGTACGAGCGCAAATTTAATCTTTTGTACTCGTCGCCAAGACTTGCCAAGCCAGCCTGGCTAAGCCTGATCAAAACCAAGTCCACACCTCGTCACCAACGAGACCAACACTCATCATGCTGCCTTAGCAACCATCTCATAAACGATCTGGTTCATTTGAACACTTTTTACAAAAAACCAACCTCGTCACCAACTCAGTTTATCCTATTGAACAAATTTGACTTCAAGAAAAGCTTTCTCAAGCCAGAAAAGTCACATGATAAAGAGCGTTTATTTTTTAAGATATTTTTATCCACATTGTTAAAGTACCATTTAAGTTGGGTATACACAGTGCTACCATCAAACGAGTTGACCCAGGACACGAGCTATTTGCGCAAACAACAGGCCAATTGGACCCGACTGCTGGAAAAAACCAATCCGTACAATCCACTATGGGCCCAATTGAGCGACTTGCACGGCGCCGTCAACCAGCCTCTCAGACTGGTTAGATGTGTGGTAGTTGGCAAAAATAGGGAACTTGTGGAAAGAATTTTGTTCATATGCAGCTATTTTATACGCTGTGGCAACTCGAGTTATTTTGATATACAACCAGAGGGCTTTGACTTTAACAATCTTAAGAGTGACCAAGCCACAGTGCGCATAAACTTGCGCGAAATGTCCGAGACAAAGTTCGATCCAATAGCCCATCTAAGCACTGTGCTGAACTCGTCGGCCATATCGTCTTCGTCCGGCAGCAGGTCGGCGTCGACGGGCTCTGTGTCCGCGTCGCCATTTGGCAACAACTTGTCGCCAGTTAACGACCAAACATCGACCACAAATGCGCATGAATTGCCCCTAATTGGATCCAAATTAAAGCCAAATATGTCCCGATCGACCAGAATGCAGGACAGCTTTGGCTACTCACTACTCGCTTCGTACTGTGACGAATTCGTTTTTGAATTCGTTCTCCACGGTACCAGCGATTACTCATTTTTGGACACTCTTCACCAAAAGCTTGTTTTTAGTAAATTTAACTCAATTCTCGACTGCCCAATTAGCGAGTCTTTGTACATAGTAATCGACGCTGATCAGTTGTAAGTCAAAATTTATAAAATATATCATTTTTATAAAAGATAGTTTATTTTATTAAAATTGATCCAAATGTCTAATTGTTTTTAGATAAATACCTAATAGATAGCTCTAATTAATTATCTAGTTTATTTTTTTATACATTGAAAAATTTTAATTTAAAAAAAATTAAGTTTTTTAAAAATAGAAGCAAAATTAACTTAACATTGAAGATTAGTGCTCTATTGTCTCGCCTAATGCAAAAATGGTAAAGTTTGACCAGTTGTAATTTTTTTTTTCATACCAGATAATAAAAAAATTAAATTAAAAAAAAACTTATTTTCTGAGCTAATTTAAAACATAGTTGTTTTTAAGTAATCAAGAGTCAACTAGATGTCATTCCATTGACTTTAAATTAGTCGAAGAAATATTTCTAGATAAAAAAAATTAATTAATTTTATTTATTTTTTATTCTTAAAAAAATATATTTGGCTTTAAGAACAAAAAATTATAAAAAGATAAAAAATAACATTTTATCTCGTATGAGTTGACAAAAATTGAAGTCATTTGAATGAAAAACATCTCTGATTTAAAATATTTGATTTAGATAAATTGATTGCCAAACATAGATAATTTTATTTTTTAAAATTTTATAATGACCAAATTAATTTATTGCTTTGGTCAGATCGCTATGTCTTATCAAAGATGCATTAATATTTTTTAAACTTTAACATTTCAAATAATTTTTATTTTAATAGCATATTAATTATTTTGTAATTTTTTCAAGTGAAGTCAAAGTATACTCTAGTGAATCGTCCAAGCCAGTTTTAGTAGACAAACCAATAGGTTTAGTTGATTCATTGGTACAATCTGTCCTTAATATGGCAGACCTGTTCCAGAATAGCGAATTTGTAAGCTGATTATTTTACATATCTTTTCAAAGTGATAATTGACCATTGATTAAAGGTATTGCTCTATTTGGAAGACAAACTGCAAGAACTGTACACAAAGTCAGAGACCATGAACCAGGTAAAGTCTCAAAGGAAAGAAATAAGCGACGAGAAGCTCATGCAATTAATAGAGTAAGACTAAGCTTTGGTCAAATTGGTAAAAACTAATAAATGTTCTTTTTAGCATTAATGATGCAAACGACTTGGATTTTTTGAAGCAAATTCAGTCAGCAATTACCATACCTAACATGTTTTAACCGAACCAAAAAATGCAAAACCTCTTGTTCTAAAATTATGTGTCAATATTTGATTATCTTTTTTCTTTTTTTTGTACAAAATCCGGTGATAATTCTATTTTATTGTCCTTTAAGTATCACTTAAAAATAAATTTTCAATATCAGGTTTACTGTTTTTTCAATTTTTTTTGCTCAATCCGAATTTTGTAAGGCTGCCTCATAGAGGGACTCGTTTTATAAACGAATATTTTATATCATATATTTATAAATATATATACATATATATATATATACTTGTTTTTTTTCCTTCCTATCTGTTTGAGTTCTGCTTCTACTTTCGTTATGTGTCGATTTTTAATTATTTATGTTGAATTTGGTTGTTTTTTTTACCTAGAGGCATTTCTCGAGACCTGTTAACTTGTCTTTAAGTATCCATTTAAATGTTCTCGGAGGGATAATTAATTGCAAGAATTAATTAGTACTTTCTTTTCTTTAAAAAACATATAAACAATAAATTAATTAAACAATTTTATTATATTTTTTATATTTAATAAAACAATATTATTTAATAAAAATTTTTCAACATTATTTTAGAAAAAGCTATCAAATAGTTTTTTATACCAATTTTACAATGGAATTAAACCATTTAGACCAATTTGATGTTTAAAGCAGAAAATTGGCAAATTCAACTAATGATCATTATCCTGGCCATAATTAATTTTGGAAAATATATTGCGTATTTAATTTTGTACACAAAAATTGCCATATCAGAAGTATCCTGAGCAAAATTAACAAATTTTCCAATGGTATTTGAGTATTACAAAAAATTCAGAAAGATAATTCATAAAAGAATCTTTTGCAACTTTTAAACAAATAAAACATTTTTTGACTTCTTATTTTTAGTTTTTTTCTAATCTTTTATTGCTTTCAAATGAACAAAATGTTATCTTTTAGTAACTTTTTGATAATAACTATTTGAATTTTTTCTCGTTTTTTTAAGCTGAAGAAATAATAATTCCTTTTTCAATTGCAAGGAAAAAATATCTATTATCAAAAAATAAAACTAAAAGATAAGATAGAATAGATTGCTTCATCATTTAGGCTAATAAAAATTTGATTTACTAGAAGAGTAATTTTTGGATTTAATATAAATTTTAATTGTCCTTGCTAGAAATACATTGTTACCAGGGGGTTTTTACCATGTATTTATTAAATATTGCTCAAGTGAATTTCCTGAAGCTGACAGGTTTATTTAGATAAATCCTACAATTTTTCAAGCCATTTTTTAGATAAAATTTAATTTTTATTATCTGTTTTTTAAATAGATAAAATAAAATAAAAATTTAACTTTTAGAGGGTTCATGTCATTAGGTAAATTTGGTGCTTGAGTGTGCCTACTAATGCATCCTATTTGGTATATTTTGAAAAGGCTTTTCAAACTGGTGATGTCTTTACTATAAAAATTTAATTAAATAAAATAAAAATTTTTTAGGCTAGAAAACTAAAAACTGAAAGCTTTAAACATCAAATTGGGTTGAAATAGTTTAATTCCATTCTAAAATTGGAATAAAAAACTATTTGAAAGCTTTTTTAATTAATATTGATTTATAAATTATAAAAAATATAATATAATTGTTTAATTAATTAGTTGTAAATTTAGTTAGGCTAAAACTTAAAAATCAAGTAATTATTTTTGTTGGAAAAATAACCAAGTTTCCTTATTCCTTTTTAAATAAATTTCAATTATTAAGTTTTCATAATTTTTTTATATAAATTACTAGCATCAATTTTTAATGATTAAATAAATAAAAAAACAGAAGTTTTTCTTGTATTTTTTATTGCTGCAAATGAATTAAATCTTATTTTTTTTTAGTTTTTTTTTACAAATAAACGCCTTAAAATTTCAAAATTCAATAAAAACAATTATTGAAATTATCAGTTCATAAAAAGGATGTGATTAATGCTGAAAAAGCTAAGATTAAAAATCCTGCCTTCAATTGCTTTGATACATTTGAAGTATTGCATCCGTCAGTGGTACAACATAATGTTCCACCACCAGTTCCAAATAATGATCCAGTATTTGTCGCAGTACATGTAGATGAACAAGTTTTGGTAACAGTTGTAGCTCCGAGAACTGAAGCAAAAGTAGTCTTGGAAAGGAAAAAATGAATTAACTAAATGTGGAAGGAAATAAAAATTGCCTTGCAATATGATTCAGATCCAGTACAATTATTTAGAGTTCCAATACTTGAACCACATCCTATACATTCATAGCATTGTAAGGCTTCTGTTTGGACAAAAAAACAGCCTAAAACATAAATTTGTTGCACAGTAAAACCCAAGTTGACTCGATCTTACCCAAGATAACTGCTGATATTGACAAAATGGCTAAATATTTCATTTTGGTTATATTCTTTTTAAAATATGGAACCAATTTTACACCTCTATTTATATGCCTTTTCTTTTTAAATATTGTTACCAAGGACAATTAAAATTTATATTAAATCAAACAATTACTCATTTATTAAAACAATTTTTAATAATTTAAATGTTTTAAACAAACCAAATTATTGATTTTTCATATGTCGTTAGGTTCGTGTTTTTTTATGGGAAATAAATCCAAGTTATCAAGGTAACCATTTTTTTTGAGCAAAAAGGCTTTTAGCTTAAGTAAGGAAAGAAAATTTGATTGAGACTTCAATAATTTAAATTCTCAGGCTTTTTTTTTATTCTATCTGAAAAATAAATTAAGTAATTTTCAGAAATAATAATAGATCAATCTGAATTGCTTCCTCGAGAATATCCTTAATGTATACTTAACACATATTTTACAAGGCCTGGAGTTCTTGTAGTTTGATCAATGCTTTTTGTTGAGTTGGTACCATGTCTTCAAATAAACTAATATGTTTACATTCATCATTTATTTTTTTAGTGATTAGAATTTAAAATAATATTGAACAAAAAATCTTTATTAATTAATTTTAAAAATTTTATACAAATATAAAATAAATAAATAAATAGTTTAATTTGATTTTGATATTGAAGAATTCATTCATGGTGATATTGATATATATACATATACCGTATTCCCTTGCAAATAAGTGCCCCTCTAAGACCCCTATTTTTAAAGGTAATCAACAGTAGTTTAGTTCCATCTATGTGGCTTTATTGTAAAGCATATTTAGATCTTTATAAAATATTTAATTTGAAGAAAATTTTCTATCATCTAAAAGCTTAAATTCTTCAATGTAGTTGCAATTATTTGCGAGGGTTTACGGTAGTTAGCTATTGTTTTATGGAGTATATGAAGCTTGGCATTTCGCCAAGAACTTACGGTCCAATTGCTTAACAGCTTGATACTTGAACACGCTCCCTCTTTGTTCTATTATGGCTGGCTAAATCTCAAATTTACGCTCAACCGTTGCCATCAATGTAAATGAGACTAGAAGGATAGTTTCCCAATTACAGGACCTATGTTACGCTAAACAGCTCCTAAATTTTGGTCTCAGTTCTCCGGAAAAGAAGAAAAACAGGAGACATGATTCAAATGTACAAGATTTATAAAAATAAAACAGAAAATACGTGAGTTTAGGTTCAAATTTGATGTAAATAACTTAAGTGATATTAATAACTTCTTAAAAAAGTATGGCTTATTTGCATTCCAACAGAATACTAGATAGAATGCTATCTTTTGCTCATAAAACACTATACTTTCATAATTCTCCTGAAAATCTAAGGCAAAATTTAAAGAAGATTGACTCCAGAAATTTGAAATATAATTTAAGGTGCAGTGAGAATCCGATAGAAGCAAGATTAAAATCAGTAAATGGCGAACAAACTTTTGGATATTTTACTCAAGACTTATAAATTGCTTGGTGATCAAGAGATCAATGTTGAAATTTACAACATTTAAGTATTCAATTTTTAATAATATTAAAATTTGATTTTCTCAGATTTTGTAAAAAAATTCAAAAAATTTAATTAAAATATTTCAATGCTTTACTTTTTTAAATAATTATATTAACATTTATTATTTTTAATTTTGTAAAATCTTATTTATCATTATAAAAATCATTATATAAATCGTATTTATAATTAAAAAAATAGAATGTTAATCGGTCTTTATGACAAGGGCAATATTAAATTATATTTTGTCTGATACAACATACAAGCTAACTTAGGGCCGTTTTCCTCTTTTAACTGGTGAAAAAAAATTAAACAACAAAAAGTGGAAAAGATTTGGTAAATTAATGTAATTTTACGTAGAAATACGTAATAAACGTAAACTATGGCTTAACTATTATTTTTTACGCAAAAATTGGTAAAAAATTAATTAAATAGAAATTTCATAAGAGAAAATCTTTATCTTTAACAAAATACTTGGTGATATAGCTTTATTCGATTCAGAGATAAAACTATCTAACTTTGCCTCCAAAGGAACGAAATTTTCAATTCTTTTTTTTTCTTAATTGTTATAATAAAAAATATTTCAATTAAGGATAAATTCATTCAGTTTGAATCAATTTTATTAAGTAAATTATTAAATAAACACCTACTAAATTGGATATTTTCATTAAAAATTTTTACTTTTTAATTCGGTTTGATTGCTTTTTTTAAATTCTTTATTGAAAAATATCAAATGTCTTAATCAATTAAGTACATTTGACCAATTGGTACCGTGTCTTTAAATGTACCAATGTTTAAAATGCTTACAAGTTCGTTTAATCTTTAGTCATTGAAATTTAAAAAATTATTGAAAGCAAAATTATTTTCATCTCGCAAATAAATTTTTCAATTTAATTTTAATTATTTATTAAGAATAAAAAATATTCTCAAGAATTAATCAATATGAGGAAAATTGTCATACAAACTATGACAACTATCAATTTATCAAAAATAATATCTATCTTTTAAATATATAAAAAAACCAAGCATAGATCAGGAAAATAAAAAAATGAAATTAATTGACAAATATTTGACCAATACAGTCATGATATTAAGTAAAACATTTATTTTTAAATTAAATAATTATTTTAGTTTTGGTCCAAGGCTGCTATTTTGTTTATTCGAATGCTCTTAAATGCTATGAATGTGCTGAATGCTTTGGCAATGACCAAGGTAAACTTAATCAGTGTTTAAATTCGGATGAATTTTGCATGGTTATTAACTTTATCAGAAGCCTTTTTTACTATTAATTAACGTTATCTAATAGAATGTAAAAAAAAGTATTATGAGAGTTGAAAGTGTCATGAAAACTTGTTCAGCTCATTGTAATGAAAGTGATTTTATAATTCTCAAAACAACATGTTGCTCCACTGACGGATGTAATAGTGGCAATAAAATTCAGGATTATCTTCCATTTATTTTTGTCACTTTTCAATTTTTTTTAAGCATCTTTTACTGAGAGAGTTGAATATCATTTAAATAATTATCAAGAATTCTTGATTAATGAAATGCTACTAAAATTTAATTTAATAAAGGTTATTTAAAATTTTTGAATGAATTATATTTTATCTCTACCTCGAATGTCTTACTTCTATTTTTACTAATTAATATAATTATTTTTTTAACTAACTAAACTTGTTTTAATTGTTATCTTTTAACCATATATCCAACAAAATATTACTTATCCAAATTGATTAATTTCTAGTAATCGAGGAATACTTATTTGTATTCTTTGGGCATTTTGAAAAGCATTCATCAATTAAATTGATTTTTTTTACTTAATTTTGTCTTATTTTAATTGAATAATAATTTTTCTCTATTATAAAAAATTTAATAAAATATGTCTTAAATTAAGCACTTTATATAAAGAAAACTAATACATTCAGAGAGTTTGTTTAAAATGCATAAAATTGGAATATTTGGCATATAATTTGGACAATGTTTGAATACCACTCCCCTTTTTTTTAATTTTTATTAGAAAAAAGCTAATAAATGATAGATTTTAAAAACCTTTGAACATTTAAATTAGAATAAATAAGGCATGTAATACTAATGATGAATTAACCTTGAGCCATAGTCGCATGTGTGATCTTATCATTTAGCTATCAAATTTCACAATCAACTAAATTAAAGGTGTTGATCATTAGGCATGATCAAAACAGAAACAGCACACACACACACACACACACATTTAGGAGCTTGGCCTGTTTAAATTTTATCAAATAATAAATTTATTAGACGTAATTGAGTTAATTTTTTTTGGATTGGCAAAAAATTTTGCAATTCAGCTCTATCTTGAACATTTTTCAGTCAGCTGGTTTCAAATTTCAATAATATAAACATTAGCAAAGCAGTTACATCCAATTTTTAACCCAACCGTAGACTAATAAACTGATAAGAAATGATATCAATTTCCAGAGTTGGTTCAAATTGGTTGGCATGTATAAATTCAGCCTCATTTGCCAACACCATTTACTCCAAATCATTCAAATTTTCTTATTCAACAATGACTCAACGAACAGCCAAAAAAGTCGCTTTGATAAACGCCAAGTTTAGCCGTGGTCAAGTAAGACCCATTTTTAATCTTGCTTTGACTGGTTTAATTTATGGACCAAATTTAGGGCAAACCGGGCACAGAATTGGGACCTAATTTTTTAAAAACTAAATTTCTTTTATCCAATTTAGAGAACTTGAGTAATAAAATAAGATAATGTAATGATTTATTTAGTTTATTTAAATTTAAATTAGACTATGAGCCAATTGAGTTTGTGGAGCTTGAGGATGATGTGCCAAGTCATGAAGAAGTTCAATTTTTGCATAACAGAAATCTGCGCAGCATTTCACAAATAAACAAAAAGCTGTCCCAGTCGGTCCAAGAGGCGATCAAGCATGGTCATGTGCCGGTGCTGTTGGGTGGAGATCACAGCTTGGCCATTGGAAGTGTGCATGGTACGGCAAATGCGCTTGGATCTCAGGTTGGTTTGATTTGGGTGGATGCTCATGCGGACATAAACACTCCGCTGACTTCTGCTACTGGCAATTTACATGGTCAGTCAGTGTCATTTTTGCTCTATGAACTGGACAAGTATTTGCCTAAAATGGAGGCGTTCAGCTGGGTAAAGCCGTGTTTGTCGGCCAGAAACATGGTCTACATTGGTCTGCGAGATTTGGACCCAGAAGAAACGTAGACTCTAGTTTTTTAAAAAAATAAACATTTCCTAATTTTTATCTTTTATTAAAGAATTCTAGTTGAAAAATACAAAATAAAAGCCTATTCAATGTCGGACATACAAAGACTGGGCATAAAGCAAGTTCTGAAAGAGACCATAGATTATTTGACAATCGATGGCGAACTGATGCCACTGCATGTTAGCGTAGACATTGATTCATTGGATCCGTGGTTCGCGCCTTCGACCGGCACGCCGGTTCTTGGCGGCTTGACTTTGCCCGAATTGATGTACATTGGAAACAAAATACATGAGACTGGCAAATTGCGCGCACTGGACTTGGTGGAAGTAAATCCATTGCTGAAAAGCAGTGAAAGTGATGTTGAGAAAACGGTGTTTTCGGCTTCCAGAGCCATACTCAGCTTTTTTGGATACAAAACCATTGGAACAAAAAAAGATGGTCATCAAGTACCTTTAGCCTAAACAAAAACAAAAAAATAATGCGATCATTTTTTTTATCTAAATTTATTTTAATAAAAAAGTGATTTACTTTTTAAATTTTTTTAAAATGATAAATTTAAAAATTAATTTAGCAAGAAATTAACAAAAAACAAAAAAAATTTATAAAATTTGTTTCCAATAAAAAAAAATTAATATTAATTATACATTTTTTTATTAGTATTTTTATTATGTACAACATAAGAATTATATACATCAAATCCAAGAGATACAACGCTGTCATAAAGCACTCTGAATTTATAAGGCACAAAGTAAAAATTAATCAAAGAAGCGATTGGCCAAACTACCAACTCGGCCACGAATATATCCCTTCCTTTAACTTGCAAGTCTTCCATGAGCTTCGGCTTGCCTGATGCATCCATAAGTGCCAAAGTAGCAAAAAAAATGATAATACAAATTGGTGAAAGGAGAACTTGGTTGAGGAGAATCTTTTTTAAAATTTGTCCACGTCTATTATGAGGGTAGGCCTCTTCTAGAAACAAATACCAGTAATGGCACACAATACCAACAGTTAAGCCGGTAGTAGCCAACTTTAAGGTTCGCGTTTTATCCCATTTTACAATTTGGTTAGACACTAGCTCAATTATTTGCTCAACTGCGTCTCCCAAAGCGCTAAATCCAATAGAAATGGTCAAATTTGTTGCCAACAGGTGCTTGGAAAACAAAAACTCTTGCCGATTTTTTATGTAGTTAAGTGTTGGTCTAAGAAATCGGTATTCGTGAACTAATTTCTTCAAATTGGTTAAATTATGAAAGAAAATACGGCCTGCTTTCATTCCATTAAATTTTTTTAACTAATTAAATTTTTAGATAACATAAATTAATATTTTTTTAAATTTTAAAATTTTTGGTGGGCTTGTTAGCCTATTGATGTTTCTCAAAAAGTCTTGGTTCAATACAAAGTTAAAATTTTGTCTGTATTTGAATAAGAAAAAAGCAACATCTTTATCAAATTTATTCACTGTTTTCATTTTTTATTAATATTTTTAAAAATAAAAGATAATTTTCCAACTTAGTCTAAAGTATATTTATTAAATTAATAAATAAAACAAATTTTTAATCAATTTTGAATGAGCAGGACATTGTTAATCAAGACCAACCTCTAAAAATTATTTCACTTTTTTTTTATCTAATATCATTTTTATATCTTTAAAAGAATTTAGAAAAATTTAACTCTAATTGAAAAAAAATCTAAAGACATTTAATTATAATAAGGAATTAAGAGCACATTTTTCGTTTGATTAGATTTGTTTAATTAATATTAATTAAATTACACATGCTTAATAAAACTTTATTAATTTATTATTAGGCTATGTGAATTTTCTATCTTTATTCTAAAAAATTCTTAACTTTGCCAAAAAAATTCTGTAATTAACACTGAACATTAATTAAAAATTTCAATTAGTAGATTTATCAAATATTTTCAAAGCCTATTTTAATCAAGGGTTAAGAGTATCTTAAAAAGTATTACCAATAAATTTTTTAATTAATTAAATTAGTAGAATTTTGGTCAAAATTTTTGATTATCTTGATCAAGTATCATTCAAAATTGCTGAATACCTGGAATAAAATGTTAATTTTTTATTCGATTAAAATTTATTAGAATGATTGAATATTAATTAATCTTGAGAGTTTTTTTTGTTATTTAAATTGAATTTCACTTAAGTCAATTTAGCTAATTTTTTACCTGATTGATAAATTTTAAAATAATGATTAATTAAAGATGGAAGTGACTTTTAGATAAATTAAATTTTCATTATTTTTGTTCCTTTCTTAGAAATTTATTAAATTAATTTACAATTCGTTAATATTCAGATAAAAAAATATAGATTTTTGTGTAAAATATTAATTAAAAAGCAGATAATCAAAAATTTGAGAAGCTCTTATTTTTTGTGTAGAATGTTAGTAAATTAATCTCATTAAAATAATATTGATAAATTATTTGTGACATACTCTCCACCAGGATACAATATTATTTTAGATCGCATGCTTTTAGACAATGTTATTTTATATTACATTTTAAAAAATTAATATAATCATAAATTAATAAAAAAAATTTCTTTATTTTTTAAAGTATAATTTCTACAAACTACAAAGTAGTATCTGTAGACTAAATCTACAAATCTTCTTTATCAGCTTAATCAGCTTAATTTTAATAATTGGTGTTTTAATAAATTCTGAAAAGTTTTTCCGGAATATTTTTGTGTTTAATTTTCACATTCAAATATTTCAAAATAACTATCACTTAAAAGACACAATTAATCAGCTAAAAAAAATTATTTTAATATATTTTTTTTGATTTTAGAATCAATATTGACACTTGATTTGCTTGGTACTCAACACTATCACACAATTACTTTACCAAAAACTCGATTAAGTAATTTTCCACAAACGCGTGTCCCTGACAATTGATTTCTAGCATCTTAAACTAGTTATCCAATTGACTGAATATCATTCTTTTAATAAATTACACAAGCTGTTCTATTTTAAATTATTTTTCTCATTATATCTAATTTTTTGTACATAATGACTTAATGCTTAATATAAAATTTGCCTGTAAATTTGAATATATTAATTGAAGCAGAATGGCTTCTATGGCAAATTAACTTAAACCAACTCATAGCTTAATTAGCTTATAGAAATTAAAGAAAATTAACCAGAAAAAGTTTAAATGGAATAAAATCAAATTTTGGTAACAGAGATTATTAGCATGATCTAGCTTAAACACTATTTTAATTGTATTATCATTGTTATTTATTTGATATTAAACCACGTCTAGATACCTGGTTGTATTTTGGCATTTGTGGTTAATTATTTTCTATTCTTATTAAAAAAAATCTAGATATTTAATCATTTTTACTAGGACTGCTCAGACATATTTATTTTATTAGAAGACTTTAAACTTATTTTAAATTAATACTCGAATTAAATTAGTTTGATGAAGTTTTAAAATGATATTTATATAATATAAAATAAAAATAATGGCTAGGTAGTATCTTAATTAATTAAAATAGACAATTTTTTCAATAGAATCAAAGCCAAATAAGAAATTGACTCTCAATCACGAATTTTTTCTTATTTTAATTAAAAAAAATACTAAAAATTTTTATAAAGCTTTAGAAATAACATTTAATTATTTTTCCCACTTTAGAAAAATAAATTATTACTTATTAACAATACAATAAAAATACATTCATTAGATTAAAATATTGATTTATTTTTAAAATGAGATTTTTAATTTAATTTAATTAAATTCAAATTAGGCATGAATTTTAATCCAAGTTCAATTTGTATTCGTAGCATGAACGAATACAACGATTTGACCAAGCGAGTAGAGGCAGTACGAGTCAAAATGAGCTATTACAATTTTACCAAAGAGATCCAGAATCCGACTACATTAACATGGTTACAATTGACCAAAATAAGCCTCTATGTCATATTCATTTTGTTAGCCATATTTGGCAATTCATTCATCATTTTGGTAATTAGTTTCAACAATTTTATGAGAAAGTCAACAAATTATTTCATTTTAAATTTGGCATTTTGTGACTTGGCAATCGTATTCTCATGCATGTGGGTCCAAATTGTCCTAACCCTGAACAAATTTTGGATTTTGGGTGAATTTTTTTGCAAATTCAACACTTTTCTTCAAATGGTGAGCGTAATAGCCAGTGTTCTGACACTGGCCTGTATATCATGTGACCGCTACTTTGGCATAGCTCATCCATTTAAAATAATTTTGACCAAAAAGAGAACTTTTTGGATCATAGCATCAATTTGGATATTTTCAATCCTCATCTCAATACCAAGCTTTATTTATCGTACTTACACGGAAAGAAAATGGGCCGATTTCATCGAGACCCATTGTGACGACATTGGATGGTCCACTGCACTGATCTTTGATGAAAATGGCTGTGCTCTGACCAAAGTGCAGCCTATCAAAAGAATTTACTATACCACTGTTATTCTATTGTTATTTTTCTGTCCTATTTTGATCATGTCTATTACTTATTCTTTTCTAATATACAAATTGTCAAAAAATGAAGTCATTGGTGAGAGTTATTCAGAAGAGAAGCGCATCGATTTGGACCAAAGAAAAAAGGTATCCTAAATGACCTAAAGAAAAATTTCCAGACTTAATTTTTATTATCAAGGTGATCATAATGCTGATTTGGATATTGGGCATTTTTTTTGTTTGTTGGTAAGTTATTTTTTAATAATGGTTTCATTTTTTTCCAAAACCTAAATTACTTTTGCCAAGGTCTCCTTTAGAGACAATGCTTTTGTTTATGGAATACACGTCAAAGGTAAATATTAGCAAAAACTTATTAGGAAAAAAATTTGTCTCTAATTTGGTTCATAGTTTCCAGTATGGTGGTCCAATTTAGAGTGGATATCGTATTTTTTGGCCTATAGCAACACCGCCATTAACCCATTGATATACGCTGGCTTGAGCAAAAATTACCGATTAGGTAAAAACCAAAAAGCTCTTTTATCAAATATTATTTTTTTTCTTAAATAAGGATACCAACGAATGAAGACAAGATTTATAAAAAGAAACAGATCAATAACCAGAGTTCCAACCATAAGATCCAGGGGCTCGCTCTCATCCAAGTCTCAGACAAATCTAAACAGTTATCCCAAAATACAGTTTGACAAATCTCAATCGTTAATCAATTCCATTTAGATCTTTATTTTAAATAATTATCTCTTAATAATCTATAATTAGATATATTTTTTTAAAAAATAATTTTGTAGGCCAACAATTTTGGTCAAAAGAACAATTAAATATCTAAATTTTTTATCAAATTATATAATTTTTCTCATAATGTATAAGAAAAGTTGACATTTTTTTTCAATTATAGTTTAAATATATATTTATGTGTGTATGTTGATGTATAATTCTGTATTTTAGATAAAATGAAATAAGTTAATAAAAAAATTAATTGAATTCTAGGAATTGAATTGAAATTTTTTAGAAAAACTTTTAATAATTTTACCAAGCAGGTAGTGAACCAAAATTCAAGATTTAAAAATAATTAGAAACATATACAGTTTATTTAGTTTTGATTCAAGCATAAAAAATTTGGTTATGACTGGAACGAAGTTAAATTTTGTGGCGTGAGAGAAAAGTAGCCAGCAGGCGATTGCGAATTTGTGGTAGCCAGAACGGAACTGAGGCTACTTTGGCTTGGATTGGCCAGCTGAGTCGAGCCAAACTGCAAAAATTGGTTGCTAGTAAGCTGTTGATTATTGTACAAGTCGAGCAGATTGGTGCCAGTGGTGCTACTTAGCGAGCTGGTCAGTGGCGAGAACGCGGCATTGGTACTTTGGCTCGGGAGTATCAAGTTAGGCGCAGCTGCCAGTTGAAAACTTGGTTGAACTGCCGTGCTAGCCACTTGTGGATAATACAATGGCTGCAATCTAAAACAAAAAAAAATATCATTGTCTTATCTACTTATCAACAGATACAAAAATCAATCAAACACTAAACACATAAGATCTATAAAAATAAACATTTGACCAAACTTTATTTTTAAACAAATTAAATATTAACCCAATTTTTGCTTGATTAAAGTTATTTTTTAGCTCTAATAAAATAGTCATTTAAAAATTTAATTGACCAATTTGGGTGACCATTGGTGTTAGTTAATTAACAGGAGAGCGTTTAAGCAAAGCCAAGAGTCAAAACATAACAAAAAAAAAAACAAAAGCTCATAATTTAATCATGTGACTTAATGATCTCGGCTAGTTTTTCCAATGCAGTGGCTACCAGTTTTTAAAGGCTTACCATCTTAAGGCTTTTTAAATTCGATAAAATAATAGAATTAATAAACATTTTAAATTTGAAATTATTTTTTTTTAATTTTATTTAATACATTTCAGATAATCATAAATAATTATCTAATCACTTGTTTTATCTAAAGTGAAATTTTTTCTTAAATTTAATTTAAAATATCTGAATATAAGTCTTTAAAGATTGATATCACTGCTTAATTTTGTCGTATAAAAAAGAGTTTAACTGGTTGGCAAACACCAAAAATAAAAACCGTGAAAAGACCTAATAGATAACTTTCAACAAACAGATAAAAAATGCTTTTATGACAAAAAAAACTCAGACATATTACAAAACTAGTCTATAAACAAACTTAAATTTAAAAAAAATAGACTTTTTAAAAGATAACCAACCTAATGGTAAAAAGTTGGATCTAAATTCGATTGCTTTAAATTGAAAAACAATTAAACTGGCTAATTTGATTATAAATCAGAAGGGTTCCAGGTGATAGGAATCACTATTTGGCTAAGTACTTACCCATAGGCAGTTGCACTTGGAATGGGCACTGGGTATCTAGTAAGTGCTAGGGGTATGTAGCTGGTTGGCTGAACGACACGTGACTTGACGCCCAAATAAGCCAAGTTGACGTTTGCTTTGCGGCCGTCAATTATTGGGTTCGGGTCTAGCACTGCTGCTTCAGCAGCTTCTTTGGTTTCCATGGTAACCTAGAATAAAATTTGTTTACATGCACAAAAATAAAACTCTGATTTGATTGTTTACAAATCCGTATCCACGACTTTTGCCAGTGGATCTGTCCAATATGACCACGGCCTCTTCTATTTTGCCAAAGCGCTCAAAAAAGCTTCTCAGACTTTCGTCGGTAGTGTGATAGGGAAGACCGCCGACGAAAATTTTGGTAAATGTGGTGTCCTTGATGGCCTCATTGGTCTGGCCTGGCTGAGCTTGTTGTGGCTGAGCAATGCTGGCATTTTGCTGCAAAAGACCCAGGCTTTGATAGGCCAAGTTTTGTCCCACAGCACTTAGCACCGCTGAATTGGTATTGTTTGTTTGCATCTAATTAGAATTAAATTTTAGGCTTTTATGTTTTAAAAATTTTCGAAATAAAATTTTAATTTTAATTTTTTTTCCAAAAAGTTTATGAGAATTTGCCATCTTTAAACAAAGCCTTTAGAATTTCTCAGCAACGAGAAAAGAAAAGAAACAAAAGCATTGCCAGCGACACAAGAAAAACTTCATATATATATTTTTTTTTATAAATAAACTTTATAATAAAGCACTTGACAATTTTTTCTCAACTAAATTTGATATTTGATTCCCTATGAGCATCGGTGCCAGCATTGGTCACTATACGCCACTTAAATATGATATCTCCAATGTTTTCTTTCGGACTCAAGATTTTTCAAAGAAAACATAGCTCAGCTTTTCATCATCAAGCGGACTGAAAATTAAATTTATTTTAATTTTTTTTATTTGGGTCAATTTATTAAAAAAAAAATATAATTTAATTTTTGTCTTTGTTTATATGTTTAAGTATTCCAGGATTTGCATGAAAATGTTTAAGTATCATAGTTTTATATTTTTATTCTTTTCAGCCTTAATTAGATTAACTTCAATTGTTATTTTAAATCGAATTTAAAGTGAATCTTTTAAAAGTGTTTATTAAAGGTAAAATAAGTCAATGAATATTTTTGCATTTAATTGGGTTTTTAATTCGGCTCCGAAATTATAATGAATTATGCCAGAATGCAAGCGCTTTGGCAATGCTTTCAAAAGATGTGAGTGCCACAATTTCAAGTCTTTTTTTAGTTGTACCAATGGTTCACTTAAGTACTGGACAAAAGCAATGCCAAACTTACTAATTTTGAATATTCAAAAAATTTTTTGCTACTAAATCTCAACTTAATTAGTTGAAAATTGAAAAAAACTCAATTTGTTTGTTATTCAAGCTTGTTTATTGTAGCGAAATCTTATTTTTTATCAAAAAAAAAGTTTATTTAGCATACATTTTATATTTAGATTGGCAAGTGGTAGGAATTTTTTTCAATTGTTTTTAGCAGTATCTCTAGTTAGTAAAGGTACAAAAATAAATCTTCATTCAAAAAAATAATAATTAATTTTTACAATGTCTAAATTATTCGCTAAATTACTAGTTTTTTATTTATTCTGAACAATTTTTGGACCACTTTGTTATTCTGTCTAATTTTAAGCTTTTTAAAAAAATTTTTTTTTCAATTCTCAAGCCGTGTCTAATGGTTTGAAATTTATACCAAGCAGACTAATTTAAAAATAAATTATTATTGAGAAAATTAAACTTTAGTTTATTCACAAATTAGGTCTTTGAAAAAAAAAAGTCTTTTGTACTTAATCTAGTCCTTTTGGCAAAAAGACCTGCTCTAAGCATTCAAGGACTAGACCATGGTTAGACTATTTGGAACGAAAAAAAAACATGTTCTCATTTATCAACAACAAATTGGAAACGGTGTAATGGCGAATGGTATTCTGATTGGTGGACAAACGAACACTGGACAGCAGCAAGTGCTGGGACACTGGCGAATTCTGTAACTACCAACTTTTTTGCAGCAGCCTAAAATTTTAAAATAGATTAAAAAAATTCTTATCTTTTTATTTCTCTTCCTTACTCATTTTGTTTGATTAAAAAAATTTATATGTTTTGATCCAATTTGCGACTATTTATAATAATTTTGCACCAAATAAACAATCCAAACATTTGAAAAAATTTAATTAAATGATAAGAAATGATAAAATACCTTTTAAAATAAGCAAACAATTGATTCTAATTAGTCAAATTGTTTAAAACAAAAAAATAGACTTTTATATTTTATATCAGAATTTTATTCAAGTTGTTATTTTGAAAATTTTTTCTGGTAAAATCAATTTTGATCATTATCTGGTCGATGAGTTAAGTTTACTTTTACTAATTGGTTATCTAGCAAACTTTGGTAATTAAAATTCCATCAATTTTTAATTGTTAATTTTTTCGCACAGAACTTGGGAAATTTTACTTTTTTGATTCGTATTTCAAAATGAACAGATTCGTTTTACCATATAATCTATACTAAAATTTTTAACTTTTTTAAAACTTTTATTCAATAAACGGAAAGATAATGAGAGACAAAAAAATTTTTTTTTTGTTGATTAATCTTAAAACTTTTAAAAATTGACTAAAATTAATTAAGCCTTAATGTCCGACATGTGAAAATTATCACCAGAGTGATTACCATTTAGCTTCAGGTCAATTTCCTCGAAGCTCTTGCCCTTGGTCTCGGGAACTTTTTTAATTATTACCACAAGAGATATCAAGACAATAACACCAAAGACAATGAACACATTTTCGGCCAGCAGAGCGGCCATTTTGGGAAACAAAAGCGTCAGCAAAAAATTGGCCACCCAGTTGGTAAACATGCAAATAGCCAGAGCTGCGGCCCTCGCATCTTGGCCAAAGCATTCCGCGGCATAAATGAACGGAATAGGACCTAGACCAACTGCAAAACAAACTATAAACACCATTATACACACAATACTCAAGGAAGAAAACAACGACCCTTCCTGAAGAGAGTTTTTAAATAAAGAACTAAATAAAAAGGTTTAATTTTTCTATTGTTTAATTTTACCAAATGCATGAACACTGTGAGAACTATAAAATCTACCACAATCATACACATTGGAAATATAAGCAATGGTCTTCTACCAAGTTTGTCAATGAGAAATGTGCATAGAATAGTTGATATAAAATTGATTAGACCAGTGAGGAAAATGGCATACTGAATATTGTCTTGAGCAATTCCAGCATTTTTGAATATTCGCTCTGAGTAGAAAAATATGGCATTTATGCCACACAATTGCTGGGCAACCTGCAAAGTTAAAGCTGTTATAAGTGACCATCTGAACCTTGGCTGGCTGAATAGTTGTCCAAAAGAGACATTTTGAATTTTTGCATTGTCAGTGCTGGTCTCTTTGAAAATTTCCTGCAATTCCAAATTAACATTGGCTCTATTGCGTAGTTTGACCAAAGCGCGTTCGGCAGCCTCAGTTTTTCGGTAGCTAATGAGCGCTTTGGGAGTTTCTGGAAAGATAAATGACAAAAGTAATGCTCCAAATACTGACGGAATGAGAGGAAAAGCAAGCAAAAAATGCCAAGTGTTCTCATTGCCTAATATTTCCTTAAAGCCAAGTATTTGAGCAACCAAAATGCCAATGGTGAGACACAGTTGGTGAGCTACGCCGGTCTGACCGCGTAGCGATGCTGGCGAAATTTCGGACAAGTAAGTTGGTATCAAGCTACACGACATGCCACCCTGAACGCCGAACAAAAATCGGCTAATTATTAACAAATTAGGTAGTTTGGAATAAAATGATATGGCAATCAAGACCGAACCACTAAGACTGAAAATGTAATGGAAAAGGATACCACCTTTTCGCCCGAGTGTATCCAATATATACTTGGACACAAATGCGCCAATCATACCACCAATGACAAACAAACAATTAATCAGTGTCCATATGTTGTCCACATCCAGAATGCCAGTGTGTTTCTCTGTCAAATTTGCTCCCAAGGTTGTGTTAATGTTTGTGAACAGAAAGCTCTCTTGGCTGATAAAATCCTTGAGTATGCTTGTTGGCGAGTTCATTACGCTGATGTTGTAGCCGAATTGAAACGAGGCCATGGTCACTGTGACTACACAACAGAACAAATAAAGTGTCCATTTCTGGAGAGGAAAAAAATTTAAAATAGAAAAGAAATTTTTTTTTTGCCAAATGAACTTGGTTTATCTGCTCGCCTGGTCTAGTCGGGTTCTTGTATATCTCTGTCTCGCCTTTTTGTGTAAACCCCATTGATTAACTTTTATACTTTTTTTAATTTAATTTTATTTAAAATTAATTTATTTAAAATAACAGGGTGTGTAAAATTAAATAGAGCTTTTGATCTAAAAAAATGGCTCTTAATTCAAAATTTGTACCATCATTGTTGCTTTTAAAGAGCTTAAATTTTGCTCTCAAAATTTACTTTAGAAATCGGGACATCAAAATTAAACTAATTAAGTTTAGAATTTTTTTTGGTCCAAATTTGAACCATTTTAATTTTAGTCCAGAAAATTGGAATTTTTTGCCAAATTTATTTAAAATTTAAAAAAATTGATCTATTATCTTAAATAAAAAAAAAGACAAAATTTATTCGCAACTCAATTTATTCGGTTAGATAACAGAATAATTTTAGAAAGTATATTATTGTCATACTAAAAAACAATTTAAAAAAAAATTAAAGAAATTTAAGGAAAAAAAAATTAACTTAAAAAATAAACTCTAAGCCTTGGCATAAGACATCATTAAGTGGTCACTTTTATCATTGTGGTACTTTTCTTTGTTCAATTTTCTGATAACTTCCTCAACACTGCGGCCTTTGGTCTCGGGCACCTTGATTATGATGACGACCACCGCAGCCAGAACTATGCCGGCGAAAATAAGAAAAACATAGCTTTTGAGGACCAGTGCCAAAGAGGGAAAGAACAAAGTCAAAAACAAATTGGCCACCCAGTTGGTAAACATGCACACGGCCAATGCAGCTCCTCGGGCATCTTGTCTGAAGCACTCTGTCACGTAGACAAACGGGATCGGTCCCAGGCCGATCGCAAAACAGATAATAAATATGATCACACAAGCTATGCTAAGATAGGAAAATATTTTTCCATTTTCCTTTTTTTTTTTAATTAATTTTTAGAATTGGAATAGAAATTTATGGCAAATAGGCCAACTTACCAACACTATGTTGAATACTGGGATTGTCACTTGATCTGGTGACTTGGAAATTTAAATTTTATCTTTTTTTTTGTTCTTGATTATTAATTTAAATTAAATTACTTGAAAATTTAAAAATGTTGTCAGCAAAATAAAGTTAACTATTATGACTGCCATTGGATAGACCAGAAGTGGTTTGCGGCCCAAGCGGTCAATAATCAGCACACAAATTACAGTCGTGATGAAATTGACCACACCAGTGGACAGCACAGCATACTGAATGTAGTCGTCCTCGATGCCTGAGTTTCTGAAAATGCTCTCTGAATAGAAAAAGACGGCGTTGATGCCGCACAACTGTTGGGCAATCTGCAGAACCAGTGAGGTAATCAAAGACCAGCGTAGTTTGCTTGAGGTCAACAACTTGCCAAACGAGACCACATTTTGACTTTTAGAATTGCTGGACTCGTTCTGAATTTCCTCCATGTCCGCGTCGACATTGGCTCTGTTTCTGAGGGCGCGGAGGGCTTTGCGGGCCGAATCAGGGTCAGAATTGGTCAACAGCAAGGCTTTTGGTGTCTCTGGAAAAAAAAACAACAAGCTTAAACTGCCTGCTAGTGCTGGCACTAGCGGCATGGCCAACAATACGTGCCAAAGTGATCGATTGCCCAATATTTCCTTAAAGCCAAGTATTTGAGCAACCAAAATGCCAATGGTGAGACACAGTTGGTGAGCTACGCCGGTCTGACCGCGTAGCGATGCTGGCGAAATTTCGGACAAGTAAGTTGGTATTAAGCTACACGACATGCCACCCTGAACGCCGAACAAAAATCGGCTAATCACCAAACAGATTGGCGAGTTAAAATAGAACGAACAGATGACCAGAATGCCGCCAATGATCGGAAACAAGTTATGAAATAGAATTCCCTTCTTACGGCCAAGCAAGTCCAGTACATACTTGGACGTGAATGCACCAATCATGCCACCAATGACAAACAAACAATTAATGGCAGTCCACATGTAATCGGTCACTTTGTGCACTTTGGCCTTGCCATTGTTGAGCTCGATGCGCTTCGACTCGAGCAAATTGGTCTTGTTTTCCAATTTTTTGCCCAAAAACTCAAACAACTCGTCTATGGTCATGCTTTTGTTGTACTTTTGTTCGATTAGCTTTTCTTTTTCTTTTCTTTCCTCGTCCATTTTTTCCCTCAACTCAGTATCGCCTGTCCAATAGGTTTCCAAGTAAGCCGCCTTGCGCTCCTCGTACTTGTACAACTCCTCTTCATACTTGGACTTGTTGCCAATAAGCCAGCCCTCATTGAGCTCGAACAGCGCCTTGCCATCATGGTACCGTTTGAATAGAAAGGTCTCGTTGAATATGAACTCTTTGAGGAGCTGTGTGGGCGGATTGAGCGAGCTGATGTTGTAGCCAAATTGGAACGAGGCCGATGTCACTGTAATTACACACAAAAATAGATACAATGTCCATTTCTATTAGATATTAACATTTTTATTAGATAACTTTATCCAAAGGCCTGTTAAGCCAGTGCTTACGTCTTTTGGCTTGGTGTCCTTCGAAGTGGTCAAGTTTTGGTACACTTCGTTGTTGTCCATAGTCATTGCTAAGCTTAACCTAGTTCTTAAAAAGCAAAATTATTAAGTTTGTGGCTCTACAACCGCTATTTGTTTTCTTATTATAATAATTTTTTTTTTATTATAATTTAAGAGCCGCTCAGCTAAATTTTATGAGCGACTCATGGATAGTAAATATAATTACAACAAAAACTGTTTATAGATAAAATGTATTGTGAATTTGAAAATTTGCTTATTATTTTATTTTAATTTTAAAGAGATATTTGAAAAATTTGATAAAATTATTTCTTTTTCAATATAAAAACTGTTCATATCAGTCGATTTAAGTATTTAATTAAAAAATTAAAATTTTATATATATAAAAAAATAAAAAAGCAAATTTGTTGGTTTATCTCGGCTAGCGAGATACAGAGCTATAGAGTCACGTGATGGTTGAAATATGCTTGCGTAATGGTTTGCCACGCACACAAACACAGCTTAAGGTATCGCGAAGACAAGCTAAGTGTCTATAGAATAGAAGCAAGTGTCTGCAGATAGCTTCCTCTTGAGAGCATAATCTTGATCATGATTGTCATTTGACACACCCTTAGCTACCACCACATAAATAGTCTTACAATTAAAGAATATTGATTTATGAAGAGTCTTGATATTCAAGTTGTTTATCTGCAGTAGAGTTTTGGTATTCATAATTATTACACAATATTAGTATTAGATAGAGTATTACTTCGCTACCAAAATATATAGAAACCAATATTTATCTAACTTTAAAAAAAATAGATTATTTTATAATTATAATATTTTGGAATTTTATGTGCTTAGGTGGTCAAAATTTGGCCCAGAGAAGCCATTAAACTTTGTGTAAAATAAAACAAATAAAAATTTTAAACAAAAACATTCTTTTACTACTTGTGTCATTTTTTAGACAAATGAATCCCTAAACCGACTCTTAAATATCTGCTATGATAAGTTTTTATCTATTCTAAAATTCATTCTAAGAGACTTGAACCATTTAATAAAATAAAAACTCTCTCTATTTTACCAATAAATTGAAAACACTTGTTTACAAGAGAAATTTAAAACATATTTATCAATTAAGATAAAACATTTCTATACACATTCAATAATTGTGGTCAAAATTTTATCTTTTTTGTTTTTCTTAATTTTTGTTGTCGTATAAGATTTCACTCTTATATAGACACACACTTGGCTCTTAACAGACTGGAAAATCTTGATCCAAATGGCTATCTTCCAAAAGACTCTAATTAAACTTTAGCAAAAATTTTAATCAATAGATAATAAAAATTGTTTCTTAATACTTTTTTATTAAGTATTTAAGTAAAATAAAGCAACAAACAACTTTAAAATACCATTGTTATATTCCAAAATAAGCTTTATAAATGCATCACTCTTCTATTCGAATGGTAAATTTACATATTTATGTAAAGTGATATTATATTTGGGATCTAGTATAAAAAGATGAGTCAACCAGATCAAAATACACAATTTGTCACCTAATTGATTACTTTTTTTAATTTAATAATTAATAAACTATCAATCTTAATGATCATAATACAACTCTTGAGAAAAAACTCTTTTGATGACAATGAGCTGTTCTTTTCAATAATAAATCTTGATAGGAAATTATTACTAAGAAAAAAACACACTTTTTTGTTTATATAATTATTAATGATATATTTATTTCGTAATAAAATATTTTTTTCTAATATGAATAAGTCATAGTCTAAAATTACTAGTCACGATGGAATTTTTTTCCCAAGGTGTGTTTAAATTGCTAAAATAGGCATTTTATTTGGCAAAAAACCACTTGACAAGACCACAACTAGCTCGAATTGCGTTCAATTTACGCAAACCTAGCTATCATTTATCATTTGAATTAAACTTGTACTCAGTCTCACCTAAAAAAAAATTGTGTCATACAAATATTTATAATGGATTAATATTTTTACACAATTAAAATATAAAATAGTGAACTTAATAATTTAGATTTTTAATCAATCGACCAGTTATGTCCAAAATTGATTTATTTTAGAATTACTTGGCCTACATTTATCTAAAAATACCAGTTATTTGGCACACAATCACACATTATTAAAATTTAAATTTTAAATTATATACATATATACATCAAGTGTTTATAAGTGTATGATGCAATTTTTCTAATTATAAAATATAATTATTACGGCAAAAACAACAAAAATCATTGAGCTTTTTTTATAAAAAAAAACAATTATTAAAGAAATAGAAAAAAAAATTATTTTATTGTTATGGAGATCTAAAAACAACCAAATTTGGTTGTTTAGGTGAGGTTGATACTTTGAGAATTAAGTCGAAAATTTTGCCATATGCGAGACTAAACATAAATGGTCATTATTAAATACTGATACTGAATTAATCTTATCTTCGGGCAATAAAATTAAAAATAATTTATCAAAAATTAAAAGAAATAAATAATCTCAAATTTAAAATTACTTTATTATTTATTATTATAGATAAAAAAAAAGAATAACAAACAAAATTTTCGTTTTTTTTTTATTAAAAATGGTCTTTAAGGTAAATAATAAATATCTAATTAAAGTAATATAAACAAAACAATTGATGATTTTTAAGAGACTAGAGACTTTCTTCATACTAAAAGCTTTGTACTTGACTTACTGTCTTGCTCAAACTGACAATGAAACCATGTTTACTGATGAGACATTTTCTGACACCACTTATTCACCCTATACCACAATGGCACAGTTGACAATTGCCACAAAATGTGACTTTCGGCATAGTTTAAAACCAATTTAATTACATAATAATTTATTAAATTATTAAGGCTTTATAAATGTGACTAATGTGATCTCGACTGACTCACAGATAACCTTAATTCTAAATACCAATTTTTCAAATAACTTCACATGCTATTCAAATCATAGCTTGTTGATAATAAAAAATGACATTGATGGCTCGGTGAACGAGGCGGTTTGCCAAGACCTTGAACCTGCTACCGAGTACAGCCTCGAGTTTGAGACCGATTGTGACACTTATGTCGGACAAGAACCTGTATTGACAAGTAGGCTTTATCCGAATCAAGATTTATCTTTATGAATAAAAAATAAAAAAATATACATTATATAGAATATGAGTCTTTAAATTGTTTGGTGAAAAATAAACAAGATAATGATTTGAGTGTAGAATGTGATGGTTTAAAGTGTAGGAATTGTAGTGTTGTATTTGAGTTGATTGACAAGGAAGTAAACACTTCTGAGTATATTAAGGTATCATCTGGTGACAAAATAGCCATTAATTACACATTTTCCGTGCTCAATTGCAGCGAATATGAGCTACATGCATTTGTGGAGAAGCAGTATCTGAGTCCCAGTGACAAAATACAAATTGATCCGAATATAGGTAATTAGCTTAAATTAAATAAGAAAAAAAACTTTTTTGGACAATTTTATTATTCGGAAAGAAATATTTCCCAATTTGGTCAATTTTGAAGTTAAAATGGACATTGAAAATAAAAGTATCGAATTCTTGATAAATAACTTGTGGAAATATTGTAGATATAGCCAAATAAGAAAAATTATAAGCGCACCTGTTGAGTGTAATTCGAGCCATTACAATCAAATATTTGAAAGTTTAATGAATGTATCATCATCAAATTATCTAAATGAGACCATAAACAATGAGTTTATAAAACTAATGACAAATTATAGTTTTGAAGTAATTGTTGAAAAGCAGTTTGAGACTTCAGTCAAATTGGTCAATAGGACCATATTCATTGAAACAGGTAGAATTTTGACAAAAGATAAGATAATTGAATAATGTTGAAATTTTTTTAAAATTAAGATGGTTTGCCAGTAATTTTGGAATCAATCGATTCTAATGCGAACAAAATATGGTTCCAATTGAGTGACATTGTAGAGTGTACATATTTTAAAATATATTGTAAATATGGAAATAATGTAACAATAGATACCATTTATGACCAAGAGTTTAACAATGGTTCATGTTCTGATCTTGAGTCCAATCAGCTGTATGATGTGGTCGTGGAGACCAAGAACCATACGGAGACAATCACCTACGTTCAATCAATATTTACAAGTAATTTTTTTATTATCTTTTTAGTCTATTTAAGGTGATAAAGCATACAAAAAAATAATAAAAAGTAAAATTTTATCTGAATATATTTATTCTGATTTTTTATAAGTTTTAAATGTTTGATTTATTTTATTTAGAGATAGTTTTTATTTTTGAATTAAATTTTATTATTAAATATTGTTTAGTTAATTAAAATATTAGTTTATTTTAATTTAAGAACTAGTTCCAGTTTGGATAATCAGCTTTGACCAAAATGATGAGCTAAATTTTACCTATAAACTAAATTGTACACAAAACCAATTCGATTCCTATCAGCTGGCATTTAGAGATTTATCGAGCATAGATCAGTTGTTTGTGAATAGATCACTAATTAGTCAAGGATGTAGCCAATTGGAATATGATATAAATTTTGACTACAAGACTGAATTATTATACGGCTCTTCGTACGAAGTCAAAATTCGTACCTTTGGATGCAACCAAACTTGTTCAGCTGTTTCAGAGTCTTTTTATTTTAAGACAAGTTTGATAATTATTTTTTATTAATTAAATTATTAAAAATTCAACTAGGACTTGACAATTTTCAGCTATTGTCATCACCTGTGTCAACTTTATCAAGTACTAACAACTCAATTTCTCTCAAATTGGCTACAAATGATCTACCACGTGACCAATACGGCACCATACTTATCTCATGTGCAAACCAATTATCCAACAAGGCTACGTGCATTCCTCACACAGATAACATTTATTATCTCTTATGCACTTGTTACAATTTAAATTCTAATAGTGAATATCAGATATTTTTACTCAATGAAAAAAAAGACTTTGTACCAGTGCAAAATTATATTAAAAATTTTTATACTAGTAATACAATTAATTACTTATTTTAGAGATTGATTTTTAAATTTTAATTTCTTTTCCAGTACCAAATCCGGTCATACTGAAACCAATCACTTTCACCGGTCTGATTGGATTCATCAGTTTTGAGCCAAATAACCCGGATCCATTGACGCATCAAATATGCTATATATACAGGACTAGGGAATTTTGCTCGCCACTTATTGGCAACAAGTTCAATGGCACTGATAAAGAAGACTTTAAATTTGGAAGTGTTTACACATTTTACATCATTAGCATTGGTTATAACAATTTTACAGTAAAGTCAAATGAAAATGAGGTAAAAGTTGGCTTGGACAAAGTTAAAATTCCGTCCAATTACCCAGTATTTAGTTCTGAAAGAATAATTAGGGTGACATTTGAGCAGGAAAGATTGCCAGAGCAAAACTGGGACTCGATAACTATTAAATGTCAGAGTTTCCAAACTGAGCTAATAAGTAAATGCAGTCCAATTGGTAAAAACATGACATGTACATGTGACACTCTAATCGAGTCAACTGCCTACAATGTACTCTTATTGACCAATAAAGACGACTTTAATTCAGAAGAAGTTTTAATCGGACTTGCGTACACAAGTAAATTATCTTGAATTAATCAGCATTTTTTTTTGAATAAATTAATTAATTAATAATTTTAATTGATTGAATTTTTTTCTAAGAACCTCCTCTGGTGTCATGTAAGATAGATACCAGTGAGAACCTATTTGAGCTTAGTGTTGAATGCTTGCTGGACAAAATCAAAGTCGAATATGTGTCCGAATTGGTACTCTATTTGGTAAATGAAGAAAATAAACAGGTGGTCAATGTGACATGTTCAACAGGTGCTTTCCAAAATTGTAACTTACAGAGTCTAAGATTTTTCACCATATTCAAGTACAACTTTGAAAAGCTAACTCCTGGCACAAACTATTCATTCGAGTCACGCTCTTATTCTTCCAGAATACCAACAAGTCAATTCAATATGGCAAAGATTAAATTTCAAACAGGTATTGTTTTAGGAGAGAAAAACCATTTTTTTGATAAAATTTTATTCAGATATGGATGGGCCTAGGCTAGTAAATATTGCGCCAAAATTAAACAATCTAGAAGTCAGGTTCCAACCACCACAGACAGAAAATTATGAGCTCGAGTTTATTTTATATGAATATAAAAATAATGATTTTAAAATATGCACTCAAATTTTGTATAAAAAAAATGCAAAATTTTCCACAGATTCCATTACTTTTGATTACCAGCTTTCGACCGCTTTTAAAGTCGAGTACAAAGTTGGATTTAAAATGAGCAAAATTGGCTTCACAAATAAAGAACAAATATTTGGCCAGTCTTATCGAGTACCCTTTCCAGGTAGATAAAAGAAAAAAAAATTTTAATCATCAATCAATAATTTTTTTGTATATATTATTAGGTTATGGTATTGCTTTGTCTACCATTGGAGGCATATTACTGTTCGTATTACCTGTTCTGGTATTTTTTTTGCTAAGATATCACAGAGAAAAAAAAATCAAGGAGAGAACTTTGGTAAAACCGAACGATTTGCAAAAAATAATTGACGACTGGAATGAGCACCAGAATGCAGGCTTGGAAATTGAATGGCTGGTAAGATGGTCTCTCTTAGAAGCTAAATTAGATCAAGAGATAAATAAATTATCTGTTTATATTTGATAAGATCTGATAACTTAGATACCTGAGAGAATATATTTTTACCATATACTGCTTTGGATGGTTGACTTAAATTCTGAAATAATTAATAATTAATTTAAAGACAGTAGACTTGATGAATGATGATATGAAAAATTTTTTAATTTTTATATTTGGTTTTAGATAATTAAAAATTTTAAAATGAAAATTAAAAAAGCTTTTTTAAATTATCTTTTTAAATTGTAAAAAGATTATTTTTAAAATTTCAAGAGATTAAATAATGAGGCAATCGAGACAGAAATGAAAGAAAACTACGAACTATATGGAAATGATAGCGAGAACAGAAACAAAAATAGATACAAAGATATACTGCCGTGTAAATTGAATTGAAAAATTTTATTATCTCATAATAAATTATTTAATTGTCATTTAGATAAGCATAGTCGGGTTGAGTTATTGACTTTTCAAAATGATGAAGACAATAACCAGGATAATTATTCATCGAACCAATCTTCCAGCAGCTACTACTTCAACGATGATTACATAAATGCCAACTTTATTCCTGTAAGTCGAGCCATATAGATAAGCACTTACTTTCCTAGTAGACAAAATATCAAAATAATAAAGATAGAAATGCAAATTTATATTCATATAATTTATTTAACTAGCCATTGGTAAAAAAAATTTTTCTGGATATATGGTACCAAATTGGAAATTATCTTTATATATACAAATTTTGTTTATTTAGCCCATTTAAGATTCGCTCATCAACTTTCTTTAAAAAATTTAAATTTAATTATCGATTTATTAATTAAAAAATATTTAAAAAAAAAGGGTCTAGAGAGCGAGTTTCAGTATATAGCCTGTCAAGCGCCACTAAAGAATACATTCAATGACTTCTGGAAAATGATTTATGAAAGATATATCAGCTTGGTAATAATGCTAGCCAATGTTTATGAGAAGGGATATGGTCAAAATCTTAAAAATTGTGAGGTTTACTGGCCTCAAAAGCTGAATGAAAAGAGGAGATACGGCGCATTGACCATTTGTGTGACAAAAATAGTGGAACATGAAGATTATGACATTAGATACATATTGATTGAAGCGGACGAGACCCACAAAGTCCGCCATTACAATTTCAAGTCCTGGCCGGACAAAAAGTACCCAAAAAAAGAGGCACTTTACAATTTTTTAAAGGTGATCCGGACACAGAGGTTGAAAAGTGATAACAAAGGATCTGTGCTGGTTCATTGCAGGTAATAGAAAGTTGTGTCCAAATTTTTTGTGCTGAAATGAATGTTTTAAGTGCTGGTATAGGAAGAACTGGCACCTATTTGGCCATTGAATACCTGGCTGAACTAATTCGAAACAAGAAGAATGTTGACATTTACCAAAGAGTGCTTCAAATGAGGCGCTACAGACCAAAAATGGTTCAAAATTCAGTAAAAACAATTCAAATAAAGATATTTATATTCCTTATAATTAAATTTTGATAATAGATACAGTATAGATTTATCTATGAAATGTTAGCCTATATAAATGAACGTCAAAATAAAAAAAGTAAAAATTTTTCATAAAAGATAAATAGATAAATAATTTTTGTGTTGTCAGGAAGTTTTAAAAGACCAAACGAAGGCTTCACAGACATAAACCATTTTGAACTCGCCACCAAATGAAAATCTGTTTAAAGAATGTTAAAAAATTATTTTTGTTCAAATGTTAATAATTTAAATAAACAAATTTTTATTTTTTAAATTTTTTTATTTTTAATTAATTAATGTTATTAAAAATTAGTAAAAATAATTTCGTCCATTTTCACTTTTACCAATGTCGTTGCCTAAATTTTATACTACCAAGACTTAATTTATGTCACCAATAAAATAATTAAATCTTAAATTAAAAAAATAAAATTTTAAATTAATAAAAGAATATAAAAAAATTGTAAGTTTTTATTATTTATTTTTTTTAAAATGAATTCCAATTGTGAAGTTGTGATAGTGTCAGCACACCGAACACCCATAGGAAATTTAAATGGTATTTTTTCTCAATTAAAAGCCGCTGACCTAGGCACCACAGTACTCAAACACATCCTTGGCACTACCAAAACTATACCAGATGAAGTAATTATCGGACAGGCACTAACAGCTGGCCAGGGACAAAATCCAGCAAGACAAACGGCTTTAAACGCCGGCTGTCCAAACACAATTGCGGCTACTACAATAAACATGCTTTGCGGATCTGGTCTCAAGGCATGCGCTCTTGGCTATCAGGCAATTAAATGTGGTGATGCATCTGTAGTTGTGTGCGGAGGCCAAGAGTCAATGAGCCAAGCTCCACACTGTCTTCATATTAGAAGTGGACACAAGCTAAATGATGTAACCATGCTGGATACAATGATGAATGACGGTCTGGTGGACGCTTTTAATAATTGTCCAATGGGAAATACTGGTACTTTTTTTTTAAAGATTGGAGATTACTTTTAATTAAAACAAAAAAAAAAGCTGAACATGTTGCTAAGACTTTTGGCATTAGTCGAGAAGACCAGGACCAATTTGCACTCAATTCTCAGCAAAAGTATCAGACTGCTTTTGCCAGTAATGCTTTTAGTTGTGAAATAGTGCCTGTCAAAGTGGTCGAAAGACGAGAAGAAAAAATAATAACCAAAGATGAATTTCCACGGGCAAATACAACTTTATCTGCACTTGAAAAACTTAAACCATGTTTTGTCACCGATGGAACAGTCACTGCCGGAAATTCCTCGGGCATAAATGACGGAGCTGCTCTGCTAATGCTTACTAGCCTAGAAGAAGCCAATAAGCGCGGTCTAAAGCCCATGGTTCGCATCGTGTCTTGGTCACAACACGGTAATGAACCAATGCTAATGGGAGTGGCTCCCATTGAATGCATCAAAAAGACTGTCCAAAAAGCCAATTGGTCTATGGACGATATAGACTTGTTCGAAATAAATGAAGCTTTTAGCTCACAGAGTTTGGCCATTTTAAGAGAACTTGGTCTAGATGCAAACAAAGTGAATGTAAATGGTGGTTCGTTGGCTCTTGGACATCCGATTGGATGCTCTGGTGCCAGAATTTTAGTCACTCTTATCCATACCATGATTAGATTGAACAAAAAGAGGGGTCTTGCCGCCTTATGTGTCGGAGGTGGCATGAGTGTAGCAATGTGTGTAGAGGCTTTTTAAAATTTAATTTATTCAATTAATTAAATCGAATCAAGTTTAATAAAAATTTTAGCTTTAAAGAATTTATTTTTATTATTACTGGATGTTAAAGTCCAAATAAAAAAAACTAATTAAAATTTTTAGTTTAATTAAAGAAGAAATAAGATGTCCAAGAAGTCGATTCTTGATGCAGCAACTTTGAGCTTTATATCAGATATGGCCAGGGGTGTTAAGTCCGATACTGATAAAGAAATGAGCGAGGATGAACCAATTAGCAAGACTGAGCAATTGGCCAACAACTTTGACGCCGATCTCTGTCTCAATTCAGAATCGGATGCTAGCAATTTCCAAATTGACACCATTGAAGCCAAAATAGAAAACAACTCTACCAAGACTGAACAGTTTGTTTAATTGAGAGATAATTTAAAAAGTTTAAATTGAATAAAATAAGGTCTAATGAAGATAAAGAGCCGGTTTTTGAGTTTAAGCTTTTGAGCAAAGCTGAACAAGAGTTCTCGTGTGAAAATTTTCAAAATGTTACCAAAGGTTGCAAATGGTAGCTTTTATTCAAGCTTTTTCGATTAAATTTTTTGATGTTTTTCCAAAGGTCTCCGGATGGAAGCTGTATTCTTACTAACAGCGAAGACAAAACTTTACGAGTCTTCGATCTAAATGAGAACATGATAAATTCAGAAGAAAAAACTACCAATGAATTGGTAAATACTTTTTTTTTTAAAAATATATTCTTTATTAAATAAATACACCGAATAAAAAATTTAATAATTAATTACATTTAAATAATAACTAATAATGTTTAGACTCCGAGTCTGAAAATGTGTGAGCCTGAAATCATATATGATTATGCATGGTATCCGTACATGAATTCAAGTGATCCAATCACAGCATGGTAGACTCTTAATGTCCAACTTTGGACCAGCATTTTCTTTAATTGTAAAAAGTGTTTTTTCAACTTGTAAGGACAACCCGGTTCATTTGTATGATGCATACTCTGGCAAAATTAGATGTTCATACAAAGGATACAATCATTTGGATGAATTGGTAAATGCCTACTCAATAGCCTTCAATTCATCTGCTACCAAAATCTACTGTGGCTTCAACAAGTGTATCAAAATATTCGATATATCTGTACCAGGCAAAAATTACCAAGACATAAAACTTCATGGTAGTAAATAAATAGATTTATCATTTTTATTTATTTTTCTAAATATAATTAAACAAATTTTATCTCAAAGATGACCAGTACAAGATGCCAGGAATTATTTCTTGTATGGCCTTTTCCAAAGTTTCAAACGGAATCTATGCTGCTGGTTCTTATACCAAATTCAGTAACCAAAACACCAATTAATTTATTCAGAGTTAATTTTATTTTTAGTTGGCATATTTGTCGAGTCAACAAACGAGCCAGTTTGTTTGATTCAAACTCACAAAGGTGGCCTCACTCATCTAATGTTCTCATCTGATGGCAATAGGCTTTATTCAGGTGCCAGAAAAGACCCAGACCTGTACTGCTGGGACATACGCAACCCTGGAAAATTATTACAAATTTTTAGAAGAAATGTGACCAGTAATCAGCGCATTTACTTCGATTTGTATGACAGTGAAAAGTACCTAGCTAGTGGAAACAATGACGGAAGTGTGTCGTTTTGGAATGGTACTGATTTTGACATAAGCAAGGAAGATGAACCATTGCTGTACAAACTGAATTCACATTATGATTGTGTCAATGGTGTGAGCTTTCATCCAACTCTAAAGCTATTGGCAACGAGTTCTGGCGAGCGTAGAATTTACTCAAATTATTCAGACAGCTCGGATGAAAGTGAATGTGAAGCAACCAAATCGGACATTTCTCTTAAAATTTGGAAACATTCTCTATAAAATATTATAAATAAAAAATTATTTTTAAATTTAATTTATTTAATTAAATCGATTGAAAACCCTTTTTTATTTAATGATGACTTTGGTATCTTTAAATTAAGTAATGTGGTAAAAAAGGTACAAAAATTGGTACATATTTTTAATTTAAAATTTATTTCTAAAATCTGAAAAAAATAATTAACAAAAAAAATTATATTAATCTAATAAATTAAAATTGTTATTTAATTTCCTAAGGAATGAACAAATAAGTTTCTCAAGGTGTTTGGCCTTTGCTGCCGCAACTTTGACAATTTCCGAATGGTCAGGATCGTGGTCTTGGTAATCAATGGGAGCCATGTCAGTGATTATTGAACAAGCAAGAACCTTGAGACCACAATAAGCGGCTACAACAGCCTCGTGAGAGGTCGACATGCCAACACAGTCCATGCCAGATGCAAGACAGAACTTGGAATCGGCCACAGTTTCATACGAGGGACCACCTATTGTCCCGTAGACCCCTTCGTGGATTGGAATACCCAACTCCTGACTGCATTGTTTGAACAAATCGCGCAAATTTTTGGTATATAACTTGTTAATTGGGACAAATCGGGGTCCGAATCGGTCATCATTGACGCCAATTAGTGGATTTTTGAGACCAAGTAGTGGAAGACTCATGTGATCTTTGATCAGCATAATATCGCCCACGTTGAATGCTCGGTTCAAACCACCTGCAGCATTTGTCAACACAACCATCTTGCATCCAAGCAATTTGAATATTTTTATTGGCAAAGTACACAATGCCATCGAATATCCTTCAAATGGATGGAAACGACCCTGCATGCACACCACTGGCACTCCGGACAAATTACCAAAAACTAAATTACCCTTATGGCCCAAAACTTTGTGATAAAAAATTAAGAAAAATAATCATTTTTTTAGTTTCATGTTACCAGTAGTCCGAGGAAATTCTGGTATTTCGCTATAAGGTATGGAAATGGCATTTTCGACCAAATTTCCAATATCGCCTAGGCCGCTACCACAAACAATGGCCACTGCTGGTTCAAAATTTACTCTGCTTTTAATTAAATTAGCCATTGATTGGCATTTTTCATAGGTGTAATAGGCGTTCGTGATGGCCTCATGGTTTATAAACTCTCTTGGTAAATTAAATTCTTTCATATAAGATTCTTTTACTTTATCCTCTGTGCCGTTCATTTTTTTTTTATCTAATTTTTTATTATCATTAAAACTTATTTAAATGTAGAATTATTAAATTTTATTTTTATTATATAAATTTTATACTTAAAAGTTTATGATGTTGTTGCGGTGTTTTTAATTATGTCTTTGTTTTTGTCATTAAGTGATCTTTAAACTAAACACATCAACTAAACATGTTTTTTATCTCATATGATAAAATTTTTGCTAATTTAAAACAATAAAATTATATTTTAATATTATTTTAGATAATTTTTGTCAATTAAATCACATATTCTTGATTTATGTGCACATTAAATTAAAATTATAAGCATTCTTTTGACTAAAATTAGAAAAGATAGTTTTAAAAAAATAAATTTTATTCTGTAATAAAAGATAGGAACTTTTTTAGTCAATTATTTAATTAAGTCAAAATTTAAATAAAATAAATTGTACCACAAGCATTTAATTGTAAGAGATATTAATTAAATTTCTCATTTCTAGTCACGAACCATTGTCTTGAAGACTGAGTTTGGTAAAAATTTTTAGTCACGAGATGCATTGCCGTATATCTTTTTCTATGATGAAAATGAGACTGATGGTGACAAAAGATGATAAATGAACTTAGCATTTTATAGAAGATTTTAGTGAAAAATTAATAAGTGGCGATAGAAGGAAATGGTATTTCCAATGGAGATGAATAAGTAGAAAATAAAATTTTGGTAACGATAAAAATCAAGTTGAAATTAATTTATAAGGTATGGTAAATGTTACTGTCACTTGTAGAGCAATAAAATAATAATTTCTCCCATTTGGTCAACTTGCATCAACAAAAAAAATAATAATTTGATTTTTTAATATTTTTGCCAACTAATTTAATATGAAATTAATATTTTTTTTCTAAAAAAAATACAAAAATAAAGCTAAAAAATTTAAGACTAAACAACAATAAAATAAATAAACTATTATTTTTCCTATTATTAATAAAATAATAAAATGTTCTGACTAGTAGTTTAATAAAATTAAGCCTTTTTTATATTGGCAAAGATTGTTTTTCTTCTTTAGATGTTGATATTTGAGCTGTGGCTAAAATTAAGAAAAAAAAATATTTTTATTTTTTTTTTGATAAAAGATAAATGATATCTACTTTGCATTAAAGTCAAGCTATTTTGTTCGTCAATATTCAAGAATTTCTTCTTGAACTTTTTGAGCACTTGTTTGTTTGTGAAAATGTAAATTCCGGAAGACCAGACAAGCGATGCTTTGGCAAACATTGAGGGAATAGTTGCAGTGAGTGGATCCATTTTTCCATGGTCGAAAAAAGCCGTGTACATGCTGACAATGGCGTATGGCGTCCAACTAACCACAAAGCCAGCTTAAAGTAAGCAAAAAAAAATAATGCATGTTCATCTAATTGATCTTGATCTTGTTTACCAATTAGAATTAGAGCTGAGATGGTCAAGTCCTTTTCAACTCGAATTTTTTTGATCATTTTTCGATCCAAAAAGTTATTTGAATTATTCAAAAACTTTGGCAAATTACGAATCTTGCCAGTCAAAATTTTGAGTTTAAAAAGAATAAAATTGGTGCTAGATTTACCATTAGAATGAGCTTTGTGTTGGAAAAAATAATAGCTGATAAAGGAAGTGCATAGACAAAAGTGAATATTGTGATATTGTAGCTCAGAACATTGAAAGTTCTTAATTTATTTTATTAACTTTTTAACTAATTAAATACTGTTTAATTAATACCTTTCGTTCCATTCTACACTACAGCTGGTCAAAGTGCCTTCAAGCGAATAGTGAGACCAGCCAAAAACAGGAAGTGAGGCCCATATAACTCCAAACATGGCGCAAAAAAAAATGATAATGATTGAAAATTTGTAGTCAAATGTCTTTATACTGAGTGGCTTATAGATAATATAAAACCTAAATAAAAAGTTGAATTTTGTCTCGTAAATGAGCAGATAATTAAGACCTTTCGAATGATATTGCTGAAAGTAGGTAAACACTAGTGCATCCGATTGAGTACATGGCAAAACCAGCAAAAATGCATCCAGGTTTGTCAAACATCCATCTTGGAAAAAAGACAACATATAAACACATTAGCCAATTGGCTAATTTTGTTAACTACCTGCACTTAAAATTGCTCACAATGACCATTGGCAATTCAATTATGGTTCCGACCAGATTACAAACAGTCAATGCGAGCATGAATGCATTCATTGAATTTCTCAATTCTTTAAAATAGACCAAGATCCAAAGCAATACTGAATTGGCTATTAAGCTCAGGACAGTGATAATGAGACAATAAATTGCAATTATCTGCAATTTGTGGCACTCCACTGTTGGCTCCACATTAAATGGGTCAAAATTGACCATCGAAAAAGACTCATTGATCATTTTTCTCAATTTTTTTATCAAAGTTAAATTAAAAAATTTTATCATATAGATACAAAATAAAAAAAGAGCTTTTTAGACAAATTTCCGACTAGTCATAAATTGCATGACTTGTAGGAATCAATTAAGCTTAAGAAAATAAAAAGTACTAAATGACATTCTTAATAGTATATGACACAAACAATGCTGAAAAAAATTTATTTTTTAAATTATTCCTAAATATTTTTATACTTATTCTAATAAACAATTATTTATTTACAGTATGATTATTTTAACTATATCCATTGAATAAGTTCAGATCAAAATTAAATATAAAACATTTTACCAAATTGGCAAAGTTTTATATTCATACGAAAGTATAACAAATGGTTCAATTCTCAATGTCTTACGTTCTAAACGATCTAAGGCTTAGATCAATATAAAATAATAAGATAATCTTTACGTAATTGATTAATAATTATCGTTTGACTGATCTTTGTTTCTAGGTTTAGCTTAAAATGTTGATATTCTGGGAGGAAAAAAATCTTAAATATTAAATTAGTTTTTAAATAATTAAATGTCAATATATAGTTTGTATTAGATCAAAATTAAAGATCTAATTTATTGATTTGATGGTGATAAGATATTTCAATTTGACGTAAGACAATGCGCCAAAGCAAGAAAATCGATTGGGAATTTGGTAGACCTAGACTACTTACAGTTAAAATTCACACAAATAATTAATTATTAATATTAATACTAAATATTTTTTAAGAAATTTTTTAAATCTATTTAAAAATAGTAAATAATCTATTAAAATAAGAAAGAAAAGAGGGTAATAATTACGTCATTTGTCTAAGAGCAAATAACATGATATAATTTTATTCAATAGTAAATAATTATAATTCTATTTCAATGAAAAATAAATCATTCTTAATTAGACTGATTGAATTTTTTTTAATCTTTATAAATCTATTATTTATCAGTGTAAAATTTTACTAATTATTGTATCAATTGAAAGCCAGACATTGTTCCTGCTGTTTTTGAACCATAATTAAAAGTGCTTCATGAGTCTCAGAAATCGCCTACAGAAGTATTTCACCTGACTAGGTTTTCTGTCGAATTGGGGCCAAATTACCGTGGATACACTTCAAAAGAATTATATTTTGAAGTATATAATCATTTTTTATCAATTAATACACTTATAATTACACATTACTCTTATAATAAATAAAAATATTATAAAATAGGAAGTATAATTGATGTGGCTAATCATTTGGCTATCTAATGACCAATATTAATTGAAAATAATTGAAGCCAAAATTATCAGAATTTAGTTCAATTAATCAAAATTGTAATTTTTTCAAATAAAAAAGTATATAAAAGTTAAACAAAATTTCCTTTATTATTTTAATTAATAATTTTATTATAAATTTCAATTTGAATTATTTATTTATAGTTAAATAGTTTATTGCGACGAATAAAGCATAAAATCTGATAAATAGGTAAAATTTAATTAATTAGGAAAAAGAAACAATGTAAAATGTAGATAATTAGTAATTAAGTTGTATTGTCTTGGAAGTATTTGGAAATTTTTGGAAATTGAGCTTCCACTGCCTCAACTCTCAACTTGTTTTGAATATATTAAAGGAATCAGGTATATTGGTTGGATTTAAACATCATAATAAAAAGTTTCTCAATCTATATTAAAATCTACAATCCGATTATTTGATCTTAATATTAATTAATGATAGCAAAACCGCTGCGAAACTTAACTTAATATAATGAATAGAGAGATTTTTAAGTATAATCCAGAGTCATCCAGAAATACCATTATCTTTTTAGAATATGTATAAAAGTAACGCAGGGTCCGGAAATAAGAGTTTATTTGAAAAGATGAGAATTATTTTTTTTATTAAAAAATAAAAGTTAAAATTAAAAATATTAAAATAATAAATGTCCAATGTAATTTAACTAATTAAATTTAATTTTTATTTATCTATTTTAAATTTTTATTTACAGTTTGTTTCAAAAAAAGTTAACAGTTTGCTTAAGCAATCTTTAAAACCAGCTAGAAATAAATGCTTATCTTTACTGTAGTTTTGGTGAAATAACCAAATAAGAGAAATATGTTTATTTGCCAAATGGCTTTTATTAAAATCTAAATAAAATAGAAACGACCAATAACGAAAATAAATTCAATTCGTAAACTAATTCGTTATAGTGATGGTTCAAATCACTATAACAAAACATAATGCTCTCACTAGTCACGTGATGCTACGACATCACATTTACATGCTTAAACAATGTCCAAACAGTTTAAGCTTTCAATTTCAATTTTTTTCAATTTCAAGGTTAATCAACAGGCTAGTGCCCATGTCAAAAAGACCGATTAACACTCCATTTATTTAAATAAAATATGTTTCACAAATTAAAAATTAATTGTTTATATAATTATTTAAAAAAATAAAACATTGAAATATTTAAATTAAATTTTTTGAATTTTTTTACAAAATCTGAAAAAATTAGATTAATATTATTAAAAATTGAATGCTTAAATGTTGTAAATTTCAACATTGTCACGTGCTAGTCACGTGATACTACGACATCACATTTACATGCTTAAACAATGTCCAAACAGTTTAAGCTTTAGTGTTCCTTTAGCATTGCTTTAGCAGTTCACAAACACTCCTTAAACTGCTCACAAACATTGTTAACTTTGTTTAGAAATGTACAGAAAATTATTTTAAATATTTAAAACATTTTTTTAGCTCAAATAAACAATTAAATCATTTAAGCAAAAAGCAAACAAGGCAGCCTAGCATAATAGCTTGTTACAGAAATTCCTCAGAAAACTTGGCAATAGTGCCAGCTATTTGTCCTCGCGAGCCAGTATCTATATTAACTAGCCTTTAAAACTTACAATTAGATTTATTTATAAAATAAATTATTCTTCTTTTTCAATAAAAAATTTTAAACTTTAAATAATTTCAAATAAATCGTTAAACTGTATTTTTTGCTGAAATTTTCAAATTAAATAATAAATAAAAAATTTAAAACCATGAAGAATTTGACTTAATATTTGGATAGATAAATGCCACATTGGCTAAGCATTTGAGCATGATCCAACAAAATTAATTGAATACTCTAATCAAATAAAAGATTGTCTCTTTTTTTCTTAAGATTTTTATTTCCAAAAAAGTAGACAAAAAAAAAAAAAATTTTTTTTTATAACTTTTTTTTTTTTATTATTGTGATTATTTTTTATCTATACGTTTTCTACATCTTTTTCTTTGACCTTATCTTTCTTTTTTTTATGCTTTTTAACTTTCTGCTCAGTGTCTTGGCCATTCTCTTCGACCACTTCCATGGTCTCTTCGACTTGTTCGGGCTTGTCGTGCTTTCTCTTTTTAGCCGGGGCCTCTTCCTCCTCTGCGCCATTCTGCTCCTTGTCCAAACTCTTGTCCAACTGCTTCATCCAGTCCCTGGGCGTTTTGTCATTCGGCTTGCCGTACTTGTCCAGCAGGCCATCTTTTATCATGGTCTTTTTCTTGGAGGCGATGGGCCCGAGGCCCCACTTGCGCGGGTACGTGTCCCTCTCCATGATGACCCGCTTGATCTTGGCTACAACGCCGTGATCACATGTGGACATGACTGCAGTGGTCATGAGCGCTATGGCCAGAGCGACCGCCTCTCCTTTGGTCGTCACAATAACAATCTCTTGGTTGATCTCGATGCCGTCCTCGTACCTGAGGACGCCGGGGAGCAAAATTTTGGCTCCGTAGCAGACGGCGTTGACCGCGCTGTCCTTCATAATGATCCTTTTGTGAGAGGTAAGCAAGCACTCGAGGGGTTTGATGGCGCGTCTGAGATAGCTCTCGTCTTTGAAGTGGTCGAAGGCGTACTGGGCGTCCAGGACGTCGTGCATGCTTACCATGTCGTCTCTCTCGGACTGGATGCCAGATCTGGGCCGTCTAAGCTCCTGCATAATGGCGCCAGTTCCCAACAATAGACCCAAGTGAACACACAGTGTACGTACATACGTACCAGCCTCGCAGCTTACCCAGAAAATGGCCAACTGCTTTTTGGTGTCGAATTCGACCAATTTGGACTCGTAAATGGTTCGAATTCGGAGATTGCGCTTTACGGCCGCGATTACCGGCGGTCGTTGGAACAAAGCGCCGCTCAGAGTCTCCAAAGCCTGGGCAACTTTTCTCTCGTCCTCTACGGGATTGTGAAATCTCACAATGCCGACGTACTCTTTGCCAGCGGACTGTTGCGACTTGGCCAAGCGGGTCGCTCGCTCAATGCACACTATTAGACACCCGGATACCTTGGGATCAAGGGTGCCCGAGTGACCAGTCTTTTGCACACGAAGTATGCGCTTAATCCAGGCGACTACTTCGTGCGACGACGGGTTCACCGGCTTGTCCAAGTTGATGCAGCCGGCTTTGATGTACTCGTCTATGGGACGATTTAGAGGCGACCATCCATTTGCCAGTGGTGTGTAATGATTTGTGCGTATGTTAAGCTTGTCAAAGTTTTTCAGCAACAAGGGCCAGTCCTGGGCGTTCAGTGTGCCTTTCTTGCTCGACGATTCCAGCACATGGTTCTTTTCGTGCTGCAATTTCTGCCAATTAAATAAATTATTTAATCAAATTTCTACATTAATCAAGTGTTTATAATTTACTGCTATTTTTTCGTCACTGGGCATACTAAACAGATAGCTTTGTTTATATTTTTTATTTTCTATATTCTATATAAGTAAAATAAAAAAAAAAGATAATATTTATTTTCTTTATTAAAATATAAGTTTGAAAAATTTAAACTAAAAGCATGTGCGTTTTAAAAATTTTATTCATAATTATTAATTTGGTAATTATTCAAGGATTAGAGGAGCTTGGTGATCAAATGAGTGTCTGTGTGTGCTCGAGCTATGAGTACCTGAATGGTTTGGCATGTGTTCTTTTCTATCTGAGCTGAATTGGTTTGCTATTTGGCTGGATTTAAAATTTTTTTTTTTCAAAAATTAAATCTTTCAAAATTAGCTTAACATTTGTTTTGATTTATTAAACAGATTTAGAATAGTTTCGCTCCAAGTAAAACCATTCTCAAGCAAAAAGAAACATTAATTTTTCTACTAATTATAACTTCTGGTCAATCACCAACAATTAAGATCATACCTGTATGAATTAACTCAATAGATGATACTTAAAACGCTAGTTTCAGCATAAAAGCTTATTAACCAAAAAATAATAATAACTACTTATTAGATTTTTGTGTTAATTTTTTAGTTAATTTGGTACAAGAGAACCGAAAAATTTAAAAAGTTAAAAACTGGTCCTGTAAATGCGCCATGGAAAGTTTTATCAACAGTCTGAGCAAAAACTGACAGATCCAAGAATGTTAGAAAAAGTGCAACTTTGTATTTACAGGACCACTAAGCAGTAAGATTTTTTGATTATTTTTTCGGCTCTCTTGTACCAAATTCACACGAAAATAACCATAAAAATCTTATAAGTAGTTATAATTAACTTGCACAGTGATCCATGCATCAAAGCTTGAAATTCGGGTCTAAGTTTAGGTCTAGATCAGTCCCATATTAAAAAAGACTAGTTTTATAAATGCAGCATCAGAACTTGCATTTCAAAATTAAAAATAGACAAAAAAAAGTATGAAGATATATTTTTTTTATTTAAAAAATTAATTTCCTAATTCAACTTTTAATGCGGCACTTGATTTTGGAGCAAAAGTTTAAATACTTGATTCTTGCGTTTTTAAAATGCACCCTAATCAGAAAATTTAAGTTTTATGGCACGCATAAGTAACTTTTCTGTTTTAACATGGGGTTGATCTGGGCTAATGCATGCACTTAAGCCCGAATTCCAAGTTTTGATGCATGGATTACTGTGAAAATTGTATTGAAGTCAGATCGTAGAGGAATTCAATTCAGAACATGAAGGACTCGAAAGAGCCAAAGATTTATACTGATCTTATCTTAACTTTACTGAATTATCTAATAATTTTTATAAAGAAAAAAGCTAAAAACATCAATATTTGGATCATTCTCAGAATCAAATATTATATCAATTATGTTTTGAAATTTTTATGGGTGATCATTGAAAAATAATGTGATCGTAACAGATCACATACCCAGCAAGATGACAAAGATCACATAGTCGACAAGACTCAAAAAATCCTGAAAAAACAAAGCAACTGCATTACTCCGCCAGTTGAGAGGAGCATCCAAGCTTTTAAGACACTATTTTGCTCATATCTAAGGCCATATCTTGAATAAGCATCAGTTGTCTGGATTTATAGTAAGAATTCAAGTCAAATGTTTAGAGCATTTATCTATGTGTAATAGATTTCAATGCATTTGAAGGTTGCCGTAGTTTATTATTATTTAGTATTACTGATTTTTTAATAAAAAAAAAACTATTATTTTTTTTAATTTATTTTTATTTTATATGATATTATTCATTACAATAGAAAATGACATAGAAGAGGCTTTTTTAATGTCTGCCATTTAAGACTAATTTAAGACTGCTGTACAAACTTGATAAACTTGGACGTAAGTCTGGATCCAGGTTTACATTTACATGAGTACACAAAAATTGTAAATCAGAGAACTTCTAAACGACTTTAGCAAAAGCCATTGGAAGGAAGAGATTGGCGAGCATCTTATAAAAGCTTAATCAGGCCAATTATTGACTACGATCCATTCACATACTTAGTAATGTTTAATAAAAGTCAAGACGTCCTTGAACCCATTCAGAAAAAAGCAATGCTATATAATTGTCCAGATGTTCAAAAGATGTGAACCTGGCAACAAATTTGAATCTGGACTTGAGAAGAAAACATAGCATGAAACTAGAGAAAGAAATATGCAAACAAGCTACATCAAGATATAACTTTCTGACCAACACAGTGGTTTTAAAGGCCAATGCTTAACCCGAAAGTATTGTTAACTCAGAGACAGTTAATGGCTTTAAAGCGGGTATCGACAGATAAGTGTTTGATATAGAACAAAAAAAGAACTGCTACAGCTCTTTTAGAGATATGTAGCAAGACAGCTGATGGCAATCATTTATCAAGAACTTTCACTGTACTTGAAAAGACGATTGTTTTTGGTCACCTTAACAGGAACAAAGCTTTAATTATTCAGATCTTTTTTACAAAGACAAATTATTAATATAATTGTATTGAGATAAAGGGAAAATTGTCCCGCAGTTTCCTCTGTGTTTAACACGAAACCATTGAATCTATCTATTTATAAATTTTCTACAATAATATTTTCATATAGCTATAATGGTGGAGCAACATGAAACAAAATGAGAGTACTAAATTCAACATAATTGGGATTAAATAAGAGTCGAGTTTTTGTTTTTATTTTATTTAATTATCTAATCGTTTTAATACTAATTACAAACTAAAAATTAATTATTTTTTTTTAATATAGTTTATTGGTAACATTTCTATTCATAATTCATAATTAAGTATATAAACATATTACCAAGCTTTGTTATTTTAGTTTTTTTTTTTAATAAAAATTGGCAATAAAAATTTTTAAAGTATTATTAAAATATTTATATTTAAATAAAACAATAATTAATATTTTTTGCAAAATTTTTGTTTTTCTACGCTAATATTTATGATTTTGTTTGAATAAAAGATAATAGTTTAAGTAGGCAAATATTTTTGATGCTATTAATTATTAGTGAATAATAAAATGATTTATATTTAGTATCTTTTCTTTGCCAGTTCAAATTTATTTGCTTATTTTATTTTTAATCTAAAATAAAAATAAATTTTCTTGTGCTGAATTAGGTCAATGGAAACTGGCTTGGTCATCTAATGTTAAATTGGAAAATAAATGTCTATTTCATAATCAGAAACTCTAGTCTGTAAAGCACTCAGCATTTTGTTCTAAGCGTGGTGCATGGTTGTATCATCATTTATGAAATTTGTCATAGAGCAATCGAATTGGAAATTTCAAGATCAGAAACTCTAGTCTGTAAAGCACTCAGCATTTTGTTCTAAGCGTGGTGCATGGTTGTATCATCATCTGGTGAAATTTTCCAATTCGAATTTCAAAGAATGCATTTCAGCCAATTAAGGAGGATAAACTATTTTCACTATGGTTCAAATAGTGGTGCATGATTTTGTCATCATAAATGCATTTAGGTAAACTGTGCTCAGGAATGAAAGAGTGTCAGCATCTATATAGATATATGACCCGAAAGATGGTAAAGCATCACAGCACACCTATTTAAAAAACCAAAAGATTGGATTCATTTCACATCTTGAGCCATATTTATAGTCTAGTTTTGCAAACACTCGTGCTTGGATGCAGCTTTGTGAAAAATTTCAGTTCAAAATTTTGACTGATGTCTTTGGTGCTTTTAAATTTGTCTTAAATTATTTTTTCTACCAAAATATAAATAAATGACACTTTGCCTGGAAAGAACAATAACTACTGAAATCTAATTAAATAAATTATTTCTGCTTTAAATGTTCTAGAGTAATTTAATTAAATTTGATTTAATTTTTCACTTAAAAAAGTGATAAAATTATGAACTATTTAAAAAAAATTGCATTAAAAATATATAAAAAATGAAAACATTTATTAGTATAATGTCTTTACTTAATTTTTAAATGTTATTTATTTTTATGTTTAGAGTTAAGCTTGAAGAGTTTGCCTCTTTTTAAAAATTAATTCTAAGTACTTCTTAAAGCTATTTTCTATTCATTTATCAAAATATATATGTGCGAAGCCCTAATCTTAAACCAATAAACTATCAATTTTAAATTAAAAAAGCCTCGATAATTCATGCCATTATTTAACAATATTTTTTCCTATTAATTAAATTGTCTTCAAAAATAAGTTATTTATTAGATAAAAATTTTTTTTAAAGGTTTTATTTCGTATAGTTTTGGAAAAAATGGAACTGGTGACCAGAAGAAATGGCTGCCAAGTATCAGACTAGCAGAAAAAAAATACCTTGTTAATTATTATAAATAGTTATAAAGGTAAGTTATTGTAAAAGAATGCTCATTCATCCTTAAAGAATTTTTTAATTTCTTTTCATTTATCTTCCTGTAGCTATCATTTCTAATTGAGAAAGAAGAATATTATTTCATTATTATAGTTATTTAATTGGTTCTAAAGAAGATCCAGACCTTTTAATTTATAATCAAAAATAAAATCTTAATAAATAATAATTTGCCGACATTTTAAAGTCAATCATAAATGACATTCGAATTCTATTCCATAAACGTCTTAACTTTTAATTAAAATAATTATAAGCTTTTTTTTTCTATCACGAAATGATTCCAACCAAATAGGTTTAATGATAAATATGAGCATATATCGAACAACTGTTCGATTAAGAATTTATGAGATAAAAATATATTTTTATTTAATCTTTACAAATAAAAAATTAAAGCAATTTTTTATAAATATCAATTTTTTTAGATTTTATTTAGACCAGAAATGAGCATAATTATTACGCAAAAATGAACAACAGTGTGGATTTTTTCAACCAAACACACCGAGAGTACCAAACCTCTTGGTACATGTTCATTTTTTTGTCTTGTTTGTACGGCACAATATCACTAGTGTCCGTAGTTGGCAATTCAATGATCATATTTGTTGTCTATAGGAACAAAAAAATGCGAACAGTTACCAACTATTTTATAAGTAATTTGGCTTTGGCCGATTTGGTGATTGGTCTTTTTGCAACGCCATTTCAGTTCCAGGCGGCTTATCTGCAACGATGGATATTTCCGGATATAATGTGCAAAATAGCGCCATTTGCATCAACTCTAAGTGCCAATGTTAACATTACAACTCTGGTCGCCATCAGTCTTGACCGCTACCATGTCATTTTGCATCCACTTGATCAAAAGTTGAGCAAAAAACAATGTATATACATTATTGTGGTAATATGGCTTGTTTCCATTTTGATGAGTATCAGCAAATTGTTCAACTATACTGTTTATTATTTCGTTGATCAGAAACAGTGCGGTCCTGACAACGATTTATTATTTAAATATGAGATAATCATATTGGCAGTACTGCAGTACATTTTACCATTTTTTATCATCTCATTGACCTATTTCAAAATTGGCTATTACATCTATTTTGGCTATAGGCCTCCATCTGTCAATGACGCGCAGTCCAAGACCAAGAAAAAAGCCGTCAAAATGGTGTTTATAGTTGTTTTTTTGTTCATTATTTGCTGGTTGCCAATTCAAGTGTTCAATGTCCTCAATGTCCTGTTTCCAGAATTTGTCGGAAGGTGACTTTGACCAATTCTTTATCTCACTAATTTAAATGGATTTTTAGCCTCAAGAATGTGCACATCATCTGGTTCCTTTCCAATTCTTTTGCCGCTTCCAATTCGTGCTACAATGTGTTCATATACGGAATTTGTAGTGTAAGTCTGGCCAATTTTTATTACCTAAAATATTTGAACCAGAGCAAATACCATCAAATATATAACCAGCTTAGTTAAATTAATTTATTAAAATTATCAATTAGACTAGAAAAATTCATCTAAGTATTAAAATTAGATAGAGTTATCTATTATAAAGTTATCATAAAAAATTATCTTTTTATTAAATTAATTTTTGATATTATTCAAGGAACGGTATAAAACTGAGTTCAAGAGATTGTTCAGATGCTTTTCTTGCTGCAATACATTGGAAAAAAGTGACAACTTTGAGCTAGACAAGTCAAATATAAGTCTAAATTTGTGGAATAAAAAAAAAACAACAAATGAAGAACAAATTGCCAAATACACATTTGTTACATCACCATCAAATTTTTCAAAAGTCTAAAAAAATTTTTTTTAATAAATATACATTTTTTTATTATATAAATAAAAAAAATCAATCAAAAAAATTAAATATTAGTAATTCCAATAACCCCGCAAGCTAGTCGTCCACCAGCATTTCCAGTTGTTTTGCTCAACTCAGTTCCACCTGAATAAAATTGGTTTTAAAAAACAATTGATTTTAATTATTGCTTGGTTTACCTTGGCCCAGATCGTCAGGATCCGAGTGAACAATGATGGTCCTGCCAATTATTGAATGAGGTCCATTGAGACGAACCAAGCGATCGGTAAAATCAAACTTAGCAAGTCCGTTTTCATCAGCTGTAACGTTGCCAAGATCACCAACATGTCTTTCTTCTTCATCAGGCGCGCCATGAGTCTTTTGGAAGGGATTGAAATGCGGCCCAGCGCTGATGCATCCATTGGTGGTATCACCAAATTGGTGTATGTGAAAGCCGTGCTGTCCAGGACTCAGATTACTTATTTCGCCATGTATATGAACTGCTGAATCTAAACCCTGACAAAATTTGACTTGGAAAATCAATTTTTATTTTTATACTTCTTGTTCAAAGCGGACAACTCCTTTCACTGTTTCACCAATTAGCACAGCCACTGCTTTGATTGACATTTTTAATTAATTTTTTTTATACACCAAGTTTTATATTATTTTTATTTGGAATAATGTTTATGTGTTTGGATTCAAAATTAGGCCCGTTGCTAGGTGATTTCAATTTTTTTACAAAAAAATCTTTTTATCAAAAAATGCTTTACAAAAATTTAGGATTAAACCATAAGAATTTCTTGGTTAAAAATAGAAAATTATATATGGTAAAAGTTGTTTGCATTTTTTTTTAAATTGTAAATTAAAACTTCAAAAGATTCCATCTATAGTATAATTTAATAATAGAAATTAAATAAAATTTTAATATTAATTACCATTTTTAATTCCGCTAATTATTAATAACTAAATAGAAAATTTAAATTTAAATTGTCTAAACACTTAAAAATTTTTCACCTCATATCAATTTTCATTTATTAATATTGATTTTTTAAATGATAATTGTTTATTTACCTTCAAATTTATCTTAAATTACCATAATATTAAATTATTTGAATTTTTTCAAAATTTATAATACCTATAATTTCAAATATGACCATTTCCGGGTAAAATAAAAAATAAAATTATTTCCATATTAAAATGATTTTTTATTAATTTAGCTTAATTTAAATTAAAAGCAACAACATTGCATTAATTGTATTAAGTTTGTGTGCATTTAGCCAGAACGCCATAGTCAGTGGAGCTAACAATGCCGTACTGTCGACCATTGAGCGCGCCCACTCTCTGTCACAACTGGACAGTGCACTGTTCTTAATTTTCTACGACATAGCTAGCATTTTGGCATCGCCAATGGTCGGCTACTTTGGTGACAGCAGAGCCAAATCCAAAATAATCGCACTTCGCATGCTTTGTCTAAGCGTGGCCTCTTTGCTGATGGTGGTGCCACATTTCGTGTCTTCCAAACATTTCAAAATACCAAAATCAGGACCATTCAGACAAAAGATTCTATGTGATTTGACCAACAAAAGCATGATACACCAGTTGCCGCAGAAAAATGTACACAATATGATAAAATTTATATTCTTTTTATCCAATTTCCTAAATGGAATATCAAGTGTTTCACTTTACACCATAGGTATATCTTACATTGAAGCCATGTTCAAAAAAGACCAAGTGCACATGTGTCAAGGTATTTATTTTTCTGTATCCGCCATGGGTATTGGCATTGGTATGCTCTTGACCGGAAACTTTCTAAAACATGTCTGCTCATAGTTATGATAGGATCGGAGCATGGTGGATTATATACACCATGTCTTTTATACTAAATATTATTTTGTTCATTTTGGTCTTTAATTTTTCTCAAAATCTTACCACCTTTAACAATGAGCCGCATGAATCTTTGGCAATTAATGATTTTGTTAGAAATGCTCTTAAAATAACAAGAAGTCAAATTTTTTGCAATATTATGCTTTGTACCACTTTTGAGACATTTTTACTCAAAGGATTTGGATATTATTTGACTAAATTTTTTGAATACCAGCTCAGATTAGACGCTGGCAATGCAACAATGATCGCTGGTGGCATTAGTTTTGTGAGTTTTGTGCTTTGTAAACATGAGACATATACAAAATTGGACACCAATAAAGAATGTGAATGTGATGCAAATTTTTTTCTATCCAGTTTGTTAGGGAATAAAGATGTTTCAGTCACCATGTCACGCTGGCTGTTCTCAATTTACCAATCCGGACATTTTTTCTAATTGTCTGCTTGGCAATGATGCAAAAATAAACATGCATACATACAGTGGGCCAGCGTTCCAGTGCACCATAAATCTAATTATTGCTTCAGTAGTAACTCTTGTCATCTTGTTTTTTAAATTTGACTCTATTGCTGCCAATTTTGAGAATTCTTTTGGAAAATATGAGTCAAGAAAATCAATCTTTTGCACTCGGATTCGTTCTTTGGTAAACAAACTGTTCGGTAATGTACCAGGACCGATTGTTTTTGCTCTATGTATGACAACAGGATGTTTTCGCTGTCCATCGCTTCCATTGGAAGTATTTTACGCCTATTTTCTGCTTTATTTGCTTTTTTTTGTCTTTATTTCATCAATAAAGAGAAAAAATTGGTGATTACCAATTCCGAAGTAAATCAAACAAAATTATAAAGCATAAAGTAATTTAAAAAAAGTTGAAAATTAAAATTAATTTATTAAAAAAATATCAACAATTTTAATTTTGGAAAAGTTGGCTATTTAATGATAAGATGGTAAAGAGACATCAAAGATCAACTTATTAATTTTAACTATTAAATATAATCATTTAAATTTAAATTTAAATTTTTTTTTGATCTTAATTTATATAATAGATAAAAATATAAATAATCATAATAGATAATTTTATTTTTCAAATTAATTTTTAATAAAAATGAATTTTAATGAATAAAGTATTGAAATTTGAAAAAAGTTAAAAAAATGTCAAGGTCGACATAAAAATAAACTTAATTTCTTTAAACTCAGTGCTTATAACTTAAAATACAAAATCATATAATCTATAATTTAAAACAATGCCTGCAATCCGAGACTATACAAAAGATAAGAGCGACTTGAAGCGATTTTTGACCGACTATTACACAGACTTGGACAACGATGCTGGCAAATGCTTCAAATACTCCAAACAATTGGTAAACAACTTCCACAAATTAAGTATGTTGTTAATACAATTAATTTTCAGAGAGATGTTGCCAATCGGGAACAGAGCGCATTGACCATTGACTTGGGAGACTTGGCAACAGTGGACCAAGATTTGGCAGACGCTTGTCTGGACAATTCCAAGCGCTACATAGACCTTTTCTACGAAGCAGTCCAAGAACTGCTTCCAGAGTACAAGGACCAGGACGTAACTACTCTACTTGCCATTAACTGACCACAATAAAGCTTTAAATTTAAGACTGTTCACAAAGACACGCTTGACGTGTACATTGAGCACCGGTTGTTGGCCGAACAGCGTCTGTACAGTGCTGACGCGCCTAGGGAAGCGCGCAATCGATTTCCAAGCGAGCTATTGCGCAGGTTCGAGCTCTACTTTAAAGCACCGGCGAACATGAAGTCTGTGTCAGTGCGCCAAATTAAAGCTCGCTCCATTGGAAAGCTGGTAAACGTAAAAGGAGTTGTAATCCGAGCTACTGAGGTCAAGCCGCTTCTGCAAGTCGCCACATACACTTGTGACCGATGTGGTGCCGAAACCTATCAGCCAATCAACTCGGCCTCGTTCATGCCCATTGAAATGTGCCAATCACAGGACTGCCAAGTCAACAAGAGCGGTGGTCGCTTGTGTCTTCAAACCAGAGGCTCCAAGTTTGTCAAGTTTCAAGAGATCAAGATTCAAGAGCATTCGGAACAAGTGCCTGTTGGTAATATACCAAGAGCTATTACCATTTATGCCAAGGGCGAGAATACTCGTTTGTGCAAGCCTGGCGATCATATTGGAGTAACTGGCATATTTCTGCCTTTGCTAAAGACTGGCTACAATCAAATATCCCAAGGTCTGCTTTCTGACACTTACATCGAGGCCCACAACATTGTTAAGCTGAACAAGACCGAAGATGAAGAGATGCTGGCCGATGAGTTGACAGAAGAGGAGGCAGCCAGGATATGTGAAGATGATTTTTATTCAAAGCTAACTTGTAGCATAGCACCGGAGATTTATGGTCATGAAGATGTCAAAAAGGCTCTTTTGCTACTTCTAGTTGGTGGTGTTGACAAAAATTCCAGAGGCATGAAGATTAGGGGTAATTTGAACATTTTGCTGATGGGGGATCCCGGTGTGGCCAAATCGCAGCTGTTGAATTACATTGATAGATTGGCAATGAGGAGCCAGTACACCACTGGCAGGGGTTCTTCGGGAGTTGGTCTGACTGCTTCGGTGATGAAGGATCCGATTACTGGCGAGATGATACTTGAAGGAGGCTCACTGGTCCTTGCCGATCAGGGCATTTGTTGCATTGATGAGTTTGACAAGATGTTGGACCAGGACAGAACAGCCATTCACGAGGTCATGGAACAGCAGACCATTTCCATTGCCAAGGCTGGCATTATGACATCACTCAACGCCAGAGTTTCAATATTGGCTGCTGCTAATCCGGCCTATGGCAAATACAACCCAAAAAAAACCATTGAACAAAATGTTCAGCTGCCAGCAGCGTTGCTTTCCAGATTTGACCTGTTGTGGCTCATCCAGGACAGACCGGACAAGGACTCGGACTTGAGACTGGCCCAGCACATAACCTATGTTCACCAGCACAATGTACAACCACCGACCAACTTTACACCACTTGACATGAAATTGATGAGGCGATATATCGCCTTGTGCAAGACCAAACAACCATTGGTGCCCGAAGAGTTGACAGATCATATAGTGAGTGTGTATGTGGAGATGAGAAAAGAGGCCAGAGTTAACTCGGATGCCACATTTACATCAGCACGTACTCTATTGGGCATTCTGCGTCTCTCCACCGCCTTGGCAAGACTCAGACTGAGCAATATGGTTGAAAGAGATGACGTCAACGAGGCGATTAGACTAATGGAAATGTCCAAAGAATCGCTCAAGCCCAGGTACGAGTCTATGCAAAGACCCAAGAGCACTTCGGACCAGATATTCGCGTTGGTGCGCGAAATGGCGCCCATTAGCGGCCCACGAGTGGTCAACTACCAGGAAGCGCTGGAAAAATGTGCCAGAAAGGGCTTTACGCCCGAAATGTTCAACGAATGCTGCAAGACTTATGAGGACCTCAATGTATGGCTCATTAACAATGCCAGGACCAAAATCACTCTTATTTAATTAATAATTTAATTAATTATTTTTTTTAATATTTGAAAAATATGAAAATTTAATTGAAAATTAATGAAATTATAAATAGACAATATGATCAATTAGCTAACAATTTTTTTATTTAATATGTGTAAATAAATATTAAAAAAGTAAATAATTTTCTTTCATTGTTATAACAAAAAAAAAATGATTAATTTAATAATTTATTATTTTATTAAAAATTTGTTGTGCTCAACAATTGTTAAAAAAAAAAGCTAAAAGTTAACTTGTTTTAATAAAATTCTTTTAAAATTAGGTTAAATAAATCATGACCTGTCTATTCATTAATTGACCAAATTTTGCCTTAAAATAATATGCCCGCGAGTCGTCTTACCAAAACAATTGTCTTGTCTCCATTTGGCCACCTGAATCTAATAGCTAATAACTTTGATCAGCTCGACATGTCAGTAAAAACAAAAAAAATAAATAAAAAAATAGATAATTTAAATTTTGTTAAATTGAGAAAAAAATATGTTCATTAAAGGACAGCATATCGCTTTATGTACCATGTTCTTGTTTTTTTCCTCATGGACATTCTTCTCATTTCAAACCTATCGTTTACACAATGACATAAAAAATGCCAATTTAGCTTGTAGCTCTTTGGTTTTACGTAATTAAATAAAAAAGATAATAATTTATTTAATAATTTTTATTCCCAAGATGAGTTTATTTCAATATTGATGGTAGTACTAGGCCTTTACGGCCTCATGTCCATAAGCGTTGACCACAAAGCCTCAATTTCACAGTTCTCTTTGGTTATTCTACTAGTCTCCATACTGACCCTTGTCCTTCTAACCCTTTTTATCGGTCTTTCAGCCTCTTCCATAATTGATCACCATATCAAGTCAAACCATTCACTGAAATCTACCAAATCAATTCTTCGTTTCGATACAAACACTAAAGAGTATGATAACAATTATGGTGTGCTAATTGCACGGAAATTATCTCTATTGAACAACTTTTTGGTAAATTTTAATTTTTTGGTCAGAATTAATTTATCTTTTAAATTTTAAATTAGTATGTAAATTTAATATTTGGAATAGTCATTGGTTTATATACATATGGATGGGTTAATAACGAGGAAAAAGAGTTCTATTACATTTAATAAATAGCTTTTAAAAAAAAAAACATTTTTTTTTAATTGGTAAAGTAAAAAAAACTGTCCATAAAGCGTAAAAATGGCTTGCTTTGTATACATTTTAAATTAAAAAATAAATTATTTTATAATAATTATTGAAATTTATATCGATTTAAAAGCAATTAAAAAATTCAGTTAAATATAAATTTGGAAAATAAATAAATTAAAAATATTGACGATATCTTTTAAATTAATGAAAACAAATATATAACAATTTTAAAAAATCAATATCAATAATTTTGTTCTAAATTTTAATTTAATTTAACCGGATATTTACTTTTTTATTTAAACATGTACCAGAAAATAACTTTAAATAAATTTTAAGCTAAAAAATAAGAAATAAGAAATTATATTGGAAATGGTACCAATTAATAAAAATGTTAAAATATTTGATATATTCAAAAGTTGGACAGAATCGATGACACTGCATGGTTTTCCCAACATATTCCGCACCAAATATCACTCGGTTCGAGTTATGTGGATCATATGCTTTCTGGTCTCAACTGGATGGTGTTTTGGCATCATAACATTAAACATAATCAACTATCTCAAATATGAAGCGATCACAACAATTAAAGTAGTTGACAAAGATTCACTGCCATTTCCAACAGTGACTGTATGCAATTATAATCCTTTTGTTACTGAAGAAGGCCTAAAGTATGTCTCAACCATTTTTGAAAATAATAATCTGACCAGCTTTCCAAATATGATATTAAATAATATTTTTGATGACAATACAGAAGATAATTCTTCTCTTATTGTTTATAACTATTTATTTTTGCGCTATATGACTGTGGTAATTTCCAAGTCAAATACAGAAGAAATGATAAAAAATTTTTCACTTTCTTATGATCAAATGTTTATTAGCTGCCTGTACAATTTAAAACCTTGCCATAAAGAAGACTGGATCTGGTTCTTTGACAGTAATTTTGGCAATTGCTTTCGTTTTAATGCTGGTCAAAATTCGAAAGGAGAAAATGTCGACATAAAGCACTCTTTTCAAGCGGGAAGGTATAATGGACTCATGGTCGAGCTATTTGTTGGCATACCAGAAGACCAAAAGACATTAAGCATATCAACAGGGGCTCATGTTTTTGTAGATGATAATTATTTTAAACCAATTCCAGACCAAGGCTTTGATGTTTCACCAGGCTTTAGCTCAAATTTGATCCTACAAAGGATTGTAAACCAAAAACTTCCCAAGCCATACAGTGAATGCACTGACAATTTGGATACCATTGATTCATTTGATTCAGATTATTACAGAAAAGTGTTTAGTTCCGGGCTGAACTATCGCCAACTAAACTGCCTATATGCCTACTTACACATGGAAATATCCGAAAGATGCAAATGTGCTGAAATGGGATTAAATATCAAATCTGAAAATGGTAACCAATGTGACACATTGGAAGAACAAACTTGTGTAATTAACGAATATGAAAAGTTGACGAAGTCAAATTTTAAGAGAAAGGTAATAGCTCAATGTCCACTGGAGTGTAGGTCTACCACTTATGAAATAACCAAATCGGAAAGCAAGTATCCATCGGTGACCTATGGAAATGAGCTAATCAAAAACCACAGGAAAATAAGAGCCCTATACGGAAACAAGTCAAACATTAGCATTGAAGAATTGCGTGATGACATTTTAGCCATAAATTTTTATTATGAAAATTTAAAGCAAACTGAAATTGGACAGAGTCCGAGTATTACATGGGATGGTTTGGTTGGTAGTGTTGGTGGCACTTTGGGTCTTTTTTTGGGAATAAGTGTTCTTAGCTTTGCTGAATTAGTCGACTTAATTTTTCAAATTTTTTTTAACGAATTTAATAAAATAAAGGCTATTTCTGACCAAAGTTAAATCAAGATAATAATAATTTAAAACAAGGATTAGAAAATTAATTATTTTTTTTAATTAGAAAATTTTAAAGGTTTAGCTCACTTTTGTTTTTTGTTTAAAATAATTAAAATAAATGGCTAAAATATTAATTAATTGTTGTTTTATTTTAAAATGAATTTTAGAAGAGTTTTTATTTTTATTTTATTTTTAAATATTGATCATTTGGAATCGAAATATCTGAAGGCCCAATTGGACAAAATAAGGCTAATTGATCTAGTTGATATATATTTTTTTTATATAATTAGCCAACAAAACAAAGCCATTTTGAACAAATTGGAAAAGTTGGAAAAAAAAATAGTGCCATCTTTTGTGACATGCTGGTCGATTGATTTGACATGTGTGCCAGGCGATTGCTCACAATTTCGGCGGTGTGTAGCCGGTCAAATTATTCTGCTCAGGTGTCCAAAAAATTTACTCTTTTCATCTCGAACAAAATCATGCCAATTTAATTAAATAAAATTAAAAATTAAAAAATTTTTTTGTTTCTTAGAGATAAAAAAAAGGTGGGTTTAAAAATACTTTCCAGGTAATGTCTTATTAAAGCGAAATGTGATATTTATTCCTTTATGGAAAGAATATAAAATAAATAAAACTAAACAATTTGTCAACTAAAATGAAATTAGCTTAGTCTATATCTAAGATTATATTTCAGAATGATATTTCATTTAGCTGGATATAAAATGTTCTTGAAATAATAAAATAAATTAAATTTAGAAATTAAAAAAAAATGTTGAATAAGATAATTGTTTTGTTTGCATTGGCTGCTTTGGCAAGCTGTCAACTTGGAGGTTTGGAGCAAGTTGAGCCGAATGACGCTGCTTGGGATATAGCCAAATGGTCAACTAGCCAGCTGTCTCAGTACACTAACTCGCAAGGCGAACATGTGGTCAAGAACATTCGTGATTTAAGCACTCAAACAGTTGCTGGAATCATATACAGATTTACCATGGATGTCAGTGTTGGCAGTTTGTCATTTTCGTGCAGAATTGCTGTCTATGACCAACCTTGGACACAGACAAGAGGATTTTTGAGCACTGAACCACCAAAATGCGTCAAGCTCTAATTTAATTATTTGGTTTAATATTTTTCTTTAGAATTTTTTAGCACCCGGTTTTAATCAATTAATAAAAATCAGTGTTTAGAAATTAATTTTTTTTTAAACAAAGACAATTAAATAAGTGTTTTGTGCAATTAATTAAAATAAAAATTATTTATTAAATAATATCATAATTTAATATTTTTTTCAAATATTAAAAATAGTCAAAATTTTTAAATAATAATTTTTATAAATTAAATAATTATTAATTAAAATTTAAGAATACATTTCAAAAATTTTATTGCTTACTAAAATTTTTTTCCAAGCGTCTAAAAAAAAAAATTAAAATATTAATTAATTAATTATTTATCATAGAAATTAGTTTATTTTTGTATAGGAGAGCGATTGTTTTGAGCGCGTGTGAAAGACGCGCAGTGCTGACCAAAGTCTCGGCAGTCTCATAGCTCAGAAAAGTGCAAGTTTGTGGTTGATTGAAGTTGAAGTTTTTTTCGGCTAGCCTGCAACTGAGGCCTGACCATTTGAGGGGATAATCGGCAGGCGTAAACTCCTGCAATTGGGCAACGTCCTGACCGGACACTGGCACGGCCTCTGTAAACACGCTCAACTCAATTTGACTGGCTTTATCTTTGAGCATCACTACGGCCAACTCGTACCAATTGTCAGTGGTTATCTCAGCAATAAAGTCCTGAAAAGACACCACAATGCATTCACTATTTTGCATATGGTACAGTGTATTTTCCAACTTTTCTTTGGCAGACTGAATGGCACAAGGACTTGTTTAAAAATTTTGTAAAATTTAATTATCTATTTTCTACTGAAGCCTTACTATCCGACTATTTGCGGCGCAAAGTGAGTGCTATTCGCGGCGTCAAAGCCGCTAATGGTAATTTTCGAAAAGCCAGCATCACAGAACGCTTCTCTGACTGTATGCAAAATTTTTGGATTGGACATGGAGCTGACCAAGTAGATGGGCTTATTGGCCGGGTCTAAACAAACCATTACCAAATAATCTTTTATTAATATGGAAAAAAATTAGTTACTCACGAATATATTCTTTCATTTGGGGATCAATTGTAGTGACCACTTTTTCAACTACATTGCTGAACCATCCCCAGGGTTTTTTTTGAGTAACAGGTGGTGCTGAATGACCCGAGCTAGGCTTTCTTTCATGTGCACTAATGCTCGGTTGTTGAATGGAAATACTTGGTGCATAATTGGTAGTTGGTGTTTGAAGAGGCTGCTGGAAAGGAGGGCCAGAAAGGTTAGATAGAGTAGTAGGTGGTGTAATGGCAGAAGATGGTGTGGGAGAAGGAGATGGTGGAATGAATAGCCCGTTATTGGGAATACTGGGATCAGTGACAGGATTTAGGAAAGGTTGCTGTTGGTTAACTGGTAGGACTGACAGGCCTGTATCGTAGACCTTTTTGTTCAGAGCCCCTCGGGCCGAGTAAGGATTGGCTGTGCTAGTTGGTATGGTAGAAGATGGTGGTGGTGGAACAGATGGTAGAGTGGTTGGTGGTGGAAGATTTGAGGCCAAATTTTGTGTGACTGCCGGTGGGCTTTGAGTGGCAGGTCTAGATGCTACTGGCGCGTGAATCTCCGCCGAGTCAAAAACCGATTTTTTGCCATCGCCAAACAATACAGATGCAGTTGGGGGCTCAGATTTTGACTTAACCTCGGATTGTATTGGCTTGAAGTGTGACGAGCTTGGTGGAAGTATACCAATCGAGTTGGACAATGGCTTTAGATTGAATGCCTCGCTTATCAAATTGTTTGATGAAGACGAAGTGGCCAAATTATTGCTTGGTAATGTGGATGGTTGTGGTTCATCGTCTGCGCTCATCATTTTAGACTACTAGACTTTGAATAGTTATATAGTTGGATATGTGTCAACTATATTTTATTAAATATTTTAATTATTTGTGTATGTGTTGAGTACTATTAAGAGGATTTTGAAATAATTATTTGACAAAAATCAAAATTTTATTAACACTTTACAAAAAAATTATATTTTTCTATCAAAAATAATTAAAATAATAAAGTTGAAGTACAATTTTATCTAATATATACAAATTATGCGGTTTTAACTATTAAATTATTTGAAATTCCTAATCAAAATAAAGAATAAAGTTTAGTTTTTTAATTTAATAAAAGATAAGTTTCAAAAAATTATAAATATCAAAATAATATACAAACTTTTTGTTGTATTCAAAAGATTCTTAAATCAATTCTAGTACAATATTATATTTATAAAAATTTTATGATATTATTATTTAATAATTATTTAATTTAAAAAATTTTAATCAAAAAATATTAATTAGAATGCTAAGTTCAGCACCATTCATCACAGAACATTGGTTTAACATAAAAATATTTTTTTTTTCTCACTAAATTATTACATTTGGTCAAAGCTTATAATTTAAAATTAAAAATTAATATCTTTTACAGACTACTTTATTATACAAATTTTTTTGGATTAAGCTAATATTGGTAAACTTTAATTTTTAGCTGTGCATCTAACACTTTCTTTTTCGAACCATCTTGAATTCTTAAGAGCACTGTCAGTTATTTTGACTTCACAACTTTGTTCCTTAAGATATTAAAAAATTTAAATAGAATTACTAATTAAATTGATAAATAATAATTAAAATAAAAGAATAAAAAAGGTTAAAAAACTTACAACAACTTTGCCGCTCTCTTGTTTAATGGAAACATCCAAAATCATGTTGTATTCACTGGTTTCTCCCACTTTTGGTTCCTCAGTGGTAAATCCTTTCAAATAGTAGTCGCCTGGGATTTTGATGATGTCTGCCAAGTATGTGGCGGCCCATTTGGACACCTCATCGGCTCTATGTTTGGCCAAATTGTGTTTCAACTCATTTAGGTCGACATTTTCGGCCATACAGGCACCAATTACCAGAACACTGAATACAATTAAAAATTTCATTTTAAATTTGTCTTTTACTTTTGACTTGATTGAAATTGTCGAATCTAGCTGGGTCTTAAATAAGCCCAGAGCTAAATGTCGGCATTATTTATCAAGGAGGATTTGATTAAATAAATGAAAAACTGATAATATTAAAATGTTGAATGCAGCCAATTTAAAAGACCTTTATAAGGTATTTTGTGAAAAGGGAGCTAGGGAAATGTTATCTGATTTTTGTGCTTGTCTTTTCAAAGGTTTACTATGTAATCTTTTCTTATTTACGTTTTACCTTAATCCTTGTTTTACTAATAATGTTCAGGTAATCATCTCAAAAAGCAACTTTTTTTTCCTATTTTTCCAAATAAAAAGTTTAATTTATCATTAAAATTTTATCTCTTTTTTTGTAATGAAAATGCTTCATTTAAAAAATATAACTTTTTTAACTTAAGGTTAATGGCAGGATTTAATTAGGTCAAAAAATTAAAAGTATATTTTAATCATATTACATTGGTACACCAAGAGCATATTTTGGATTGTAGATGCAGAATGTTTTATCATTTTACTTATCATTAATTAATAATTTAAATTTTATTTTTTTCAAATTAAAGACAAGTTGAATGCCAACTAATTGATTAGATATTAGTCAGAGATCTAATTTAATCCAGGTTGTTAAGAGAAATTTTATTGGAAAAAATTACTCTAAATATGAATTTATTTTAATTTATCCAAAGATGTAATTTTATGAACAATTTTTACTAGTATTTTTATCATCCATGTTCTTTATGTTAATAAAAATTAAGTATCAATCATTTTGATATATTTATTGTTTTTTTAATTTAAAACTTGAAGACTTAATTTAATGATTCATTTTTCTTTTTCCTCTGGGAAAATTTTAAAATCCATATCATGCTAATTATTTGACACTTAATAAGTTAATGATTGGAATAATTGAATTCTAAAATGTTGACCAAAAAATACATTTTTTTACAAAACTAAACACTCATAAAAATACATAATAGTTAAGAGTTTGTCTTCTAATATTTATTTTGACATAGATTGAATTAATTTTAAAAAATTTAATTAAGTTTTCTGGGCATTGGCCAAATTGAGACCCAGTGGTTTACTTTGCCATTTTAGAATCTGTCTGGTTCCAGTGTAAACTTAAGCTAGATATTTAACTAGTCTTTGGAATTAAAAATCCTCATAATGGAATATGTAAAGAATCGTGTTTTAAAAAATGATAGCGAAAAGATAAAAAATATAACTTTTTTAATTAAAGGTAAATGGTAGAATTTAATTAGATAAAAAAAACACAGAACATTGGTTTAAAAAAGGGTAACAATTTTTCTTTAAGTTGTCTAAAATATCCTGTATTCAAAAGTTATCTTATTTTTGTTAGGTGTTTAAGTGTAAAGATGCATCACTTCTTCATTTGGTCTATGTAACTGGTAAATCTGGTAAATGTTAAGAACTTAGCAAAATATTTACTTTTTTTGCTGTCCATTTTAATTAAAACAAATTAAATTCTAATAAATGAATTTATAATAATTTTTTTTCCAAATAATAATTAGAAAAAAAAAGAAAATTTATAAAAATTATTTTATTTAATTTGATTAACAATAAAAAATAACAATTAGACCGAATTTCGCTTTGAATTACTAATTGGTATGCCGGTATAGGCTGCTTTATCAGTGAGTGAGCCCCTTGGTTCCATTTCATTTGAAATCGAAAAGTGTTTTCTGTTAACTGTGTTAATTATGCGCTTGGCTGGACTTGGCTTGTGTTGAAAAATGGCAGGCATGGTGAAATATCTGCGATTGTCATTGGATACCATGCGATTGGAATTGTCTCGCTTGCGAGCACTTTTCTGTTTCCTATGAAACAACTTGTAGTCCATGCAAGCACAAGAGCATACCGAAATGGTTTCGAACTGTTCTGGCTTTTCTGGCTGAGCGAACAGCCTCGAATTGCCGCTGATCACATCGCCTTCCAAGTGGACGGCGTTGCGCTTGGCCTCGGCCTGCTCCAACCGCTCCTGAACTTGCTCTTCGGCGTTTATGGTCGCCAGTCTGAGCACTAGGAGATTCATGGACGAGGCCAGAGTGGTCAAGCCGATCAGAATGAACAAAATGGTAAATGAAGCATAGGTTAGGTTGTTGGACAGAAAATTGTTCTGCTGCAGGGGCACATAGTCACCGAAGCCAATGGTGGTCAGCGTGATAAAGCAGTAGTAAATGGCGTCAAAATAGGTCCATCCCTCGTTGTGCATGAACACATACGAGGCTATGATGATTATGGTCATGCTGAAGCAGCCCTCCACAGTGATCAGCTCGAACATGCCCACCTTTTGATTCTTGAAGCGCAGGCGCTTCTTGAGCCTGGTCATTGAGAAAATGATGAATGAATTGAGTCGCTCGCCGACCGACTGGAACATTATGAGAAAGATTGGAATTCCAAAAAGAGTGTAGAAGATGCAAAATATTTTGCCAGACAGAGTGCGCGGTGTCGAGTGTCCGTAGCCGATGAGGGTCACCACTACGGTGCAGAAGTACAGCGAGCCGACAAATTTCCACTGGTTGCCAGCATTGTAGGGCTTTTTGTCAAGTATTTTGTTCCATAATTTATTGAATTCTGTGTCGTTCATTTTAAATTTTTGCTTAAATATGGAAATATTTTTGGTAAGCTTGTCGTGCAGATGAGCCTCATTGTTCGACTCGAAATGGTCGAACACTGCCGCGCCAATTATCAAATATGTCAATGTGATAATCACCAAAGATAGAGTTCTTATATTTTGACGCTTCATCATTTAACGCTTCATGTTATCTTATCTATGCCAAACTAAACATCATTAATTCGTCGGATATGACAATCAAAACAATCACAATTCTAAATATTTAGTTTCCTATTTATAATTAAAAAAGAGAAATTAAATATAAATATAGATAATTATATTATTTGTCATGTTTTTGTCAAATTTAAAACTTTAATATTGGAACTAAATTTGGTGCCATGTTAAGCAAAATTTTTGATTTTTGTTTTTATTTGAGAGATATTGGGAAAAAAATTAAAAAAAATTCTTTTAGTGAAAGCTTGGAAATTCCCCTTTCCTTTCCTAAACCATCTTACAAAAAATAAATAAAAATTAAAATGTCCATTAAAAAATTTAGATAAATCAAAATTTAAACAAAGAACATAAAAAATGTCTTTTAAAAGAATAGAAATACCAATAATATATATTAATTGTTCGATCGATTCAGGTCGATTGTTAATACTATTAAGTTTTTATTAGTCTTTTTATTTAATAACTCTAACTCGCTTCGGATTGAGATAAATAATTTAACCTTAATCTCTAGTTTTGATTGTTTTACCACTCAATATTTATAAAAGAGGCTTTTGGTAAAAATAAATTCTATAATCCAGATATGAGTCTTAAACTGTAAAAGATCAGAGTATCATGGCTATCTTTTTGGCTAATTTCAACACAATATGGAAAATCTAAGCTAATGATCAAAAATATATGATCTTCTATCTTTATGTCAAAAATTGTCTTTAAATAAAAATTTCAAACTATTTTTTTAATTGAAATTTCAATGAAGGGACATATCTTTTTTTATTATCTTTAAGAAAACCATGTAAAGTACCATAATTACGCAGATTTTTTAGTTAAGCTAAACATTCAATGTCGAAAATTAGTCATTTAAATTTGATCATTAACTTCAATTAGCCCTTAACATAAATACAGATTATATGCATTCTCTAGGATATCTAAATAGTTATCTATATTTAACTGATCATCTTGTATCATGGTTATTTATTAAGCTTAATTGGCTGGATATTTAATCTCTTTCAGATAAATAGGATTTATGTTTTTTGAAGAAGAGTGAATTTGGTCTACAGACCTGAATATCATTTTTCCTACACCAATAAAAGATTAATTTCTAGTCTTTTTGTTCTAATTTTTAATCAAATAAATTAAATTTTTATCTTAGATGTTATAGATTTGCTCTATTTTTCTACTAATCAACTAATATTGATTTAAAAAATATGCCTTAAAAGCTTAATATCAATATTTTTACCATCTAATTCAAATAAAAGTGCCATATTTATGCTCCTTTATAAAAAGAATATTTTCCAACAACAAAATTAATTTTTTTCTAGTGTTGGTACGAGAAAAATATCAAAACCAAAATAAAATAGAATAATAAAAAAAATTGTTCTTGGCATTTAGGAAATAATTACTGCAATTTAAAAATAAAAAAAAAAGAAGATTATTTTTATTATTTATAAATAATGCAAAATTACTATTGAGGTAATTAATTAAAACAAACTTCCCAAAATTAATTTGAGCTTACTTATTTATTCAAAATCAAGTTAAAATTCCGCTTGGAAATCCTAATTTACAATTAATTACTTTTTTGGTTTAAATTTTTTTTACGACTTAAACTCTTAGGCTCTTGCAGCAATTAATTTCAAATAAATCTTCATTAAATCAAATTTTAAGTAGATTTATTTCTAATTTAAAATTTAGAAATTTATTTTAATCCTAATTATAATTTGTCGCATTATGCATAGACAATTGGCGATTTTGGATGTACCTGTTGGATACGGTGGATCCAAACCAACCAACCAACATTTACAGCTAGCTGTTTATGTTTAAAATGATAGATAACAATTTAAAAAACAGCAACAAAAATCAATTTAAATATTTGATAATTTATTTTTAATTCTATGCTACTACTAGGTATTAACATTGGGAAATAGAGAGTTGAAAGAAACTATATCCAGCTCTTAAAAAACATCAATCATTTGAAAATATCTCATAAAAATTGTCAAAATCATGTTAAATAATATCGTTGTGCCTATCACTCTTTTTTTCCGTTTTTGCACTACTAAGAAGACAACAAGTTCTTAAATTTAATATTTAATTAGATGGTGAATAGTTGATCAGCTAGAGCTTTATGTTGCCTCGATTTGTGTACAATCAAAACTTTAAGTAAACAATTTTCTTATGACTTAGTATAAATTATGCATGGAAGACCAGACTAATAATAAAAATTATTAAAACTTTTCAAATATAATATCTAAAAACAAAATCCGTACTTATCGTATGCGAATATTTCGTTTTTAAGAAGATAAAATAGATAATAAATTAAAATATTCTTATTTTTATTTATTGATTTTTTATTATCATGCTCATTTTTTTTCAACGTTAATAAAAACTTTTACCTACAAACCCATTTAATTAACTTTATATTGAGAATTTAATTTGAAAAAATTCGCAGACAAAATAAACGACACTGTATTTGTCCTGTTAGCCAATGAGATTAAGAGAACGAATTGAAACATTGAAACATGGACTTGGGTCACATGGGACCGAGTAATAAATAATTATATCAAGAGGATTGAGAGAAGACGCCGCCATCCGGTGCTCTGCGGGAAAATTTTCCTGAATTATCTTTAAGATAAATTGAATTGAGAGAGTGGATTAGGCACTGGCAAATGTGCTGCATAGTTAAAATTCTAATTAGAATGCAGATTATTTAAAAGCGAGCTAATTAGCATTTGTGGTGTTTATTGAGTGATGAACCATGGACTAGAAAATTGCCCGCCAGATAAATCAACTTAGAAAGCTTTTTACTATCTTCCAATATTGCTAACTTGATGCTCCGGGCTGGATATTTTCTATCTGGCTTTAATTAAATCAATACTAAATAACTAAAATTTTCTGTTAAGGCAATCAATTAAAGCTGAGTTCTCTAGGCTTTGGGGAAAAAACAAATAATTAAAATAGCAAAATTAATTAGGCAAATTTTAAATTAAAAAAAAAAAGTTTAAACTTTTTATCACTAGCTTAAGTAAAGAGTGACTGTCTTATCTAATTATTTGAAAATAACAATTGTCAGCTCTCTTAAGGCAAATTTACAAAATAGAAACGCTAATATTCTGAATAATCATTTCTCATTTAATTAAAATTCAAATGTAGAAGCCCTTCTTATTAATCATCTCTAAAATGTGATTAAAATTGATTTTATGTATGATATATATATATATATATGTGTATATTAGACAATCGCACAATCGTTTGATGATCCTATCAAATAAATGAAATTATATATTTTTAAGCGTCTTTATTTAAAAAGCGGAAAATACTCAAGTATCAATTAAATAAAAAGCACTTGAAATATATCAATTTATTTGTGCTAATTTTTCTTTCATTTAATTTAATCTATATATTAATAAAAATAGATAACAAAATTATAGCTACTGTTAAAATTAATTATTAAATAAAATATTCTACTAAATTTTGTTAAAGACACAATTATTCACATCATCAATTAATTCGGGATCCTCTTTTGATATTGAAAGATTAACTGCAGCTTAGACTACACGTTATTTCTGCTTTCAATTACTATCAGGTACAAATTTAAGCTAGGAACATGTGTAAATATTAGCTATTTTCCTTTTTAGCTCCTTGTCCTTTGAAGAGCTCTGTTTGGTATTCGTATTCTTTTCATTCTAAGTACATGTTCAAGCCAAGGAATCCCTTAAGAATTGGTGTGATATAGCGACATCTTTGTCGATATCACTGGTTTAATTAACTAACTTAACCATGAGCGTTTAAGTTAGAAAGGAGCATAAATAGCTGCTCCATTACGTCTAACGAGGAGATCGGATAGACGGGCCCAAGGGTACTAATGTAAACATTACAATTGGCTCAGTGACTCTGAATTTGTACATGACCTCAGACAAGTGTACATTCTCTTTTCACTGTGAGACTCAGGTTTTCGGTGCACAATGTTAAAACCTGATTTCAAACAGCCTTTGCAATTTCTTTAGCACCATGTGTTGCATATGCTTGGCTGCAGCTATTCTTTTATGCTACAAAATGACTAACTTATAAATATATTTTAAGAATGCTCATTTTGTTTTTGCGAATAGCATTCAGCTTTGTTAAACTTACTTATTGCAGAAGATTTATTGATCTATTTAACAAAAATAAAATAAATAAATAAAGTCTGTCATTTACAGGATTATATAAAAATTAGAAAAGATTTAAATAAAATTTTAGACAAAAATTAGTGTTGGCACAATGCTGAAAATTGGTATTAGATAAACTGATTTCTATTTATACTGTTGGGGCCTGAATGGAATCAGGCTTAGTACTGCATTTTCTTTTTATGTTGCTTGCTATTTTGTTATAAAAGGGTTAGTATCTTGTAAGAAATGGATATTTCAATTAAAGATTTTGGTAGGAGACTTATAAAAGGCGGATTACCGCAATATACATGCTCCTTTACGAATCCCTAAAATGTATATAAGAATTTATTTGATTAATTTGAGCCTCTTCGTGAAGCCCTGATCTGCACATGAATATATATTTATATATCTATGAGTAAACATAAATTTAATATGATAAGTTAGTTTGACGCAGTGTATTCAACTCTGATGCTTACTCTAAGCCAATTTTTTTCTTGCTTGTCTTTCACGGACAACTAGAATTATAGATAAATTGTTTTAAATATTTATCAGTATATCTGATTGACTTGATTATAATAATATTTGTTATTTATTTATTTGTTGATATGTATTGAGCTTTAGTTCCTCTAGAAAGCTAATTATACTTGATTCGATCTCTAGAATAGTTTGGTTAATTGAATACCAAGATTTAAAGAAATTTTTCTTAATCCTTGTTTAAACCAGCGCCATTTATTTATTTATTTAAATATAATTTGGGAGAGACTCCCAGTCAGTTTGGAATGGAACTTAGTCCTCCCTTTCAGCCTCTTGCTTGAAGAAACATGAAAAAAAAAAAATTTAAAAGTTTGAATTTAAAATCAAAATAAAATAAAAACAAAAGTGTTTTGTTAGCTTGGAATTAAAAGTTGAAAGATATTGTTTAAGTTTCTGAATACCTGGGCTATGGAGCAGGCTTATCGAAATTGGATTACAACAATTGTGTGAAAATAAAGCCAGTGTCATAAATAATCAGAAATTTGATAAGAACAAAAAATAATCTGCAAATAAATTTTATCTTGAACAAACTGAAGTAAAAGCAAATAGATCGTCATGTTCCTAATCAAAAAGTCATCACAACAAAAAGCCTACAACAGACAAAATCTGTTATAATATAAACTTGTACAACACTTATCCAGATCTAAAATTCAGCTCTCATTATTAAAAATTAAAGCTAACAACTCTGATTTAATTTAACTCAAAATTCATAGGCTTAGTTAAGTATTTTTAAAACCTTTTTTTTCTGCAGACAAGTGAAATTTTCTTAACTGATCTAGTTAAGAAAACTCGATAAAGCCATATGTGAGCTTAACGAGAAGTTTTTTCATTCAACGCATTGATTTTTACTCCCTTTAATAATTGTTTAGTTTAAGCAGTTAAGCTATTTCTCTAAAGTACTAAGCCCGTAGGATGAGCGAACCCTATTAAGCAAACTACTGTCTTGAGAGTTTGATTTAAATCAACCCCTAGAACAAGTCACACTTGAAAAAACTCATTCAACAATTGAAAAGTATTATCGAATTAAAAAGCTAATTATGCAAAAAAATATTTATTCAAACAGTCTTTAAAAATGGGAAAAAATAAAGCAGCGCCCTTGATGAAAAAGAAATCTGGGACTGGCTTGAGCTCTGGCTTCACATATAACTCCTTATATTCATGCATTTATCCCACATCTGTTTAATTACAAATATTTAACGGCAACATCAATTTATTTTATTGGCAAGGATCGAAAAAGTTAACAAAGGATTGATGACAAAGTTACTACATTAATCATTCTAATTAAAGAAAGAAAAACCGCATTTTTTCCTGAATAAATCATAATAAATTTTCTATGTCCTTTTTAACATACTATCAACTCAATATGCTGTAGTGAAAGACTAAAGAGATTAGGAATAGCAAGCAAACGTTTGAACGAAATGAATAGTTAGATGTGATAGACTATTTTCAACACTTAAGAGGATATAGTCGTGATATCAAATGACATTTTAGAGTCAACTAGCTGTCTTCCTGTCTGAGATTGATAACTTTAAATTTAGATTGCATCTGAGTTTAAAGTGAATCAAAAATATCGATTTTTCAAACTTTCAACAAAGTCAATTAATCAAAAATTCACTTCTATTCTAAAAGATTTGATTTTCTATTCAAAATGACAAATATAAACACAACTAAATACTGAATTATAATAATTATTCCATATGGTAATTTTATCTTATATTAAGATTGAATGAGATTCAAATGAGAGTAAATAGTTTGGATTTTTTTTCAGACGTAGAAAATAGCATGTCTTTGGCTAATTAGCCACAATCATTAAATTACCAAGTAATCTTCTTGATTAAGTCTTAATTGATGTTTGCCTTACAATTTAAAATTTTTAAACACTAGAACCCTGAATATAAATGAGAAATATCTACATATAGATAATTTTTTTCAAATTTTACAATCTAGTTCTCTTTTAAAGGATAATTAGTTAGATTAAATTTGTTGAAAGAATTGATGAAATAACAATCGAGGCTCTCCATTATCGAATTGCTTTTAAACTACCACAAATTAGCTTAGTGTGATAAAAATGATATAGTATAATTCCCTAACCTATTCAGAATAAATAAACTTTATTTTTCTTCAACCCTGAAGAACAAAAAAAATCTAAATTAAACATTTTTATTCAATTTTTCAATTACAAGCCATAATAAAATAATATTCAATAATAAATTAATTAAATAATTACAATTAATTCTATTTAAAAAGAAATCAAATGAAAATAATAATAATAAAATTAAAAGCTAAATTTTATAAATTGGTTATTAATTGAGTTGTGGTGTTTAGATTAAAATTGTTGAATATTGATGGTAAGTTAATTTGGTCTCTGAGTTCAAGCTGAGGCGTTGTCGGGTACATGTCCTCATCACCAAACGCGGACATGTTCGACATTACCTGGCTAAAGCTTACATTGGGCACCGACATGGCCCGCTGTAGTCTTGCCATTTTCAACTTGGACAATTTAACATTTTGAAATTTTTCATTTATCTAGAAATAAAAGAATATTATCTATTTTTTTATCTAACCAAAAAAAACCAAATATCTTACTTGTACAAAATCAAGACGATTGTCGCGCTCGTACTCAGAGCAAATGGTAATTAGCTCCTTTATCTGCTGGGGCGTTTCGCTTCGGCAGTCATCGGGATTCGGCCTGAGCCTGCCCGAGCCAACCAAAAACAAAATCATGTTCTGTTCCTTGTGCTGATAGGGCAGCTGACCGCTGAACAATTCGTACAGTACCACACTGTACGAATAGACATCTGATTTTTGTGTGTATGGTTCAGTGACTTTTTGTTTAATGACCTCAGGTGCCATCCAAAGAATTGAGCCGGTCGGCTGGTTAGTCCGGACTGTGTTCTGGGTCCAAGTAGACTTGACTGTCGCCAGACCAAAATCGCCAATCTTTACTGTCCATTTTTGTGCTTCGTGCTCGGCAAGAAAGTCGTGAAAGTTGCCCAGACGCGGATTGGACTCTTTGGGAATAAGGAAAATGTTGTTGGACTTCAGATCGCGGTGAAGTATGTCTCTGGCGTGCAAATATTCCATGCCAATAGATGTTTGCTTAGCTATGTCAATCAGTTGTGAAGTGTCCCATTGGTCTTCTTCGACGTGCAAGTGCCGGTAAAGACTAGAGCCAGGACACCATTCGGTCACTATGGCCAAGTATGGTTTGAGTATACACCCAATGAAAAGAAGTATGTTGTCGTGTCTGGTCGATTTAAGAATGGCTACTTCGTTGCGGAATGCTTTCGATTGATCTGGTGAAGGATTTTGCACATTTAAGAACTTGACAGCCACTGTGCCGTGGTAAAAGTCACAACCTTGGTGAACTATACCAAATGAGCCGGAGCCAACTTTTTTGTTCATGTCTATGTTAATTTGCTTGAACGGTATTTCCCATGAGTTGAACGAGTCACGCCTGCTAGGCTTGTTGTGCTTGGGTCTATTGACCTTGACCTCAGTGGTAGGTTCCAAGCTTATGCTTTTGCCGTACATGCTCGACAGAACGCTGCCACTCTCGCGATTCACGCTTCCACTAATGCCGTCTATGTTCGACGAGCTTGGCTTAATGTACTGGCTGCGTGGCATCGTGCTGTATATGTTGCTTGGTGATTCTTAATAATTAGATAATTTTTTTTAATAATTTGATAACAAATCTCCAATGCCAAAACTTACTTTGGACTGGTCGACTATTATCCTAATAAAAATAAAATAAAAACAATTCATTAATTTATTAATTGAAATTTTTTTATTAATGATAAATCCATGCATTTTTGAGTCATGCGAAAATTGTTTTATTTTTACTTGCCAAAATATAATGTGCCATTTTTTCCTTAGCTTAATTAGTCAAAAGGTAATTGATATTATTTTTTATTTTTAAAAGTTAATAGTTTTATAAAGTTGTGTATCATGCTGTTTTTATTAAAGTATTTATTTATTAATGACCTTTGGTAAATTAAATTAATCTAAAAATTTCATAATGTTTATTAAAATTTAATTATCCATTTAAATTTAAAATAGAAAATATTATCAATAATCAATTATCAGTTTAATCCTGATATTTTAGGTACCCTTTTGAAGAAAAATCGGGCGGAGTCAAATGCATATTGAAGTAGTATAAATTGAATGCGCTTTTTCAACATCAATATTTCATTTTAAATTTTAAGAAAAACCTATTTCAAAAAGCCTTGAGTTAAGACTTTTTCTCAACTCAATTGAGAGAGATAAGTCGCTTGGTTTGTGGTTCCAAGCTAGTCTAAATAGTTGCCGAGTTCGCAGCCTTGTGCTCGGATGAGTGGCGCTGTTTATGATGAACGTCCCACTGGCTTTTTTAAGAACACTCAGCACATTCATAACTATGCCAATGCCGGTCCCAAGCCCGGATGAGAAAATAGGAGGGTGGTGTATGATTAAAATTCAATGAAGAGTGAATAGTTTGAAGGAAAAGAATGGCACATTTACAAGTCTAGTGTAAGACCAAAAATGCATTTGATTAGCCAAAAAAAGGAAAAAGATACAAACAATTGTTAGCTTTGGGTTAACGTAAATATTCAGCTCAGTCTCACTACGGGATCTGTCACGCGATGGAATGCTTACTTTGAGTTGATTGACCGGAAGAATTTGCTGACTTATGTTAGTGATGGCTAGATCGCGTACTGGCGATTCAGACCTGCCAAAAAAGTCCAGTTCGTTCTTTGGCAAAACGTTCATTGAGCCGGCCAGAGCATTAAACGAGTTTATTTTTGGAGCGCATACAAACTGCTCTGACTTGGTCCGACACTCGTCTCTGCGACACATGACGTACAGGCATTTCGAACAAGCGTATACATTTAGTAGTGTACGCTTTTTACAAGAGTCACATGAGCGCAGAGTGAGCGTCTTTTTTTCAAAGCTGTGACGAATTTCGTCACTTAGTTCAGCTATGCCGATGCTGTCGGCTTTAATCTTGTTAACTTCAATTGACCAGTCAAGTTTAAGACTAAAAAGAATCGTCAATTTTGGCTCCAATTTGTTAGATCGGTTAAGAGTTTTGAAAAAAAAATTATTATGATCAAACTTAACTCGATCAAAATAATTTTTTTTTCAAACAAGATTTTTTTATAAGCCGCAGTTTAAGTCCAAGTCATGACTTGCTAAAAAACTGATCAAATTTTTTCGAAATGTTCATGATAAACGAGAAATTAATAAAAAAGCTTTAATCTTAAAAATACCTCCTTAACAACTAAATAATATGGAATAAAAAACTCATATTGATGTAATGGACTATAGTTTGAAGACTTCTCTAGCAATAATTGATCATTTATTTATCGAAGAAAATCATGGTCTAGTTGATTCAATTAAATTTATTGTGGCGATAATCAAATTAAATATGGAGTTAAACTTAGGTTACTTTAAATTTTATGATTTATTAAATGATCTAATTTATTAAAATAATAGTTAGGGGAGGACCGCGGGCAGTTTGGAATGGTCGTTAACCTCCCTTTAAGCCCATGATAGATAGTTTTGATAAAAAATAAAAAAAATTTGAAAAATCTTAATAAATAAATATGATGTAAAATACTTTATTTAAACTTTGATTCTATAAGCAGCTTTGCTAAATCAGATAGTTTATTTTTGCACTAATTCTAAAAAGTATTTTTTATTTTATTTTCAAAATATTATTTGAGGAAGTCCTCAGGCCACTCAGAATGGATCATAGTCCTTCTTTTTAGCCTAACGTTTAAAATATTGAATTATATCAGAGCATAAAAATGACTATAGCATGATAAAACAATATAAATTTAATTTATAAAGTATAAAGTTAGGTAAGTATAGGTTATACGATTTACTAGATAATAGTTTTTTTAAATTGTCAAATAAGTTATTGAACTTTTTGTTTGGAACAGGAGTGTCGGGAGTTACAGAGTATTTAAACAGTATATTAGAATAGTTTCTGATGATGTGCAAACTGTAGAAACTTGCAGAGTTATTTGCATACTTATTTTATCGCATTGAGCAAATTTGCTCAAGCATTTTACAGAACTAAGCTATTCTTTAAGGTAAAAAAATTATTCAAGTTTTTCTGAATTGAAACAACTTCACAACCCCCTGTTTAAATATTGTATTTCTTTTTTATCATTTAAACGTTGGGAAATTTTTCCTACATGTTTGACAGGTCTCAAAATACAACATCTCTTGCTTACAGTGTTTAACTTTTTTGAATATTTAAAAAAAAAACACATAAAATTTAATTACCTTAAAAGAACTAATTAGAAAAGCTATCAAAACTTATTGAACTTTAATCTTATCATCACCCAAAGGGTGTTTTCTGAAATTAGATAAAATACAAGATAAGTTAAAAATGAACTATTTTTCCAGGTTTAGTCACATGTCATAATACCAATCAATAGATTGATTTTGTGCTAAAGTAGTCTATCCTAAGAAAACTTATCTTTTAACGATTATTATTATTTATTCAGCAAACACCGCGAGGATGATGTAAGAAAAAATTTTATTTTAAAAAATTAAAGCTTTGTTTCTCTAACTAAATTTAAAAAAAGAGTATTTTTATAATTGAGTTAGTCATGATTAAATTAAATTAAAAGAACTACTATAATTAATTTTTTTAATTCTTAGTTAATATAAAAACACTTTGATTGATTGAAAATTTTCGGGAAATTAATTTTCCTCTTGAATATTGAAATGAAATAAAAATAACATAAACTTAATCAATCAATCAAAGTCACTAAATCTTTTATTAATTAACAAACTCTTCTATCATTAAGCATTCATAACAGATCAAGTCAGTTAAACATTACTGTTTAAATTTAAATAAAAGTAAATAAAGATCTTGACATTTGGGCGAATAAAAAGGACATGCGCAGTACTTGCAACAACAAAAAAAAATACACAATGTACTTTTTTTTGTCTGAAAATTGAATTTATTTTAGAGTGTTGCTTAATTAGATAACTTAAATCATTTTAACCGATCTATTGATATAAACTGTAAAAAATATTGTTAAAATTACTTAATATCTTTGATATAGGCGATACATTTTCTTATTTCCATATTTCGGTTTTTTAGTTTACTTGACACAACATCGCGTAGGGCTACAGGCTTTTTCTCAACTACAGCCGTGCTAGTGCCGATGTAAATTCTCAAAAAATCTGAGCCATTCGAGGCGTTTATTTGCTGACTTGAACCAACTTGATTGGTGTCGACCATTTCGGCAAAAGAGCGACTATTTTGATTTAGCTGAGCTGATACTTGGAGAGCACTCAAGTTGGGATTGGTGACTGAAGTGGGTAGTGAAATGGACGAGTTCGACTGTGGTAAACTAAATGGGTCGGTTTGCACGCCAGTTGGAGATAGCTGGAATATGTGACCTTGAGTGGAAAGAGGTGATGTTGGTGTGTGTGGATGTTTGACTTGAAGACTTTGGGGAGAATTTTCCAGTTTTAAGGTTGGTACGCGCTGGTTCTGCTCGTCAGTGTCCGACGAGTCACGAGACGGAGGAGTGTTCGAGGCGCACTCCTCGTCCGCCGACTCGCTCTTGCTATTCAAACACAGCTCAAGCGTTTGCTTTTTTTCTTGCAGATAGTGCAGCTGTTGGGTCAGCTCGTTGTAAACGTCCAAGTATTCAGATGGTGGACGCCGATGGTTTGACTGGTCTTTGAATATTTCATTGTTTAACTCATTAATGGCTCCTTGAATGCGCCTAATTGACTCTTCGGTCTCTTTACGCTCCTGGAACTTCATTCAAAAATAATTTAGTCGCCTAATGCTCAAAGTCCACTCATGCCAAATGGAATAGTCTTTAAATTTTTTATATTACCTTTTCAATAGATAAAAAAGAAAAAATTCTTATCTAAAATTATTTTAATCTTGAAAATTGATCTTGAGAGATTATCAAATACAACAATTATATAAAGAGATCGCAATGCTAAATGTGCCATGATTCTCATTTAGAAGCCTTACCAGTGACGCTGCCTATACACCTTTATAATATATATGTTTTGAGTTTTGCTTATTTGTTTTAATAAGTGCATAATTTTTCATATAGAAAAACAAGATTATCTAATTTTCAATTTAAATTGAACAAATATTATTCTTTTTTTTATATGTTTTTGGTAAATTAAATAAAGTTCCTAAATTAGCTTTGGCTTAATTAAATTTGGCTTATATAGCTCAACAAATTGTCCCAGTAGTGCCAAGCATGGCCTATTTTTTTGCTCTCAAAATTTATTCAAAGAAAATAATTATCATTTATAAAAATATATGTAAAAACAAATCGATTTCATAACAATTTCATATTTATCTTGTCTTCTAAATAACGTTTTTAGTTAAAAAATTTTAAAAATTTACAAAATTTAAACCAAAACTTATACAACTCAGGCCTTAATTGTGTTATTAATTGTGTAGTTTAATTTTTGATAAAATAAAATAAATAATAAAAAAAATATATGAGAGTTTATAGCATATATTGTGATCAAGACTGTCTTAACTTTAGCTCAAGATCCCCCTTTTATCCCCATTGTTTATCAATTTAAACAAAGCCCTATAAAAACCATCCAATTCAATGTTATTCTTTAAGGACATTTAAGTACATTTTTAATATAGACAAATAATAAATTAGAAATTTTCATTATTTAAATATTATATAAAAATATAATATTCCCTGAATCTCCAAAAAAATAAATCAATAATAAAATTTAAACTGTTACTCAGGTACATGATGTTACTTTAAAATAAAAAAAAATCAAAAATTATTTTTTGACACAATGATATTTACTTAAAATAAAAAAAAATGTCTAATTTTCCTATTTATTCATTTAATTTGATTCCGGAAGTTGGAATCAAGCTTACCTTATTTTTAAATTTTTACACAACAAATGTATAGATAATTAGAGTAAGAAATAAGCTAATAAACATAGATCAAAAATCTTTTTCCTGCCTAATTGGAAAATAATTTTTTATTTTACTCAATTTGCTACCCTGAAGAGTATAAAGACAAAAAACTAAAGCAAAATAAATATATATAATTCACTTAATTTGATAAAAATTAAACTAACCCGACGCTAAGTTATCTATACAATCAATTTTATTACATTCTCTAATGTATAATCTTGAAGTTTTGGCGTAGATAACTTGATAACAGGCAATTAATTAATGCAAAATTGTTATTATCTATTTAATAGGGCCTCATAGGCATCAACACTAATCGATTTATGTAGCCTAGAATACACAATAAAAAGTTTTTTATAAACACACATCTTTTGTTTTACAAACAAAAAATAATTTTATCTTTTTCTTTTTCGATTTATTAGGCAATTTTTAATGAGTAATAACAAATTTAATAGTTAAAAGTGTCCTAGTCTTTAAAGAGGAAGCATTCATTATCTTTTATCTAAATGTTAAATTTTATACCTGGACTATTAAGATAAGAAATGAATAGATTTTTTGGTTACTATTGGGAAAATTTTATTTTATTTTATTTTATTATTAGTAAGTTAATTAATTAGAGAAAAATGGATACGAAAGTGTCCAAATTGGCATGAATGGTCAAGTAATGATCTATGGGCAAATAAAACTACCTGGTCGAAATTTGTGTTATGGTTTGTCTGCGAGGTGTCCTCGGATATGATGGGGTTGTTTCGGCCGAGCGTGTTGAGCAGTGTGCGCTGGTAGCGACTGTGCGGATGGATGGTCGGATGGTGATGGATGTTGGGGTGCTTGGAAGCTTTGGCTCGATTGATGGCGTACTCGCTCGAGGTAGATGTAAAGTGGTCGAACGTCGACTTGAGGTTTGTGTCAATGAGACTCGGCTCAAGCTGCCCACTGCTCGGCATTGTGCTAAAAGATGTCCCGGATGACGCTTCAATGCTCACACTTGGCTCCAATAGATAACTGCTCGAATCACATAACATTTAATTACTCTAATTATTAATTTTCTATATCAAACAAAAAAAAATTTTATACTAGAAAAAAAAAATTATTTTGCCAACACTAGGCCAGTTTTTCAAGGCTTCCATTCTCTTTCTTATTACACTTTTCATAAAAAATGTTTACAACACCTGAATTTACATAATTTTCTCGGAATAATTTTATTAAAATAAAAATAAAATAATTAAAAAAGATTGCAAAATATTTTTTCTATTTTCTTAGGCGAACCAATGATGGTCCTAAAAATACCAAAACAAAGTGATATAAGGAACTAGAGACATAAATAAATAAAAAGATAAATGACGTCATTGAGCACTATATTTACTCTTGACGCAATCAGATTTTATTGGTTCCAAGACCCAAATGAGTATTATAATTATCTACTCTTGGCATAAATTGATATTTGAGCTATGGAAAATTATTTGCGCGTCATTACAAACGCAATGCGAAAATGACATTAAAATAATTGCCACTCTAAAAAGTATAACATAGCTAAACATATCGATTTTTTGTCTAAAATTTGATTAACTTTTTTTCTTTTTTTTATTTTTTGAAAAAAAAAAATAATATATTAAAAAAAAAGGCAATAATAATGAAAATAATCTTTAGATGAAGGAATGCACACCGAGCGCCTTCTGCGCCTCTAAATATCTAGTCCATGGCAATATGGTTGTCTTGCAACATGTGCAGAACAACTCCTAATAGACCTTTGAAGCCAATAGCGGCTCCCCTATTGACGTCAAAGGATATACATTTTGATTTGAAATTCAAATTTTTGTTTTAATTTCTCCTTTAATGCTAAAAAAGATAATATATTATTTTCAAGCATATCTTAAAATTTCGTTTGCTTAATAAAAAATTAAAAAAATAAAAAAAAAAAAAGAGAGAAAAAGCTCGTTGTTTTATTATAATTTGCTTCATTTGGAAATATATTATTCAACATCCGTTTGGAGCGCGCATCCAGGGCACCAAATCTAGGTAAACTATTTTAATCTTGATTTTTTAAAAGCTTCTTTGCACAAAAGCCCTGGATTTAAATTCAGTTTTTTCTCTCTATTGGTATTTAGTCATATCTAATACATGCCTAGGCGTCCTCCTCCCTCTCTATTCTCTTCTAATAATCTTGAGCGAACTAAATTTTAGAATTTAATTAATGGATTCTACTTTTCCTCCCTTGATTCTACCAAACATCAAATATTTGATATAGTCTTAGTTGATAATTGAGCTCTAAGATACTTTTAAAAGTGCATTTGTTACAATCAAATTCAAAAAGACAAGAATATAAAATATAAAAATGACGTTTAATTAGAAAATAATCTAGTATGCATTTTTGTTTAGTAATATCACAATAGCGACTTAAAAGGCTTCAGTAGTATGCGAGTTCACTTGAAGACAAACTTGTTGTCGATATAACAATGTTCAAGGTCACCACTTTTCAAAAGTTTTATTAGTTCAATTCTATTGGCTAGTTTCAAGCGAACACTGTACTTAGCTGGCCAAATAATCTTATGACACATGCAGACAAATTTAATGTCGATATAAATACATTTTTTTAATCTAATATTAATGTTCCGAAAAATTTATAAATATAATAAAATAAAATTGTTTATAAAAAAAAATATTTATAGCCTAAAATCTTTCTATTTTGTTTATGCTTATCAGCCAGCTAGGATATCTTAATAAACCAATTAATTATCAATTAGAATATTCTCAAAACAAATGCTCTTAATTGTTTTTTATTTCTAACAACAACCCATCGACTTGCACTGCTTAACTCAAAAGTGCTTCTCTATTTTTATAGAAAAAAAAAAACTAAAATTTTAAATAAAAATAAATACATTTTATTTTTATTTAAAATTTTATTTATGGCATATAGAGAGCTAAATTAATGTAAAATGAATGTTAGAAACTTTAGTCAAAGAGTCTAGACCCAGTTAAATATGGTTCACTATAGAGATCTGATTTGAATATACTAGTTACGTAATTATATTATTTAAATTAAATTCAGCATCCAGGGTTTATGTTTACTCAATAAACAATTATAAATTAAGAAGCATATTATGTGCTAAAAGCTCTCACAGCAAGTTTTGAAAAATTTGAGAAGTTTGTTGTGTATACCTTTGATAAACAGCGTGATTTTTATCTTTAATGGCTTGAAATGTGACCGTGATCTGAATTAATTGAAATTAGAAAATTTCTCACAGGCCTAATATTCCCATAAATTAAATGCACACATATCTTAAAATCATATCTTATAAAAAACAATATCACTTATCTCTTAAACATTGAGTAATTCTTATCTGTACTTGAATTTTGCCCTCTTGTTTGTTTTGTCACAGAAGTTCTTAGTTCCTATTGAGTAAAATAGATAATAAAATCTGGTCGTAAAATTGGGCCTTTTTATCTAGTTGTTCTCAGAGTGTGATATTGATCGAGAAGCCTTATGATCCCTCTTCGAAACAGGCTTTAAACACCTATAGAAAAACAATTAAACAAAATATCACATTTTGAGAAAAGTAAAATAAACATATTAAAAGATAGGGCTTCTGTGATGTTCGTGATTTTATAGAAAAAAAACAATTTCTAAACGTTTTTGCCGTGATTAAAACAAAATTAAAATTAATTAAAAAATTATTAAAAAATATAATTTTGGTGATATGGAGTTCTAAATTTGCAAAGTAATAATCAAGGATTTTAATATTTCAATTAGAAATATTTATTCATTTTTTACCAATTTAGAGCATGCCATTTTTAGCAAAAAAATAAACAAAAAATAATCTGAATAAGTTATTTGTAGATAAATATAAATTTGAAAATGATGTATATAAAAAAAATTTAACAAAAAATGCTTTTTGATTATCCGTACTGTGTCTCTCGCTTGGCAAAGCCTTAACTAATTTACTTTCAAAGATAAAAATGCAAAAGATATTTAATTATATTTTAACTAAGATTATTTAGAAAATTTTATTAATAATTAAAGATAATTTTTTTATTATTATTAAAATAATTTTTAAACAATAGTTTCCCAAAGCTGTCTAATTTGTGTTATATTTCATCTAGGCTCGTATGAGGCATCACATGAGTTTGAATCTAACCGAAATCAAAACCATTTTTCTCTATCTCATAATTAATTATATAAAAAATTTTAAAATTAAAAATTAAATTAAAATATAAAAATGATGAATAAAATTTTTATCTTGGCAATGCTAACCATTTCAGTGGCGACTGAATTGGACCAGTTGGACGAGTTGATTGATTTTCTGGCCAAAAATTCTGGATCCAAAATTGGTTTTCTGACACCATCGAATTATGCATCGGTCAAGAGAATATTGCCTGCTGGAGTGAAGCAAATATATGTAGAACATGAAGAAGACTTGACCAAAATGGTTTTGAATGGTTCAATTGTAGCTGCGTTGGTAAGTGGATTGCCAGAACAACAGTACCATGATTCGTTGCATATATTCAGTAGTAATGTGGTGACCATGCACTCATTTTTGATGGCTCCGGACCAGTCAACAGACTCGCCGCATGGCAACTTGGAAAATTTATCTACGTACCATTTGTCACTGGCAATAAACGCGGCTCAATCAAAAATGCAGCTTAAAGGCATTGACTTAGAATTGGCAATCAAGAACGCGCCAAAAGAAGTAGTTCAAGCGCACACATGCAAAGAAGATGACCAGTCTCAATTTTCTGTAGTGAACAAAAAAAATGCCACTGGTTTACTCAGGGATATTCTGGACAAGAAAGAAATCCGTGTTCTGGCGCAAGGTCCTGCCAATTGGGGGATAAATGATGGCAATTATTTAGTAGATCCACCGATAGGCTATTACCCTGACTTTTTGCAGGCAGTTATGGACGAGTTTAAATATTTGTCCGGACCAGACAAAGAACCATATGGTGAAATTAAGATCAAGAGAATATTTTCAAATAAATCGCCTTTTCCATGGTACTATTTGTTTAATGGCACAGCTCATTTGACTGAGCCATACTTTATATTGGATGCGCCTTATGGCGGAAGTGGTAAACCGTGTACAAATGATCAAGATTGTCTAAGATCGGATTCGATCTCAGGCTATGAAAAATGCGCAAATTACTGTAGAAATGGCAATAGACCAAGATATCTAATGCTAAGATCTAGCTGCACATCTTTGGGCACTGATTCAAAATTTTACACAAAACGAACATCGAAAAGCTCCAGTGGAACTTCAACTGGAGGTCTCGTGGCCCTGATAGTTGTTCTAGTGCTGTTTGCCATTGGCGCAGTTGGTCTAATAGCTTTGCTCATTTTTAGGGAAAGAAAAGGCCAGCCTGTTTTTAAATCATTTACATGAAAAAAATAGATATTCTCCAAATTTTATTATTTAATTTTTTATTTTAAATAAATTTTAAATCTCCTGTGTAGGACTTTGTCTTTCATTTCAACCACTATTTTTCTTACATTCTTGCTTTAGCAGTGGTTTTTTGGTGCAACTGATTTGTTTATTCCAAGATCACATTTAATTGGTATCATTGGAATCAAGATAAACAATAATTAAAGTGATATATTATTATTATTATTATTTATTCAATAAACCCTTGTAGGCGATGTTAATAAAAGTAAAATAAAATAAAATAAAAATTATAGTTAAAATAAGATAGTTTAGTTTGAGACCAAAAAAAAGCAGCATCCGATAATTTTACTTATGAACGTTAGAATTTATTACTTTCTATTATTTTCATTATTCAATTTATTATTCAGTTTTGCATAGTTTAAAAAAAAATAAAATTTTCTATGAAAAAAAGTAAAAAAAAATTTGTCATTCTTCATTAACTCTCCACATAATGGACCAGGGGTCGGGTCTGATAATTTACACAAAGACTTTTTTACAGCCAATTTTGTTTCCTCACTCACAACTTGTTTAGCCAACGCCGCAGATTTGAAGAATTGAGTCCATATTCTAAAATTTTATTGAAAAATTTTTTATTTCTTTTCTCAGTCTCAAGGAGGTATTTTTTAAGTATCCCTACTTTGAGTGCGTATATCTCTGGAATGAGACAATTTGGAAAAAAAATAAAATCATATATTTAACATACAAGAACTCTATTTTATTAGTACGTGTAAATAAGGTCAATATCTTGATGTGAAAATACGTGCAAACCGTCCTTTTCTAATATTAGTAGATTCCGAATAAAGAGTTACCCATAAAGGGAACAGGCTCATACAAAGTGGATTATAACAATTTCACAAAAGTCATTTTTTTCAATTTAACATTTTAAATGATAAAACATAGCATTATTCTTTAAAATAAAAATTTACAGTTTTTTACAGGTAAAAAAACTATTAAAATAATATAATCTCATTTTGTATCAACAATAAAAAATATTAAATTAATTGACTTGACTTTTAAAAAAACATTATGACTCTTGCACAACAGTGAATAAAACTGACAAAAATATTTTCAAATTTTATTTATTTATTTAAAGATAAAATTTAAGATAGTAAATAAATAAAAAGTCGAGAGTGTTTACTTTTTTCAATAGAAGAGGTTTCTTACTCCTAAAAATAAACTTTTAATAGTTGCTTTAAACTGCGAGTTTATGAACGAATAGGTGACAATGCTGAAACAACACGAGACAAGATAAGACAGATCAGACAAGTGGTAAATGTTTGTAATAGACTTGTTATTTTGATCTAAGAAATTATTAACAAAAATGATCAAAACATAAATGGAGATAATCAGCTCAAAAGATCTAAAGATAAGGAGAGCAAGACTGTTAATGAGTATTGTTAATGAAATTCTGTGCTCGATATCTTCCTGATGATGGACTTTGTCTGGATAAAGCCACAACAGTTTAGCTTTTGATTTTACCACTTTTCTATATTTAACCATCAGACTAAAGTCAATGAATGTACTTAGCAAATAAAGTAGGATGTCATTGACCAAAAAGCGAAACAAATAGACCAGAAAGTAAGCCAAGTCGTATTTGTTTATTTCAAATAGGCCCAAAATTGGTGAAGAAAACGAGCTGTCAAAGGTGTTCTTAAATGTGTTCTTAATCGGAAAATCAACATAGTTGTGAACGTCAAAATTGGCAAAGTCAACTATTTCAATGGTAAAAATGCTTTGTATGTTGAGGAAAACACTAAACAGAACTATAAAGCAGCAATAAGCATATTTTGTCCGCTTGGTAATTGGCTTTTTTCCACTAATGCTTTTATTGTTCAGAATATCGAGCCGATTCTTGGCTATTAGAACAACCAATATGTTCGAGGCTGTTTTAATTGAGTTTCCAATAAATTCAATGAGGTATTTTTCGACTATCTGAAAGGTTTTGGTTCTCTTGACAGATGAACAGAATACTCCATCGAAAAATATGCAAATATTGCCTATATGAAGCAAATAGATAAGACCATAGATAAAATTAAGGCATGAATTAACCATCATCAAGTCAAGCAAACAAATGGATGTTTTTGATGCTTTTTTCTCTCGAATTTTGCCATAATTAATTACAGCAATGATGAGGCCGTTAGTTGTAATGCTCAATAGGCAGAAGATGGGAAACATAAGCAGATCAATGAAGCTAATTAGTTCAGTTTTGTAATAAAAGTCATACGAATCTTTAAAGCTAATATGCATTTTGGATGGCTTAGTGCAATTTCTTAGCAAGGCAGAGAAATTGCACTTTTTTTCCAAATAACCACATTTACTTAAAATCAGCATTTTTATGTTGTTTATAAAGTGATCATTTGACAGTAGCCATGCTGTAATGCAGTTACATTCTAGTTGGATTGGATTTATCAAAATTTTGGACCAACTTTGGTTCACAAGTGATCTGAATAGACAAAAATCTGCACTTTGTGTTTTGAAATTATTTAGGACAACAGAAGCTGGCTTGAGCTTTGATCCACCAATTTGTTCACTTAACCAACCTGAATAGTCAAATAGGATATTTAAATTTTCTAGCGAGACAAAGATAGTTTCCAAACTATTGAGTCGAACAAAAGTGTCTTTGTCGATGTAGTCCAGAATGCCTTTCAATTCGATTATTTTGGTATATTTGAAGAGCTGTTTGCTTACCAATTTGCTGGACAATGGGTACTTGTAGAACGACAGCTCGACTTTATCCACAATTGTTTGATCAGAAAGGCTGCAATTCAGGAATTCCAATATGTTATTCCGCAGGAAAGTGGCCGACATTCCTTGAAAACTTAGATATTCAAAATTAACCTCGTTGAAAATAAGGGGACATGTTTGCCTGTGGTACTTGACCGTGTGAGAAAAGCGCAGGATTCCTGTTTGCAAGAAAGGAGACGATTGTGCAGAGATTCGGCTACATGAGTCTACAAACTGGGACATGTTGTAGACATGAAATTTAGAAAAATAGAACACAACTGACTGTTTGTAGAGAAATTTTTGCAATTTGAAAAAATCAAAATTTATGTCAATTCCTATGAAATTGTTGAACAAAATGGACAGTCGGGATGTATTTTTTACTTGAAATTTAGCCGAATGTCTTTCGACTTTATCCAAGATGCACATTCTTCTAGGGAAAAATTGAATTCCAATAAGAAAAAACTTTTCAAATGCAAAGCAATTGAAATCAACTTGTTCCAGCGAGTCCACACTTATCTTTAACGTGTATATCGGTATGCTAGTTTGATAGAAATTGTGCAAATGGGCAAAGACCTTTTTTCCAAACTCAATACATTTACTAGAATCGAGGGGCCTGAATATGGTAGCAATGTTCTCATCGCTGTTACAAACATTGTCAAGAAGGTGCACAAAAATAAACAGAACAGCCAAAAGCCTCATATTTGAGATAAATATAACAAATGAAAAATATCTACTGAGATAAAACAACTTAAAATATTGAATTTAAACTAAAAATAAATAAAAATAAGAAATTAAATTGCCCGACGAGCTCAATGTAAAGATATACTCAATTTCAGGCTATTTGGATTTATTTTGAACGTTTATTAATTAATTTTTGATGCAAAATGTATATTTTAAAATATCAGATGTTTAAATTATAAGATTTTAAGTATTATTTTATTATTTATAAAATCACAATTAAATTTAAGATAAGATAAATTAAAATATCCTATTACCTGAAAATATATATTGAAAGGTTTTTGCATGGGCTTTCAGCACTCATCAAACTCATATAATATTAAAATTATATGACGAGATATTGTTACATCTTAACTAATTTCTCTTTAGTCATCAAAGTATCATCAATTTTTATTTGCTCTATATCCTTGAACAGTAATGCTTGCATCAAAAGTTGAAATTAGGATTTAAGTGCATGTATTAGCCCAGATCAACCTCATGCTAAAATAGACTAGTTATATGTGCGTGTTTTAAGACTTTTGAGGATACTTTTGAGAGTTTTCTGCATAGACTTCAACTGAAGCGATTGCTTTAACACTAGAAAGCCCGACCAAAAAATGACAAAAATTTAAAAACTAATTTTTAAAAAAATTATCATAGAATAGCAACATTTTTTTTGATATTCAATAATGTCTCCATAAATCTATAAAATAAAATACTGAATATTAAATTCTGTTTCTGCATTCAAAAGATATTGAGATTTGAAATTTAAAAAAATGGGTCTAAAAAACCCGTCGGGTCTTAGTGTTAACAACTATTTAAATATCAACTTTTTGTTATAATTTTGGATTCCATTAAATAAACTTTAAAAAAGTAAAGTGTTAACAGGGTATAAATAGCCTGGTATCAAAGAAATTATTCAGTTAGTTTTTTAATTTTAAATAAAATTTATTTTTGAAAATTTCGAAACATTAAGGAAAAAAAATAGAAAGAAGGTCATTGTTATTAACTCTGCCATGGCCGGTCCCCAGCCCGGATGAGAAAAGAGGAGGGGTGATGATGATGCAGGCGCATAGAGGCCGGGATGAGGAGGCTTACAAGCTGGAGCTGATGATAGTCTGTTGGGTCCAAGTGCCTTAGTGAAAAAAGTAAAGTGTCTTTAGTTTGGATAAGCTTGTATCCAGATATAGATACGCTTGGTTTGTGGTTCCAAGCTAGTCTAAATAGTTGCCGAGTTCGCAGCCATTAAGTGCTCGGATGAGTGGCGCTGTTTATGATGAACGTCCCATATGTAACTTTGGCCGCTGACTGTTGAGTTGCAATCATACCGTTGCCGGTCCCAAGTCCGGATGAGAAAATGAGAGGGTAAGGACTCACAGTTTGACTTGACAGACAAACACTAGAGAAAACGTTTATTAAATATTTATTTTGAAAAAAAAGATTCGCTTATATTAATTAAGTATAAAGCTTTTTATTTACCTAGTTTAACAGGGTATAAATAGCCTGGTATCAAAGAAATTATTCAGTTAATTTTTTAATTTTGAAAATTTCGAAACATTAAGTAAACAAAGAATCATTCATTGTTATTAAATAGCTTTACTTATTTCTTGGCTTTTTTAGAAGCGATACTTTACAGCACTAAAATTCTAATTAGGAAATAATTTTTTTCCTAATTTAAATTTAAAAATTAATCTTGAAACTTGTTAATTATTTTAAATTCCCTTCTTTCTTTTTTTTTTATAGTCAAATAATTCTGATCCGTCCGATTATCATTCAAATAATTTTGATAAAAACAATCTTTTTATTTTGGAAAAAAAGCTTTAAAAATAAACTTATCATTTTGTTATGTTCTGAGTATTTTTCTGATCAAACTTTTTATAATTTTCGCGAAGTAAAGTCAAGATATTGCGACAAACTGAGCTATTTTTTAATCGCTTTAAGAAGAATATCTTGTGTCTCATGTAAATTTGTTCAACTATCTCTAAGTACAAGGTTTCTAACAGAGGCCTAATTCTTGAAAATTTCTTAATTACCAGCACTCTTTTAATCAATAAATTTTGTCCAAATCTAAATGATATCAAAAAATAGATTGGGAAAACTATTTGATAAATTTAAGTAAATTCTTTTTAAATAAATATTTTATTCGAAAATATAATTCACTCGAAATCAGAAATAAATAATAAAGAAAAACAATAAACAGAGGTAAATTAATATAAAAAAAAAACAAATATATTCAATTAATAATGAGTAATTATAATTGCATTTAAATCGTCTCTATGAAAAAAAAAATACAATTTTCAACAGTCTTTTGTTACAAAAATTAACTTACAAAAAATCCCCTAAACAATTTCTGAACCGGAAGATTACAAAAAAATACCACTGTTTTTTCTTCGAACCAAATATTGTGCCACATATTCATTTACTTAATAGAGGACAATGTTTGGCTCGAATTTTGTATTCCACTATCTCTAAATAGATTAATATTAAACAAATCAAGTGTGTTTAGCATCATATTGTAGACATCCAATCTGCCCAAATCTTTGATTTTTCCAAGCAAATATTTCACATTGGCCTGCTCTGGCTTTTGTCTTGACCACTCGTTTAGAACAAATTCGCACTTACTCGGCTTTAGACTACCACTACTGCTGCTAAGACTATTTGTCGGCGTAGTCGATCCAGCCACTGTCTCTCCGTCCAATACTTTCAAGTAGTCCTGTAGACCTAGCAGAAATGCCAATATTGACCAGTCCCTGCCCATCGGGTCTACCGCGTCCAGCATCTTGCACATCATCTTGCGCGTGTAATGGCTCATTTTGTTCACACTAAAGTCTGCTCCCAGGCCTAAATTTCGTCTTATGCTCTCCGAACCACAGCACACCAGATCCAAGAACACTGTCTCAAACTTGGCCCTATTCTCAATCTGCATCTCGATCAGCTCTTTGTTCGTATAGATTGTTTCATAGTCGAGCACGCCTGGCGCGTTCTCCTCCCTGCCCGACCTCAATTTAACATACTCCTTTTCCAAATTGACATTTGGACACGAGTCAAACACCACTTGTTCGATGAGTGCGTACAAATCCTGCACAAAATAGAACAACTCTTCTTTGTGTGTGTGTGGAGCACATGCGCGCAATTCAATATAATCTCCGTTCACGTGATCCAGACTGATCAGTGCCTCGATAGAACAGGACTTTTTGTACACACGCGAGCAATACCTAGTTTGATAGAGCTCTAGATCGATGAGAGTGCCGTTTATCGAGGGTCTAAAATTTTTGCTCAGTCTCATGATGTTCATAGTAGAGCTGGCAGTGGTTGGCGCAGACGAGCTCGATTCGGGCGAATCGAGCAGAGTGTCTAGCTTTGAACATGCCCGAACAAGCGGTCTTTGTGCTCGAGTCGGCGTTTCGACTCGATGTTTTCGAACATCTTCACAGCTTGAAGTCACGTGACGCAAAAACACTTGAAGACGAAAGAAAACACTGGCCAATTGCGCTACTCTAACAGGCATCATAGTCATGAACATCGACTGGCTCATTGATTGGCTCATAGAGCTAGTCATCGAGCCTCTCGGCGCAGTGTTCAGATGAAACAGTGATTGTTTGACTCGGAGTCCGTTGAACACAAATTGTGCTCTGTTGGGATGGGTCTTTATCGACTGAAAAGAGAGAGGCAACGGTTCGCTGAGAAAATTTAAGCAAGCAAATTCATAGAGCAAGTCACCGTTGCACGTGTCTTCATATTCGGTGCACAAATCAAACGATATGAGGATTTCTTTTATTAGGTTTAGATTTGAGCACATGTCATGATAAATGTCGCTCAGATCGTTTAGCTTAAGAACACCATTAATGCTATGCAGGCCATCATAGAACCTTTCATGGCCCAGTAAGCGGCCGAGTAGTTTGAACAACCACTCGGGCTGGTAGCAGACTAGCTCCGAGTCATTTTTTCTTATGCTCACTATCTCGCCCATTAGTTCTAGTTGATTTTTGATTCTAATTAGATGCTCATCGCTGGCCAATGGGTTTATAAGATCGCGTATTTTGTCCACAAAATGCTTCCAGCTGAGGACAGGATACGTGTTAATTGTGGACTCAAGTGAGAAGCTTTTGGCAATTGTTGGCGTGCTTGGTGGAGTCATTTGTTCGGTGCATAGTCCTTTGCGCCACTCTTGAATACTGTTCAGAGTTCGATTGAGCAGAACGGTGCATTTGGGCAATTGGTCCACAATCGATTGTTTGATTGTGACTAATTTTTGGTTGAGGAGCTTTATTTCTGTTTGCCAAGCGGCCCGAGAGTCGAGCACAAAGTGCCGCTCGGACAGGTCAAATGTGTCATCGTTGGCATAGTACGAGTCAATGCGAGCCTTTAGACTAGCCGCCTTGGGCGCACTCTCGCTCTCCAGGTCCGAGTGTGTGGCCACAAAAAGCACTTTTAGCTTGATTGAGTCGCACTCGTCCCAGGCACTTGACACCGATGTGGTGTTTGTGTCCAACGAGTTCATGGACACGCTCAACGAGCTCTCTTGTTCTCTGCAACTGCCGAACCGAGAGCGCAAGTACTCCAGCCATTTTACGCACTCAGTGAAACATTCGTCTTCTGATTGGTTGATTTTGTACAGCACAAGAAACACGTGACACGCGCTTATCAAGCGATCGTAGAAATTTTTGTACGGCTCGTAGCCGGAAAATTCCCAAAATGTGAAGTGCGAGCCGGACAATGTGCATTGAGTTACTTGGACACCTTTTGTATAGTCTTTGTTTATTAGTTCATAATTGTCTAATATGTTGGTTCGGATCGGCCTTTTGTTCTCAGTGTCATCAATTTTGTCTTCTATTTCGGTCTCTCCACTGTGATGAGTGCTTATTTTCTCCAAGTAGTTTCTCTTAAGTCCATAACCTAAAATAATATTGTTTATAATTGACGTGCTGTGTTTTTGTGATAAGAATAATATTTTATTTGTCAAAAGATAGTACTTTTTTGTTTTTGACTAGGAGCAGAAGAGTTTTGTCTCGTCCTCCGGAAAAAGCTATTCAAATAGGAGCAATTCATGGAGTCTATAAGAGTGGTCTTGCCCACTGCACTAGAGCCGAATATTTTTACCTTTATTCGGCGCAGAGTGTCGCCCGATGTCTCTAGCTGCTGTATAAACATTTCTCTGTTGTGATTCTTTTAATTAGAAAAAAACAAAATAGCATTAATTGCAGTTATCGTGGTTTTTTTGTTCAATTAGTACAAATGTTTGGTTACGGGTGTTAACGTGTTAGCTTAAGGTTAGAAATCCATAAATCAACATACCGTACAAGGTGAGCTAAAATAGTAATCACGTGACCTAACAGAACATTTTTTCAAAGATCAAATCAAATATAAAGTGTATATGCATTGAAAAAATATTTTTTTATTTTAGTTTTTTAAATGGTCAAACTTATTATTTAAAATTAGATTTTGAATTAATAAAATTCATGAATTTTTATCGAATTTCAAATTTAATTAGAAGCATTTTTTTCTTTTTAAGCTTACAAAAAAGTCAATTTGCAAAAATTGACTGAAAAGAAGGACTAAGCTCCGTTCCGAACTGCCTGGGTTCTACTCTTACTTTATTTTAAATAAACAATTTAATTAATTTATCGGATTTTGGATCATTTACTTCCATTGTCTAAACTCATCATCAGAAATTTATCACCACATTTCCTCCAAAAGAAGAGTCTTGTCACGTACTTTATTCAGTATATAAGCGACTGTTTTATATTATTATTTATCTCAGATTTTATAGTTAAATAAAAAATAAGTTAAAGCAATCTTTTCACTCTCCCATGATATATAACCTACCTATTAAATAGCCACAAATGGAAGAAATTTGCTTGTATTTCAATCAAAAATTATCCTTTATTTGAATTATTTATTTAATAAAAATGTGCATCTAGTGTAAACGAAAATTCATATAAACATACCTAAATGTAAAATATGCATTTTTCTTGGCTCTTTTTGTTATTTCGAATGGAAGAAATACTTTGATGACCAAACCCTCTTGTATTTGATGAAATACGTTAAAAGATTACAGACTTTTCGAAATTTAGCAGTTAAGTCTTTACTAAATTTAATAAGCTATACTCCCTTCAGCACTTAACATCACGAGGCTTGTAATAAACTTAAACTAGTAGTAGAACTTTTTGATACAATTGGCCAGGAATGTGTTTTTTTGCCGTGAGACCAGTGAAGGTATATAAAGCCTGCTTTGAATCAAGATTCTAATTCATTTAGTCCAATTAACAACTAGAATTGCAACAGTTTAGAACTCAAAAGTGGCAACATATTAGCTAGACAAAGAAAAATGGGTTGAAAAAGGCCGAGCCTTAAAGCAATCCGGTGACTGGACGATGGGTGGTACGCATAATCCTGTTATGCTAATCAACCTAAACCATCATAAACTATATAATCAGTCAGTCAAGATTCTAATGAGAACATAAGAAAACTACAAGTAATTCAAAATACAGCTATACGCTCTATACTTAGGATAAAAAGGGACACGCCGCTAGAACTTCTCCACCACTTTGCACTCAACAACCTAAAAATTCATAAGATAGACAATAGGCTGTTTGATCTCAGCGAAAACTATGTCAGGTTTGGCCTTAAGAACTCAATTCCACTAGTGATAAGATTGATCAATGAGTATAAGTCATTATTTGACTCTAGAGCAAGGTTGCAACTCCATTGTGTAGTGTATACCTCACTATTGATGAATTTCAACTTAATTTTTCTAAAAGCTTCAATCTTATTTTCCAAAACTGAAGGAGCCTTAGCTTGAACATTTTTTTTTTACATAATAAAAAACAAATAGAAAAAGATTTATCGAGTCAACAATTAAATTGTGTAATTGTTATCTAATACTTATTTATCTCATCAGCCTTCAAATATTTGATCATTTATATCGTTAAAGTCCGAAATGAAACAGTCTATATATTATTAATTCTTTAGCACTTGATGTTGCATGTGTATTTCTGCAGTTAGTATTAACATTTGCAGATTCCTAATAAACAGTTTACCCAGAAGAATTTTCTCTTAATAAATTAATCCCCAATTAAGTACCTGAATACCTGGGGTTATGGAACAAGCTTATTTAAAGTGGACTGCAACAATATCAGTTATTTTTTCCCAATGTAACTAAGTAACAATCTAATTTATATAATAATCTATTAATCTATCAATCTAAATTATTTTAAAATAAAATTTTAATTAATGAGCCTTTTTTTGCAGAAGTCTAAACTATCTAATTTAATTTTGACCACCTTTGGATAGAGGCGAACGTGTCTGGCTGATTATGTCACGTGACCAATCCACAAATACATTTAAATGAAAATAAAAAAAAAAAAAACATTTTTGTTGTTTAATTATTATTATTTTTAAATTAGTTTTAATTTTGAGTGTGATTAAATATGAGATTAACAATGAGAAGATAAAAAATAGATAAATAGAAAATTATAAAAAAAAATAATAATTAATTTTAAAACTAAAACAAAACATCCTTAAAACATCAATTAACCGAGATTAACAAACAATGTTCTTTCTAGCTACTCTTTTCTTTTTTTGTCTATAGCGTAGCTTTTTGGCTCTAATTAAGACTGATTGATTTATGTTAAAGAGAGCAGCGTCACGCTTAGGCCTAAACACAGATATATCTTTTTGTACTTTTTGGCCATGCTTCTTCTTATCAATAGTTAAAAAACACTAATAGACATCTAGCATTAAGCTGGGCAAAGTTAAGACCTACCTTTCTGAGCGAGTTGAGCAGATTGGCGATGTGTGTGTGCCTTAGATTGATGGCCAACTGCTCGGCTGTATACCCGTCTCTGTTCTTGATGCCAAAGTCCAAACCAGCCAGGCACAGACACCGCACAGCGTCTATGTCGTTTCGTTCGGCTGCGGCTTAAAATAACTCCTATTTGTACACAAGCTAACAAGGAAAACAAATGTTAAGTTTACTGTGCAAGGGGGTCATTTCATTTTTGTTCTTTATGTCGACTCGGCAGCCCAGCGAGCACATTGCCTGGACCACTGGGAGCAGATTTTGTCTACACGCGATATGCAGGGCCGATTCGCCGTTCTAAATGACAAAATTTTAGAACAAGATCTTACAAGATCTTAGTGTTACTGAGTCCATGAGGTCCATGTTGCATTCAGCATTGATTAGCAGCATGGCTATCATGCTGAAGTGTCTTCTCACGGCCCAGTGAAGAGCCGTGTTGCGGCGGTTGTCGCGGCGATTCAGATCTGCCTTGTGCTCGATCAGACTGCGCACACTCTCAATACATCCACGCGCACACGCCACTATCAGGCCTGTCTCGCCCTCTCTGTTCTTTAGGTTCACATCACAGCCGTAATGGCACAGATATTTGACTATTTCTGGGAACTCGTTCCAACAGGCCACGTGCAACGCGGTCTCCGATTGCTAAATGAAAAAAATTAGTACTCAAGAGAGTATTGAAGGGGTCTGTCTGGGCAATACATCGTCCAGGATGTCCAAATTGGCGCCATATTCGCACAAAATGCGCACCAGGTCGGTGCAGCCGAATCGAGACGCCAAATGCAAGGGCGTCTCGCCATTCTTGTTCTGGGAGTCAATGAACACGTTGTTTTTTATGAGATAAGTGACTATATTTTTGTATTGGTCAGTGTTGTTGCATCGACAGCAGTAGTGGAGCGCGTTTTCGCCACTCTGTGTGCAAAAAATGGTCAAAACAATAATTAGAAATTTTAAAGTATTGATAAGTACCATGTCTGTTAGATGCATATTGGCTTTGTGCTGATTGAGAAGTTTAATGACCTCAAATTGGCCATTTTGGGCGGCTATGTGAAGCGCTGACTCGCCATTTTGGTTTGACTTGTTCAAATCGATGGGACATGTTTTAAGCAACAGTTTTAAATTTATGTAATCACCAGTTTCGGCAGCGGACAAAAGAGCTGTTAAAACAAAATCGTCATTGTCCTTTTATTTTTAAAATATTATTTTTAGATAAAAAAGATACAAGCAAAAATAGATAATTTTTAATAAAAGATAAATTTTAGTAAACAGAGATTAGTTGTTTGATTTAATGAATGGCTAAGAAATTGCCAAGTCAATGGAGTATGCTTTTACCAAACTAGACTAAAGTCATGAAGTGAATCAATGGAAGCTCATAATTTTAGTCTAGTTTGGTAGCAAATATTGTATTTGCTAAAAATGATTTATTTAAAGTTATTGTGTAAACCTTAAATAATTAAAGGAGCCAGTTGAGTTTATTGACCAAATATTGCCGATTTATCTACCTGAACAAAACTGGGATTTTTCGGAGACATTAAGAATAGACTTGCAAACGCAAAAGAAGTGTTTAGCAGACTAAAACCAGTGTGGAAATCAAAGTAGTACGGTGAACTAAGAAAAATATTAGCTAAAAACAAGGAGACTTGTTAAATTTTTCCAAATAAGCAAAAATTTTTGGACAATGTGAATTGGGAATATCTTAAAAACAATCATCATAGTCACAATTTAAAAGGACATAATATCAAAATCAAGAGAGATAGAGAAAGAAAGAAAAGACGAAATTGTCTATTTTTTAAGGCTACTATTTAATTTAGTATCTAATAATAATTATTTAGTATCTAATTTTGACAATATCTAAATTAATTTATTGACATCTGACGAATGGAATACCCGACAAAACAAAAGATCTTATTCTCGCAAAATATTTTGATGAAAAGTTGCCACCAAAAAAGATAATATATTTTATGATAAATATATTTTTTTTTGATAGAAAAATAATTTTTTTTTATACTATAAAATTAAATTAGATATTTTTTTGTATTTTTATTAGATATTGTTTTAAATAAATTAGATACTAAAATAATTTGTAGCCATTTTTTAATTGATTAGAATATCAAGTTCATAAAACTAATTCCTTTAACTTGGATCAAGTTCCATTTGTCATAAATCATTTTTTTAGTTATGAAATTTTTAAAAGAAACTATTTTATGAGTAAAGTCCATCCTTAAATAATTGATTATCTATTAATAAATGTTGTATCATTATAATAGAAACTAATTTAATTATTCAAATAAACAACAATAGGATATTTATATTCCATTGATTCTACTCTTTGCTTAGTCCTAAAAGACAACAATTCTTAAACTAAAATTTGATGAACCGTGAATAGTTCCTCAAATCTCAGAACTATTTGTTGAAAGAAAATGAAATATTTTCAACCAATATTTCCAACAAAAAAAGAGCCGCGATAATTTGGAACAATTTTTTGAACCTATATCTTATATCTAAAACTTCAATCAATTCAACATAATTTTACTTGATCAATTAACCATTTAAGGCTGTTTATTTTTAAAATATAAATTTTTTTCCAAAATATTTTTTCTTTTAATAAATGAAAGCAAAAAGTAAAATTTTATAATAGATATGGATAATAGAGTCTTATAAGCATAATATCTTGTGTGTTATTCATGTTTATCTAAGTGTAAAATCACACATTGAAAAAAAATTAAATTGTTAATGTTAAAAATTGGTATTTACTTGAAAAATATTTTTTTCAAACGATACACAATTGATATCTAGGCTAAGCGACGATGACAAATGACAATGATAATTCTTAATTATTTTGTTGCAAATGCGCACTGCTTGAACCGATTGCTTGAAAATAAAATAATTAAATAATTGATCTAAATTGGAAGGATCAGACACACAAAATTAGAAAATTAAATAAAAAAAAACACACAGACAAAAAAAATTACAACACGTGCGCACGCACTCTAAAAACTACATGCTTTAATTTTTAAACAGTTTGCTCTAAAACTCAGAGATTCACACACTAACACACACACACACACAATCTAACTTTTTTTAGTTGTAGTTGTGGTGGTTGTTTTGACAACTTTTTTAGTTGTCTTTGTTTTAGTGGTAATTTTTTTAACTATGGTGTCATCGGTCTCCTGTACATCGACGACATTGTCCGCCTTGCACACTCTAACATTCTCATTTGTTTTCATTTTATTCTGAATGCTGGTGCGAATCGACCGACCGGTTGTTTCGTCGGTCGAGTCGATCACCTTAAAGTCGCTTTTCTCATCCTCCTTAGTCTCGTTAGAGATAACATTATTCTCCTCATGTGTCTCCTGACTCTTGCTTATGTCCAAATGATGCTCTATCTTAGCCTGCATCTGGGCGTGTGATAGCTTCGACGAGCAGGCCTCGTTGTCGTCGCTATCTCCGTCTAGGGACTCGTTAAATTCAGTGACCTTGACCGGCTTAAGCTCTATATTGGGCATGTTGAACAATTTTTGTCTCTGAAACATCTCAGCCCCCTCAGACCTACTGTTACCTAGCTTAATTGAGTCCACGCCTAGACGAATTTGACCGAGCTGGCTCGAGTCAAAACAGCCCAAGTTTTTGATCATGCTTTGGTTTTCTTTGGCCGACTCTGGCTCCGAGTCGGTCTCAGAATACTCGCCCTCATACAGCACACTCTTTCCCGTTAGCTCTGCCCTACGCTTAGACCTAATATTTCCCTCACTGTCCCTATACTTAGTGGTCACTGTTCGCACTGTTCTAGATTCACATTTCATTTGTACCTTCCATCTGTGACGCGCCTGATATGACTTTATTTGTTCGATGTTTATTTGAGCTTGTCGCCGTGCGTCCTCGTCTGTTTTGCGTCTCGGCTTGATCCATGGATGCTCTAGACAGTCTTGGACAGTGGCGCGTTTGCGCACGTCTTTGACAAACAAGCGGCTGATGAAGTCTTTGGCCAGGTCAGAAGTGTGGCCGAAGTACTCGTCGTCAAAGCTGTAGTCGATGTTGGTTATATTGGCGAATGTTTCTTGCTTGGAATCGCCCAGGAACGGGCTAGCCCCGCTGAGCAATATGTATGTGATTACGCCAATGCTCCACATGTCCGTGGCTGTCGATATCGGCTGGTATTGGATTATCTCTGGTGCGACAAACTCTGGCGTGCCGTACGTTTCCATGACCTTTTCGCCAGGCTTCAGTTTCCGCGATATGCCAAAGTCAATTACTTTTATCAGACAGTCCTCTCTGTCCAGCAGCATTATGTTCTCCGGCTAAATATATTAAAATTTATTTTTAAGATAATTGAGCAAAAAATCAAGCTAATTAAAGATAAATTTTTCAAAATTTTATTTTATTTTTTTCAATTTTTAATTTAATTGTCAAAATAATTTTAATATTTTTAATTATTGTATGTGATTGTTTAGCTAATTGATTTATTATAAATAATAATGTTTAAGGATAAATAGCCATTTAAGACTTTATAATAAAATAAACAAAATTTAAAAACAAAATAAACTATTTTTATATTTTTGGTCAAAAAAAGCGCGGCTTAATTTAATGGACAAAGACAATTATTTGGCTCTTTGCTTTTTAGTAAATTCCTTCACTCCTTGAAGAATAGCTGCAGTTTAGCTTTTCTTAAAATCACTCAAACACAAAGTCAGCCAAATCCCTAAAATATATTTAAAAAAATACTTGGTTGCTTCTTTTTTACCAAAAATAAAAACTTTATTTTCGTTTTTTTTATGTAAAGAAAAACCAATAATCAATATAAGTCTTATTAATGATTTACTTTTTTTCTTTTATCTACATCAGAAAATTATTTTAGGTAAAAAATATGCAACAAAGTATTTTTTTATACATATTTTATTTTAGTAAATTTTAATTTATCAAAATAGGAAAAATTTTTGTTCTGTTTGTTTTTGAAATTCACAGTACCCTTTGGTTTATTTATTTAAAATAAATCTACTCCGAGCGGTAAAGACCCTCTTTTCAGTCTACATACTCTAAGACATTGAATAAAAAAAGAAAAAATATATGCCTTTTTTCCTCAGATAGAAGTGGTCACAAATAAAATAGACCACTTCATTAGAGCAATTGCATTACTCTGCATTTACTTAAAATACTCAGAAAAGATTTATTTTGATTTGTATTAAAAACTGGTTCGAGTATGAGCTCCTTCAGTTTTGGAAAAAATAATTAAAAACTGACAGCTTAATTTGTCTCTTAGTTTTAATTTGAAAAAATATAGTCTAAGAAATGGTCTAAGTTTAGAATAAAAGAGATAATAATAATAAGGCATACGGTACAATTAACATGAATAAATGGAGGAAGTGAAAAGACAGACAACATTGGTGTAATATGAAGTAGGAAAAGTAAGATACAATTACAAAAGATAGTACCAATATCTTAATAGATATTAGGAATTAAATACCGATAACTGTCTTTTTGATTTTATAATGAGAGATTTTTAAAAATGAGTCCGTTCAGTGGTCCTTGTGATCCTCCTTGTGACCATTTATTACTGACTATTGATACAAATGATCAAGTTCAAATTATTATTCGTCTGAAGGAGCTCAGGAGGCTCGAACAGAAATATTTATAAAATTTTAATATTTATACTAAATTGATTAAAATGACAATATTAAGCTGAAATAAATCATAAGTTGGATGGTATATTGACATGATCAGACTATAAATGAAATATATTTTGACATATCATTAACAAAGTGCTGTACTAAATATTATTAGCTTTTTATTCACACACTTGGCCTGTGTAAAAAAGTAACAAAAATTGGTCATTATTATCATCTTTAATTTATCTACTACGGTATCTCATTAAAAATATAATAATGTTCTTTTCGAAAATAATTCATTCAAAAAAACTTTCACTGTTTTTTCTTATATTAAAAATTCATGCTTTACATTATTTGATTGATGAATTATCTCTTAGACAAGACACATTTTTTTATAGATAAATAATTCAAATAAAGGAAAATTTTTTTATTCAAATAGAAGCAATTTTCTTCTAATTGTGGTAACTTATATTCGAGGACTCCGATAGATATTTGCTATGGTTCAATCAAATCTTCAAAAAAGAATAAAAGCTTGGCACTTAGACCTATCTTTCTTAAACTTCACCATCTAAAACACACCTTACCTTCCGAATCCATTAACCCTATTTTTAATAGATAAAAATAAATAAATCTCTTCATTCAAAAGATCTAAGAGTCCCAATGAACTTCGCTTACATCTAATCAAGCTCATTTAGGTATGAGCCCAGCAATAGTCAATTATCTATATAAAGAGACTTAGAAATAATTGTGCTCTGACCTCTTGGTGTCTTTTAATCAAAACTATTTATTTGTTGTAGCCGGAAGCTTTTTGAATACAAGCACTGGTTGTCAGAAATTTCAGGACAAAAATTCGGTCACTAAATAAAAATAAAATATAAAATACATCATGTTTGTCTCTTAACAATTGTCTACAACTCAAAAGTGCCAACATATTAGCTAAACAAAGAAAATTGACAATAAACAACAAATAAACAAAGAAAAATGGGTTGAAAAAGGCCGAGCCTTAAAGCAATCCGGTGACTGGACGATGGGTGGTACGCATAATCCTGTTATGCTAATCAACCTAAACCATCACAAACTATATAATCAGTCAGTCAGTCAGTCACTTAACAATTGTCAGTTTAAATTCAAACTTTTTTTTTATGTTTCTTCAAGCAAGAGGCTGAAAGGGAGGACTAAGTTCCATTCCAAACTGCCTGGGAGTCCCTCCCAAATTATATTTATAATAATAATTGTCAGATGGGAACAGACCTCTCTACATTTAACACTACACTCTTGTAGCTATTTTATAGAAGTGTATAAATAAAAATAAATAAATAATTGGCTTGATTGTAATTGTGATCCTAACAAGAGGTTGTCTATTTACCTTCAAGTCCAAGTGGACAATGCTGCGCGCGTGAAAGTGCTCGACGCCCTCAAGTATTTGCGTGATGAACTTGGCCGCGTCGCTCTCGCTCACATGGTCCTTTTCGGATATGAACTCGAACAGCTCGCCGCCCTTGACCCTAAAACAAAAAGACACTATCTCTCTAATTTAAACAAACTGAAGAAATTTACAGTTCAAGGACAAGTATGATCTCATGGTCGGTCTCGAACACTTCATGCAAAGAGATTATGTTGTCATGTTTTAGCTCGCTGAGGATTTCTATCTCTTGCAGTATTTTCTCTCTGAACAATCCTTTGCGGCTGCTCGAGTTCGGCCGCCGCTTGATCACAAACTTGGCCGCATACTCCAGCTGACTGGCCACTTCTCTACACCGTCTAACTATCGCAAATTGACCACTGCCCAAGTCTTCGTATATATCATAATAGTCTTTGAACGGCTCGGTTCTAATTTGCATCTATGAATTTTAAATTAAAACTTTTTTTCTTTTATTTTGTTTGAATTAAAAATTCTATATTTTTTTATTTTTATTTAAAAAAAAAAAAAAAATAAAACTTTAATTGTTTGAAATCCCAACTATGTCATAATAATAATTTTAATAAATTATGATGATATCTGTATGGCAATATCGAAAAGACATCAACTTTTCGAAACAAAAACTGTTCAGTTTTTGTATAACTAGTCAAGATTAAGAATTGAGTGAACAAATAATAGAAAAAATAAATAATAATAATAAAAGCTTTAACCAAGCGACTATGTCTAGGCGCTCATATGTCTCCAAGAAGCTCCGAAACCATAGAACTGAGAATATTTTAATTTAAGTGTGTACATAAATCGATTTTTATGAGCCGAAAGGCAACTAAAGTAGTAGCATAAGGAGATCTTACAAATTGGACCAGCTTTCCAATTACGCAATAGTTCCATTATTTAGTCCTAGATAAGAAGAATTTGATTTTTAGAAAAGAGTGTTTAGGAATTTTTTGTTGTGTTGTGGTTTTTTGTTTGAGAAATATTTACAATTTGATCATTATACTTTTAGAGAACTTAAAATTCCATTAGGTCACAAAAATACTCAGCTTAAAAACTGGCACGATTATCTGGATCTTATTGAAGACAAAATTGTTGTCACCAATGGACCAATGAAATTGTTTTAAATCTCAAAGTGTTACGTAATCGAATATTCAGCGCTCATGCTAAGCATGCGTTCCTAAATAGCTGTAGCTTGGCTATCAAACGGTCAATTTGTGCATGACTGGCAAACAGAGAAGGAGACAAATAGCAACTTTTCTAAAAAATTTGTGAATTGATTTTTTTTCACTATTTGGTAGTTCAACTATGCAATTATAATTTTTCCAAGACCAAATTTAGCATTATGAAAAAATTATGACACATTTGATCATTTTAAAAATAAATGTCAAAAATAATTTTTTTCTTAAATAAATATAAACTGAAGCCAAGAACAAGAAGTCTCACAAGATTTTACTTAAAAATAGTGTAAACAAAACTGAGTATCTCATGGTACAAGCTCGTATATGAACTTGATGAGGTCACAATTGGCACAATGAACCCTAGTAAAAAAAAGAATACTGTAATGTCAAGGTTCAAATTTTCCACAAGTTAAGCTGTAGAAGATTGGAACCAGCTAATAGAGTTAAAAAAAAAATTTTTATCAGACCAAACTAGTCAAATGTTTGAGTCCGTAGCAGGTAAGACGTATGGATTAGAAATGATAGATGTTTAAGATAGTCAACTGTCATGAGAAAATATAAGGAGATATCACAATCTTGAACTATTGAGAGAAGTCATTAAACGAGTTATAATTCTTACCCAACATTAATAATTATTAGCTGACATCTTTCAGTCTTATCTTTAATTCATTAATTTTGTCATGCACGATTTAAATTAACAAATATGATTCTTGTAGATTTAAGTTTTGACAAACAGGCTTATTTTAAACTGAATTTAATAGAGAAATAGTCAAGAATTGCGCTCAAAGATACAACTTCTTCACATTAATTTGTAATATGCTGAGAGAGGATGCAGTAGAAGCCCAATCAAGCAAAATTTTTAAAAATAGATAGATACTAACAAAATATTACTTTTGCACATAATCTGTTATCAAATTTTACGCATTTTTTATGCGTTGCTATAAACTTCTATACTATACTACTAATGATCATGTTGTGCTGACCAAGATTAACTTTATGATAAATAAATTTGATTTAAATGTAACTATATGGATCTTTTTGACTACACTTAATTTTATTTTGTTGAATAAAGAGTTACACCAAATATGCCATTGATTGGGGAACACACAAGGAAAAACAATCAGCATAAAGCGTCTTAGTCTATTTTTGTTTTTATATAGCTATTGCGCAATAGTTTAGAAAAAGCTTTAATAACCTATCTTAATTATCCTATTAGGCAATAGTTAAAATTTTGTTTCTTAAAGATACTGTATTAGGTCCCAATTAGGCATGTATTAACCTATGGCAAAAGTATTTACTCTAGACAATTTTAGGTTCATTGGACTATTTATTTGTTTTCTAATTGTTCAGAATATTGGCCTAAACAAAGCAAATTATGTCACTAAATAAGCTTTGACTATTAGTAAATATTTTGCTAAAACATTCCAGAATATATACTTAGTATAAGAATTTAATTTAAAAGTCCTCTAATCTCAATAGTGGTTGCCAAGCGAGCAGCTTTGGCTAAAGTGACACTAAACAGATGCTATTGAGACTGGTCTGAGTGCTTAATGGCCCTCGATTTGACTCGGCACCGATCTTCTTGCTAAGACTATGCACATTGTTAAACTAATGTTCAATGCTTGGGCTAGATTTAACATAATTTTATATGTAAAATGGTTTAATTAAGGCTAATTGGGACTTTATATCAAATTAATCGAGCGTCTAATTGACGTCCTTATAACAGGGACATTGTGCCAATTAAAACAAAAACCAAACTCCTCAAAGTGACATATTAAACTGTTGCCAAGAGCCAATTGTGCTAATGGCTCTTTGAGTCATGTATGCTTGGTTGCTTGGCTCAGCCAATTAACTCTTCCAAAAGAATATATTCTCTTTCTTATCTCTTAATAATTAACGAGCTCGCATATCAGTGAATAGCGAGTTATAACAAGACCAAATAATCTAAACCTCATATATATGTTTATATGTATATTATATATATTAAAGTAATTATAAAAATCTAGAAAAGATCAATTTTATGATTTATCGATTCATGAACTTAATCTGAAATTCATAAATTAACTTTATTTTTCTACTTTGTATTCTCGGTTGCAGATAAATAGATAGATAGAGAGAGAGAGAGAGAGAGGAGAAAGGTTGTTTAGATAAGTAACTAGTCTGCTATCATTTAAAGGTAACAGTAAATCGTTCTGGCATAGAACTAATGAACTATTTAACAAGACGTCTTGGGATCAAGACCCCAAAAAGACAACATATTTGCTTAATTAAATTAGGTTAAACTAGAAAACTATTTATTAATTAAAAAAGAAAAAATTCTTTTTTCTTGGTTGCTAAAACAATGAGAGAAAATTATTTTCTATGTCTAAAATTAAATATTTGAACATATTTTTTGTTTTTATTGTTTTGCATACAGCCTAGATCGTCATTTTGATATTTATTCTCTATTTAATTAATAGCACACTTCCTATTAGCATTTTGTTTGACCTTGGTTACGTGACTTGATGGCAAAGTAAACTCACTCGCTATGGACATTAGTGGTGGTTCGAGCAAGCCGACGCAAAGTTTATATGTGTGTAAGGTTAAGTGGTCAATAATTACAAACAAAATTATTTTTAATTGTTTATTTAAATTTAAATTAAAATTATTTTCATGGTTTAAAACATACCAAACTTAGCTTAATTGTTTATTAATTTGATTGATACTGAATCATGCATAATACTTGGTTATGGCAATGAATAAGTGTGTGACCAGAGAGTAGAAGGCCATTTTTGCTCCATGTAGTATTCTATTCGACTTACCATTCTTAATACACTAATTGATTATTTTTTTCCCAGTGACATATTTATCTACATTCATCATTTCACTTGACATATTATTTTATCAATTGGTTGATTTTAACACGCTTAAAAGACACAAATATTGACAGCATTTATTATTAGTCCTTCACTCCTTGAAGAATCACTGCAGACAGCACACACGTTGAGGAAATACCCCAGGCTACTTAGTACTGACCTAAATCCTTCTTTTTACCCCAACGGCTTAAAGTTCTTTCATATTATAAAAAGAGTGTATTTGCTAGCATTAAAAGGGATTGCGAACAAAAAAGTCTATTTAGTCAACTAATTTTTCCACCAATATCACTTTACACACACTATAAGCACATGAAAAAATTTACAGCTAAAAACCATTATTGTGAATTTTAATTAAGAATCTAAATAAAAAATGGTCGTAGACTGTTATAGCGGGATCCTCTCTCCCACAGCAATCTATACTACTACTACTACTACTACTACTACTACTACTACTAATACTAATACCTCTGGTTAGGGAACAGGCTTATTAAATGCGGATTACCATACTAATCAAATAAAATAATAATTATCCCACAGTTGTCTTACTGACCAATCTATTGAATATTTCTGTTTATTTATCTATTCATAAGCCTATCTATAAATTTCCGAAACAAGAAATTAAACAATGAATGAGCAAATATAAAACAAAATTCACACACAGCCTTGTGTCAGTAATTAATGATAAAGTTTAAGTTTAACCTAGGCTTAAGAACCCAGTTAGAGCAAATACCTTCATCTGTTAATTTATTAGTTATTAAGGTGTATTATTAATCAATCAAGTTAATTTTTGCCAACTATAAGGTCCAAAGATGTTGTCTATTTTCCAATCGGCTCAAAAGCAATGCTTTTAATTAGCTTTTTATAATTATGTCTTATAAAAAGACATGGTGTCTCAGGTAAATTTATGAACAGCCTCATATAAAGCGACTCTATACTCATCCCAATTTAACTTCTAATTTTCCTAATATTACTTCATTATGTATTTAGACATTTATTTTTATTCCTAATTTGTTTTTCTTTTGCGTGTCTCACGGATATGTCTATTGAATAAATTATTAATTTAGATTACAAATAATTTTTTTTTTTAATTAGGCAAAAATTTAATTTTATTAGGATAAGCATAGAAACTTTCAAATAATTAAATGTCCCAAAATTGGACTCAAAAGATATCTTTACATTTTGCTCTTGAGATTATAAATCTATTTTTAATTATTCAACTAATTAAAATATTTGCTGAGAAATTTCTATCTAACATCAACAATCAACAATTGAATTAAATCCTCAAGACAGAGATAAATATTTATGCAATGATCTGTCTTCAAATAGATGATGTATCGCCTAGTCTGGCGTGCATAATATTAGATAAGAATTAATCTATTTGAGAAAATACTATTAATAAGATTAATTTTTTTATTTTCTAATCAACTGTAACCAGGCTGCAAACACCGAACAGTCAAAATATTTGTCTTAGCGATTTAAGTTTTCAGTTGGATTTTTCTTGTCGCTAAGACCCATGACCTGGTACCCTCTTCACTTAATAATGTAAAGGGATGAGTGTACCTCTCGCCTTTTGTTAAAAACAAACATTCACTAGCTTCCCTGCAGCCTTCACCTTAACAGTCTAAAGCTGACCCAATCAGAGGCAGGCTTAGAAAACTTTCTCATCTGAAAAGAAAGAGCATGCTTCTGTTTCAGATTTTCTCTCAACAGAACTATTGACATAATTTTTGTCTTTAATAGCCTAATAATAAAACACTTTTCTCAATTAGACAATTACACAATTACTTAAATATTATTTGAATAAAAACTATTAAAAAATTTTGTTTTCTTTAATTTCATACTCATCGAATCTGGCCAATCTTTAATTATAACGAGCTTAATAAATTTTAATAGACTTTTTAAAAAAAGCTACTATTTTGAATTCCATTTAATAAACTTTTTAGCTAAATTTGACTGCTTACTTAGAAAATAACCAAAACTCAGACTTTGTACTGTTTAGTATAATTAAGTCTGAAAAATCTAATCTAAATCTCTCTAATTGTGCTAATAGATGAGAAATGCCTTGAATAAGATGCCTCAAATTTAATGAATAATTCAATATGCCTAAACAAATAACTCTTGCATTGCTCAATTATTGAATAAATTAAAATTTTAAAAAGAGGACTTAGATTTTATTTTTCTAAATCGAAATAGGATAAGAATTAATTCTAGAGGTTTTATTGCTGTAATAAGTGGGACAATTGGGTCAGCTTTGAACCATTTGTGCCTAAAAAATAGGCTTTTATTGCCCAATGTATATTTTTTAGGATTCACTTTTGTCTCAAAAAGCAAACACTTGACATAGATTTAAGCTTGATTTATTACTTTGGCTAGGAACTTTATGAACTATATTCTTAACTGAAATAAGGTTAATCCACAAGTTTGGAAAAAATATGGTGCGCTTGTAAACAAACTTTAAATAAAAACAACTTATACATAATCTCGACCTTAATTCTATTCTGCTTAGGTTCATACAAAAAAAACTTTATGTAAGCCATTTATGACTAATAGCTTTATTACAGGGGTTGTGAAGTTCCTTTCAATTCGATCGCTTCAATTCAGAAAAACTTGAATAACTTTTTTACCTTAAGAAATAAATTTTTAGAAAATTAAAACCCGCTAAGTTTTGAAAGTATTCTTATTAAAATACATAAATTACTTAAAAATTGAGCTGGGTACCGTGTGTTGCGGCCGTTTTAAAAAATAAATGATTTTTCTTATGCTCAATTCTTTTTTCTATTTTAATATTTAAAATATTATAAAGAATTTAAGGATTTATCAGAGCCGGCTATCAAAACGTCAAACACCATTTTTTGGCGGTCAAGTGGTCGCCGCTCACCCTAACCAACACTACTTAAAAATCATTTTTTTAAGTTATGACACATCTTATCATACGCATTAATTACTTGGAAATCATTCTTTTGTTTTTTTGACTATAGTGACATGTCGCTAACTTAGACATCAAAATATGTAAAAATTGACATTTTTAGACCTTTTTCGACTACAGTGATATGCCTTTATGGTCAAAAAAGGTCAAAATGAAAACCAGTATTCGATACATAATAACATGTCACTATAAATAGAGTGACATGCCACTAAAATCGAGCAATTACGTTACTTAACACTAGAAGCACCAAAACGAGTCATTTTGACTCGTTTTAATGAAATCTAATGGATAAATAATTATTAATCGGATAAATCTATTCAAAACTTAATTTTAATTGAGTGAAATTTAAAAATTAGCTAAAAAAAGTATCTAGCAAAAAATTGATCTTTTATTGAATTAATTTCTTTTTGAGTCTATTCTTCGTCTTTCATGTAAAATACAAAAACTTTAATTTTCGCTTTTATTAAATTTGCTTATTTTCGTTCAAGTATTAAGGTTTGAGTCAGTTTTTTTAAAAATTTGTATACTTTTTATTTATATTTTATGACTCATAAATTGATTTTGTAGCTAAATTCAAAATTTTAATTGAAAAACGAGTCAAAATGACTCGTTTTGGTGCTTCTAGTAGTATGTACTTGATTTTGCACAAAGACAAATTTTTTTTTATCTGAATTTAGTTAATATAGAAAGTTATTCTTATTTTTATGCTGAAAAAAAAAAGTTATGCTCTAATAACAATAGTTTACTTGGATATTAGCGGCCAAAAATCGAAAAAGAGTCATTTTGACTCGTTGGTGCTTCTAGTGTTAAGTTCTCTAAAATGCTTGATCTTTAAGCAACTATTTCTGAACAAATCCTGGAGAGTAATTGCGCACTTTTTGAGAATACTTTTTAATGGTGTGCAAAATGCAGAAGCTTTTAAGGGTATTTGCAGACTTATTTTATCTCATTGAGCAAATTTGCTTAAACTTTAAGGCCCCTTTATTACAAACCTCTAATTGTCTATCTGATTCGCATCTGTTAGGATCTGGTGGTGCGCAGCTTATGTCCAGAATAATTAAAATAACTTTATTTCTATAAAAGTTTATTAATAAATGGCCACTTCTAGTCCAACAAATAATAAAGAAAATATAACAAAAATAATAAGTCTATTTTACACAGTGTTAAATACCACAGCTTGCTCTCGCATGAGACCATAGACCTTCGAATAATTTAACTGAGATAATAACTGAGAACAATAATTGAGAGGATTGTGTGTTAGTCATACAAGCAGAGGTTCGAAGGTTCGACAACTGCAAGCTGAGGGAAAAAATCTTACAATGTCTCTGGAGTGCATGTTTAAACCTGTTTGTTCAAAAAATGGGATAGCAACAGGGTAAAAAAACTTCGACAAATTCACTTCAAAAATGATCAACTCAGTGCAATAAGCTCATAAAAAACAGACAAAATTCTCGAAAAAAATTAAATTCTTAAGTCTCTAAAAAAATTTAGCTTATTTTTACTTAAAATTATTTTTACTATTTAGATAAAATATTTGAAAAGTTTATATATTTTTTTAAATCAATTAATAAAATATATTATTTATAAAATTTGTAATTTTTAATTCTCAATGATAAAAAGACTACTTTGCCGACTTGAAAATTGTCTTATGTGCAAATGCTGACCAGATGACCGCTAGCTTAAGGCCCCGTTTTGGTCTTCATCAAATTTAAATTAATATATTTTGAACTAGAGTCTGGCTCAATTTAAATTTGGTGCCAATCTTTTGCTCTAGGCGCTGCATTTTTTTTTTAATTAAATTAATTCAAGTCAATGAGTAAATTTTTAATTGAAAATCCATAAATAAACTAATTAGGCAACAAGAAAAAAATTAATTTTTGTATAAAATTTATTATTTTTTGTTTGCTAATAAAAGATAAATTATTGTTGAATAAATTGATTGAAAAATTTTAACAAATAGATAAGAAAAAAGACATAAAATAATTACTGTAATTAATTAGTTTATTTTTTGTCAACATATTGGCTATTCTGGTCAAGTGGTTGTAGAAAATTTGAAGGTACTAGACCGCGTTTGCCATTCAGCTCGCCCATGTAGAATCCATCCTCGTCCATGTCGTCATAGACGGTGATTATTTGGCCAGTTTTGAAGGCCAGCTCGGCATCAGCGTCCATGTTGGGCGACAACGATTGCGGATCGTAGTCGTACAGGGCTATCATGGTCGTGCATTTGGAATATTTGCCAATGGGCACAAACTGCTGGTCGTGTTTGCCCGGCGACGGCTTGGCGCCTAGTTGTTTGACATTTTTGGCCTTGACCTGCTGCTGTGGAGATTTTTGACTAAGACTTGTCTTTCGTCTACTCTTCTCTTCGGAGTCGACTATCTTGCTCATAACCTCTTGTTCGTCGGCCTGCACTTCGGACACCATATTGCATGGTATGAAGCCAGAGCGGCCGTTCGACTCGCCAAAATAAAAGCCGTCCGAGTCCTGTTCGCCCAAAATTTTAATCAGCTGACCTTTCTTGAACGGCAGCTCTTCCTGGCAGCTGTCCGTATTGGGCGACATTTTAAGCGGATCATAGTCAAACAGTGCTATGAATAGACGGTAGTTTTTGGTGCTTTTTGACTTTGGTTTTGGCTTGGACGCGCCACCAATGCTGCTGTTTGGCGAGCTTTGTCTTGACGACTTTCTCACACTGTTCGCATTGACCGGTATTGGGTTGGAGCGATTGTTCTCGTACAGATCGGCCTCATTGTCCACACTGAGTCGACTGTCGGGCTTTTTTTTCCGACTGACATCGGTCAGCTTGGGCATTTGGCCAATTTGGGCGGGAGCGCGCTTGGCCGGCTCGGCAGTCGGTCTGTGCAACAGCTGACCATTGGTCACTTCGGCATTTTTTCTTATCTCATCAAGTAAAGCTTTGCTTAATTTGATGCACTCGCTGTCTTTGGACTCGCTATTGCCGTCCAGACTCAGGGTCCTGACCGTGAGGCTCTTGGCGCCCATCAGAAGCTTAGCGCTAAGTGTGACGCTTGAGCCCAACGGGTTGAGGATCTGGTGGACCCTTGTGCCGTCAAGATAAATGGAATAGCCGCCTACGGCGATGCCATTTGAGGTCTGATTGGACTGGGTGATCACTGGATTCCAGGCTAGTCTGACCGCGTCTGGCTCATTGGGCTCCTTGTCTATGGACAGACCGGTCGGTTGTGCGAGGATGCGCGAGGCCAGCGTGCGAAATTCAATGCTGGCCGCGTAGTTGCTATTGAATTCGTTGGTTTGGTTGTGTATCTGAGCTACAATGGTCACTAGATGACTGGTGTCCGGCAATAGACCTGATAGCTTGAATTTGTACACCCCGGCCTTCACTGTCCTATGCTCTATGCTGTCTATGGATATTATGTGGCCGAATTGGCTCGAGCTCGGCCACCAGGACACAATAGCCGAGGTCTGGCTCAAGTTGTGCACGGCAAGGTTCGATGGAGCAAAAGACCGGTCTTAAAAATTTACATTTAAGTTGCTTTTTTTCTATATTCGGGTTTTGCCAATTTGGCACACCATTCAGTACTTATCAATATTATAAAATATTTATTAAAAGATAAATTTTTATCAAAATTTTATTAATTATAGATTTGTTAGCCTAGGGGATTTCTCTGATGCATATGTACAATTGATGTTTTTAGTGGAAAATATTTTACCAGTCTTAAAATTTTATTTTGTAAATTTTGTAGATTTGTTTGGCAACTTGAAGTGTCATTAATGTTAGAGAAGTTAAATCATAATAAATTGTGATTTAAATCAGGCGTAAAAATTTGTGACTTAAAGATAAAATCTAAATAAACAGTAAATATAAACGATGCTAATTTGAATAGCTGTAATGGTTATTTTCACGCCGTAACACATTTGGTAAATTCAAATGGTCTGATAAATGGAAAAAATTATATTTTAGTTATATCTAATTAATATATGAATAAAAAGAGAAAGAATATGGAAAAATTTTGATAGAAAATCCATCAATGAATTTATGGGCATTTATGTGACAATTGGTTAACAAATGTGAAGATTTTACCAATATTACTTTAAAAATTTAACCTAATTTGCGTTGCCAAAATTTTTATTTTGGATTTATTTAATAGTTAACAGTTACAAACATTTTTAAAGGTATAAAATGGTAAAGAAGTATCTTAAATATTCAAGGCACTTTTTTGTGCAAAATTAAGTATTTACTATTTTTGATGATATCTTTTGAACTGAGCATCAGACAATTAAGACCTAGGTGGCATTAGAAAGCTAATAAAATTTCCTTCTCAACGACATATTAAACTATATTGGTAAAAATTAAATTGATGGTCAAAAATCAAGATTTTTCAAGGAGCATGTAATTGTAACCTATCTATTTTTCCCTAAAATACCCCTCAAATATTTATCATCCTATCTTTCTATTTTACTTCTGAATCACTTAAGCTCGGTACAGACAAACAAACAGATGGATAAAAATCCAGATAAAGCATTTTAGCTGAATTTTGGTAAAACCAAATTTATCTGTACGTACTTGATCCGAAAAGGAGAGTACACTCTTGAGGTTTGGACATGCGGTCCTTTCCAGCAACAGCTTGAATACTAATCCGGTTAGGTACTGATAAATCTATTTGGTCAATTACTGCTATTCGTTCCTCATTGCCATTTATTACACTGTGTAGTTCGTTATTGAGAAACAAATTGTAGAAATTAACTTGGACATTTGTGCCAATATCATTAAGGGGGTTGTAGTCGTAGTCTAAAGAGTGTTCGATTGGCAAGGGTGCACTTGGAGGATCCCAATAGATAAGTAGACTTTTTTCGGAGCGTTTTTCCACTTTCAGGTTATTGGGATAAGGCAAACCGATCTTGATTTGTTCTTCAACATTTGTTTCTGAAAGATATTGTTTATCACCTTTAGGAACAATGGTCTGCTTTGGTGCCACTATGGCTTGTGGTGCACTCAACAAAAAGTCACTCTTAGCTGAATTTGAGGTTGATTTTAATTTTAAAGCATTATCTTGATATTTGACCAATATATCGCCAAGTTTGATATCATGTGTTCTCAATACCTGAGCCAGTTTTGGATTTAAAAGCACATCTTAAATTAGAATTAACAGATATAATTATATTAGCCATGCTATAAACATTAGGTACAAATAAATACGAACTAGCAAAGGTCAAGGTTAAATGGGAAGGGTATAAATAGGATGTGTTTTTGAAAATAATTATTTCATTTTTTAAATTTTTTATTTTTGGAAAATGGAATAAAAAAGCAGTCACCATAACTCTGCCGATCCGCAGGTCCCAAGCCCTGATGAAAAAAGAGGAGGGTGGTGGCAGCCACATGCATCGTATGTGCATGTGGTCTTTCACGTAGTCTGCAGAAGAGCTGTATGGCGGGTACATAGGCCTACGGGTCTTTGTCCAAGTCTTGTCGTATGAGGGCGCCGCTGGCTTCGACCATCTCCCAGTATAGAATCCGAAAGGAGCGAGAATCTGCTGTACAGCTGACCCTCTGCAGACAGTACGTAACTTTGGAAGCCTTAAGTTAAGACTTTTAAGTCGCTTGGTTTGTGGTTCCAAGCTAGTCTAAATAGTTGCCGAGTTCGCAGCCTTGTGCTCGGATGAGTGGCGCTGTTTATGATGAACGTCCCACTGGCTTCTTAGGGAAAGTTAGGGCCGTCATAACTCTGCCAAAGCCGGTCCCAAGCCCGGTTGTGAAAAGAGGAGGGTGACATTTATTAATTAAATTACTTTTACAATGAGATAGTTTTATCAAGTATACATATAAATTTTCATTAATTTTAGATAAACAAATTAGGAAATTTGTAATTTTCAATTTATTTAGCATTTAACATAAAAGAGACATTTTCTTTAATTAGCTTTTATATTTTTGCTTATCTTAAGTATAAAAATTTCTAAAGATAAGGAAAAACAAAAGAATTGTTTAATCAAATAAGTCAAACAAACATTTATCTTTAATTCAATTAAAAGGCACAATTTACCTTTAGGAAGGGATTCTATAGTAGCATAAAATGATAATGGGTCGAATTTAACTCGTTCAACAAAATTGGATGGCGTTAGACCTCTTTTGCCATTTAACAACTCGGCATTCAAATAACTCTCGTCTTGTCTATCACTCAAGACAAAAATGTAGTCGCCTGCTTTGAGCGGCAACTCCAAAGCCGGATTTTGATTGGGCGAATTTTTCATTGGATCATAGCTGTACTTACTCAAATACAAATAGTACTTTTCCTCGGCCCAATCTTTCTCGTCACATGCAACACTTTTATCATCACACACCTTGGGCATTACAGGTACGGTCTGAGAGCTCGAGTTTCTCTTTATCTCATCAAAAATGTTCACATTAATCCCCTGATTCTTGAGCACAGGTCTCGCTTGAACACTCTCTGCCATTTGTACAGTCTGATTGCACTTGGTCTCGACATCAATTTTGTCTGTAAGCACAGCTCTATTTTCTGTCTGTTTTACTATCTGATTTGTTTGAGTGGACCGGCTTAGTCGGTATTTTTCCGAGTCTTTTCTGTATCTCTCAATTGCTTGTTGTTCTATTAGCTCGCGTCTGATCTCCTTGACATGGCTGGTTGGCGATGTCTGGCATTCGACAGTGACCGATTGTTTGCCTGGCAGAGTGATTACTTGAAATTGGGACATGTGATTTTGCAGTGGTGATATCACTGGGGACAGCATGGTCTGCTGGGGTATGGCTATTGAGAGCAATTGTCCGCTCGGGTGTACAAACGGCATATATTGGCCTTTTGGTGAGTTGTTCTGGCTCGGTGCGTGTGACTGATTGGCTTGGTAGACGGAACAGCCTTGCGAACAATTGGGGCACATTGGCACCAGCCGTTCACGTCTGGCTCTAATCGATTCCAATTCGAGCATTATTTCCTCGTGCTTAAGAGCTTGTAGCTCGGTCTTTTTCTCCACATCCTTGAGTTTCTCTTCCAATTGATCAATGGTTTCCAAGTGTTCCTTTTTGACCGAGTCGTGCATTTGCTGAAGTTTTCTGTAGTCGTCCTGTTTTTTTCTAAGCTCATGGGTAACGCTTTCCAAGCTGGTCTCTAAGCTGCTGTGCTTCTCGTTCGAGCCACGTAGCGACTTGAGCGTGTTTTCGAGTATGCTAATCTGGGATGTCAAGGTCATGCATTCGGCCTTCTTCGACTCGCACTCGATGGTAATGGTGGTGAGGTTTTTGCGCAATTGATTGCACTCTTCTGTGATCAGGTCCAGCGATACCAGCCGTCGCTTCGAGTCCGACAACTGCATGCTCAAATCTGTGTTGGAGGCCTTCAGTCCATCGACTTGTTGTATCAATGAATTGGTCTTTTTTCTCTCCGATTCGAGCACCTTTTCCAACTGGTAGTACTCTTGTCCTCTCAATTTCAAGTCATTTTGCTTCAATTAATTTAATATTAATTTTTTGATTAATTAATTAATAAAGAAAAAAAGTTTATAATAAATTTTATTCAAAAAAAGTCAATTTAGTTTATTCTTTGGTACAGAAAAGTGCCAATATACCAACAATTTGAAGTTTATGCTCAAATTTTTATCATTTTGCTCTAAAATTGTTTAAATTTAAAAAAGTTTAAACCCAAATTTAAGAAGAGATAGCGACAGGTTTAAGAGAGGTTAACTAAAAAGAACATTGTTGCTAATTTGCTTGTTGTTCTTTGAGTTTTATAACTTATTGATCGCCTTTGGAATCTGGACTCTCTTTCAACGATTTAAAAGATCTAAAGGTCTTTATTACACTCTTCTAAGTGGTAAATATTTTCCATTTAAGTACTAAAAACGCGTTTTTTTCGATTTTTCAAATCTGAACTGTCACCTCAGACCTTGGAAAATGAGACAATTTGACAAAATGTACCAAATACACAAAAGGACATTTAATGGAAATTTGGCAAATGTTATGCACTCAGATCAATTACTGAGTAAACTGTCTCTTCATTTCTCTGCAAATTCGTCCATTTGAATAGAATTTTTATCAATTTTTTTAAACTAAATAAAAGACTCTCTTTTAGAACGATATTTATTCTCCTATTATATTTGCAAAGTGATTAGCCCCAAAATTAAATTGTTGTTATAAATGGCAAGTTGAAGTTTATTATCAAATTAAAATGATCATGCTCAAAAATTATTATAAAAATATATTTTTAAATATTTTCGCCTAAAAAAATTTATTGCAGAATCACATTTTTAAAGTAAACATTCAATGTTTAACTTAATTTTTTATGTCTGCAAATTTCTGCACAAATTTAATGCATGTACAATTTTGCACAATGCTTGATCATGATTTAACATGTTCTGCTACACATGAAAATTTGTCTCTGCATTACATTTTGCAATAAACAAAATTCTAAAAAATTAAATAAAAAATAATTTCTGAGCATGATCATTTTAATTTGATAATAAACTTCAACTTGCCTTATAAATCTTATGTTCAAGTTATTTTCAACCTGTTAGGATCTGATGGTTCGTGGTTATAACATAAATAAAATAGGCAAGTTCACATAATAACTTTATTAATAAATGACCACTTCTAGCCTAATAAAGAAAATACTATTTAGTTATTGAGAGAACTACAACATTGTAGAAAAATACAGAATATTTTCAGTCATACTAAGTAGACCATAAATGTATTCACAAGTAAATGATGGAGACCCAAAAGCTCAATATAGATGTTGTGAAAATACAAGATCTTTTGCTTACAGTGTAAAAATTATCACTTTTCAGAGCAGAGAGATTTTTTAAATTTAAATTATCTGAATCTTGCTGATGTTATTAATTTGAAACATAAATAGCGTTATCATCATGACAGATAGTATGTAAGATAGTTAACTTGTATCATTAGTTATTTAGTTTTTGATTTTGATTTTCTTGTTAGATTAGTAAAACTATAAACTTTCAGATGATCAAACTTACCAAACTGTTTATCTGAGCATTCAGTATTTTAACTTCATATTCATATCTATCACTATTTTGCAAGTCAACACTGCTTGTTTTGTTGGCTTTGTGGCGTTTCAAGTCGTCGAGTTCTTTTTCCAAAGTGGTACATTTATTTTTAAACGACTCAATTTTGCCCATTTCAATGTGACACAAAGACAAGTCAGCATTTAAATTCTCATTTTTAAGAGTCTGATCAGTCAATTGATGCTTTAACTGCTGACAGGTGCTTCTGTTCTCTTCCATTTCATTCCTTAAACTGCTGATAATGTCTTCGTTCTTGCGCCTAGTCAAATTCAAGCTCTCGAGCTCTTTTTCCATTGATTTTATCTTGCCATCCTTATCACCAATTTCATTCTGTTTTGCAGCAAGTTCCTCTTCCAAGTGCGCAATTTTGCTCCTGACTGAAGCTAGCTCATTCTCATTATCGGTCATTTTCTTCCTCAATTTGTTCAACTCTTCATCTTTGCTAATCGAATTCGAGCTATACTGATTACACAAATTCAAATTTTCATCATTAAGTATTTTTAATTTTTGCAAATAATTTTCTATTTCGTTGTCGCGTTGTTTCATCACTTGATCAAGCTCTGACTTTTTTTCACTCAACTGCTGACTAAGATATTCAATCTCGTCCTCATACTTCAAATTCAGGTCCTTTAAAGTGACTAGTTCTTTTTGAATCTCGTCATTGATGTGCGAGCTATTCCTAAGACTGTTTAGCTCGTCTTCTAAAGCCTTTTTTTCTTCTTCCATTTTCTTAATCTTCTCGGCTTGTTTTGAATTTAGGAGTGTCATTTTTTCCTTCAGCTTTTCGCGCTCACTCTTTTGCTGTTGTCTCAGAGCGTCGATCTCACCCTCTAAAATTTGATTGGCTTGTTCTAAAGAGTGAATCTTTTGTTCGTTTTGTTCGTTTAGATCCTGGCTCGAGAGCCTCGATTGCTTTAACGCATCGAGCTCTGTTCTCAGAGCACTCTCTTTGCTCCGCACCTCTTCCAGTGTATGTTCGTTTTCTTCAAGAATGCGATCCAAGTCTTTGATCCGATTGGTCAATGTGATGTTCTCGTCGGTTAGAATATCAAAGTTGAGGCTCATTTTTTCACCCTTACTTTTCAGTGTGTTCAACTCGATCTGTAGTTTTTCGCATTTTTCCTGATACTCTAGCAAACTCTGGACTTTTTTTTCTAAATGTTCACTAGTTTCTTTCAATGCTCTGGAATTAGATAGCTCTTTTTCGAGCTGTTTGCACTTTGTCTCAAAAATGCTCAGTCTTTGTAACTCAATTTTTAAAGCTTGATTAGTTTCAACAAGAGCTGTGTACTGCAGCGGATCTATTTTGTTGGCCTCTTCGGCAGGACTGTCCGGCGACCGACTTCGGTAGCTGGTGTTGCGCGATAGAGGAGAGCGTATTTGCTCTGGACGTGACGGGCTAGGGATCTGAGGTAGCTTTTTGTTTCGCTCATAGACCGGCTCATCTGCATCATATTTGTGACGTTGATCGCTTTGTTGAGAGCTTATGGTCGCTTTAGGATAATTGGCTTTTGGAGAGTTAGCTGCTGAAGTTCTTGACTCTGTCTTTTGTCTAGTAAGTTGCCCTGTCTTTTGAGCGGTTGCCACATTGCTCTGTTCTGGACCTGATTCTAAATTGGTCGCAAGCGACGACGCCGCATTTGCGATTATTTCTTTGGTTTCTGGAAGCCAGTTCGTCTTAAAAATTATCAATTTAGAAATTTAGACTGAGTGATCTATTAAACTTGTAAATAGGATATTTTCTCGAATTGTATTTAACTTAGTAGAAGCTATTGGAGAAAAGCCTGGAAACATTTGGCTAATCACGCAAATTAGCTTTTATTTTATTGACCAAAAAAAAGATACATCGTTTTGTGTAAAACTTAATCGTTTAGAAGGCTAAAAAGGAGGACTATGATCCATTCTGAGTGGCCTGAGAACTTTCTCAAATAATATTTTAAATAAACAATCGTTTAGAAAAGAGATTGTTTATTAATTGAGTATGAATCCAAAATCGTGAAAGCGTTAATTACATTTACTTTTAAGAGTCTTAAAACCGGCCTTATTGACTCTGTCAAATTTTTTATATCAAATATAGCTTAATATATGGCGATAAATCAGGAGTTTTTCTATCTATATAGTACTTTAAATAATTTATCAAAAGTAAACTATAACTTTGGTTGATAAATGTGTGTAAATCGTTGGGAAAATTTGTTTATAAAGCTCAAATTATTTTGTATTTAAATTATTTGAAAAACATTTTTTTATTTGTATTTTTATTCTTACTTTTTTAAATATAGTAATATAACTTTCAATGTAGAAAATTTAAATAAATAACAATAATAATAATATGTTTTTTAATTAAACTTAACTCATGGTAGATGAAATTACAGAGCATTGTAATTCAAGGCTAAATTTATTAAATACCAATCAAACAAAAAATGGGATCTTGATTTTAAGATTTTAGGAAACCTTTATAAATCCTTAATTGGTTCAGTTTTTGACTATTCGTTCCCATGTGTAAATTCTATTTCTGAAACCAACTTGAAACGAATATACCAAGTTAAGCCGTACAGTCTATTTTAAAATTAAAATATGGTACTTCATCTAACATTATCCTAAAAGCCTTAAAAAGACATAAACTTCATACTGTCTCGAAACGACTTTTTGAATTGAGTGAAAGATACATCGGGAAAGGACTGGCTAATTATGTTCCTCGGGCGGTAGACAAGTTAGTAAATACAAAGCAGGTCTCGAATCAAGGTCATTAGAAAACTCGACTCCATTGTGTAATTGCTAGACAGAAAAATGCATGTTTTGCATTATTGCATTAGACATGATTCATGAATTTTGTTTTATTTTTGTAAATAAATAATTTGAAAGGATAATTTTTGATTGAAATACAAGTAATTTTCTTCTTATTGTGGTTCCTTCTATTTGAGAATATTTGATATATTTTTTACAGGACAATAGAACAACCTAAGTTTAAAATTATTCCTCAACTTCGTTGACTCTTGTTCGGAGAGAAAGCTTTTCTATCTTGCCTTGAGCCTTTTTTAATAAAAAATAAGATCTGTGAAAATGACTGAAAACACCAAACGCAATTTGGCATTAATAAAGTGGAAATACGCAGTTTCCCAATTTACTTTAGCTCAAATATTTCCACATAAACAACTTAAAATTTAATATTATTTAAATAAAAATTTAAAAAAACCGACTCTAGTTTTATTTATTTATTTATTTATTTATTTATTTATTTATGGAGATAAAAAACTTAAGTGAACACTTACTTGACTGATATTTTTAATCTTAGATCCAATATTGTTGATGGACGAATTTTCTTTAAACTCTTTAAAGAAATTCATGGTTGCTTATTATCTAGGCTTAGATCAGGCGTACTACTTTGCTCCATGTCTTCATTGTTCATAAATCTAAAATTAAAAAAATAACACTAGCAAACAAGTATCAAATAACCATCAAAAGCAATGATGGTACTGATGATTAGGTCTTAAAAATTATTAGATAAAATAACTAAAATATTTCTTGTCATCTAAATTATGATTTTGTTTAATTGAGACGGGGCTCGTGGCTCCCCTAGTACGCGATTGTGATCAAATATAAGAATTTTTTTGTTATTTTTTTAGACATAATTTCAAATCAAAACTGCTATTGATCGATATTTAAGACATAAAAAATTATAATTGTCAACTGAGGTCTGGTAAAGAGGGAAATGATCACTGATGACAAAATGCCAATTTAATCTAATTTTTGAACATAGCATGGATTTGTATGCCGATAACGCGAGATCGCTTATGGCGAATAATCAGCAGTTAGCTGGCAAATTTTACCAAAAAGGTCTTGAGCTGGCGATTAGCCGCCAAATAGCTCAAGAGTCTAATGAGACAAATGTTGAAAATTTTAAACTACGGCACTATTCAAGCTTTGCTAGCATCTGGCTAGTCATATCACTAGTCCTGCTATCATTCAACATTCAACTCTTTCAATCACTAATTATCAATATATTTGACTTTTTTTATCTTAAATATCTAGCAATTAGTCTAATCAATTTGTTTAATCAAATTTTATGCTTTGATACGCCAGAAATTATTCTGTACTGAGAGTATATTTTTGACAGCTCAGTACCTTTTTTATTTCTGGCTCAAATAAGCTCTAAATTAGCCTAAATAGGTATATATGATAAGTGTTTGTCGCATATGGAGTGTTTAAGAAACAGGAACTAGTTGTCACAAGAACGCTTTTATTTTATTGATTAAAGAACAAACATCATAGCTTGCTCGTAAGTCTAATTTGTTTAAATATTTGTTTAATTTATTTTTTTTGAGTAAGACAAAATTTTGGACATGTCACAAGCACAAAATTGCAAACATTCACATGTATTCACAGATCATTGAAATAATTTACATCTTGTGCTCTCGGGGACACTTTTTATTCACGACTTATTTAACCAATTAATCCTCTTTTAAATTAAAAAAATATATTTACTTATCTTATATTATTTTAATAAAATAATTAAATTACTGCTTGAGTCTAATTTTGTGAGATTGATGTAAATATTTGAACATTTTTTGTAGGAACTGGTGAACGTCATTCAAAAGTCAATATTAATATTTATTGAAATATCAAAAGGAGAAAAAATAGTAGATAATGGTCGATGCAACAAATATGACACTTAATATTAATTTAATTTAAACATCAAAATAAACAACTTGATAAGCTATTGATTTTTATACCAAAATGCTTTAACGTCATGTAATTAGACTTATCTTCCACTATAATCAATGTCATATTTAATAACTATTTGAAATAAAATTTTAAGAAAGATTAAATTTATTCTTTATTTTTGTTGGCAGACATAAACTTTCTGTCTAATGAGACAACACTGATAATTAGCTTTCTATTGATTTTTTGTAATTTACAAATATCTGAAATTGGACAACTTTGTTTAAAATTCACCAAAGTACAATTTTTGATCAAATTTCTGTCCAACTATTTATTCATAATAGATAAAATACATTATTTCCTATTATTTTTTCATTACTTTTCTTACACTAGTCACACTGGAAGTGAATCTTTTGTTTAAATTGGAGTCAATTGAGTCAGCAGAGACACAGCATGACACCTTATATTCACTAAAGAAATTATCACTTTTAAAAAGTTCAATTCTTATTATGCTTATCTTTAATAATTACTATTTAGCTTATAAAAAGAGTCTGCTAAATCATATTAAGTGTGTTTAAATATATTTAAAGGAAATTTTCTGATTAAATATTTAAATTATAAAATAAAGAACTTTTTAAATAGATTAAATATTTGAATGACTTAATTTAATGAGTAATTATATAAAATTTAGATCGCATGAATTGCCTGAGCGCGTAATTACTATAGAGAAAATTAATGACTTAAGATTACAGTTATTAACATTTTCGGAATATATTCTTTAATTATTAATTTAAAATTGTTAGCTAAGTGTAAACCAATTTCTAGACTTGGTAATGAATTGTCATTTAAATTTATTAACAAGGTATTAAATGGTGTCTGAGTAGAAAGAAAATCCGACAAATAAATAATCAATTATGAATGTAGATTTCCGACAAAAATAAATAATTAAAAAGAATGGAAAATATTTATTTGCATAGACATTGTATAAACATAATAAGACAAAGTCTGTTAGAATCCATGTCCGTTCCAGGCATTATAAATTAATTTTTTTAGTTAAAAGAAAATTTTGTGGTTTATCATGGGACTTTTTGATAAAAATTACCGAAAAATTCTGGTCATGTGGGATTTTTCAATAGGATCAAATTATCAATTCAAATCTTCTGACTCATTTAAAGTTATCTGGTCAACTAATTTTACAAATTAATTAAGAAATAAAATTCTCACAAACTAAATCACGGGGTTGACAAGTTGGTTTCAATTCAGAAAAACTTGAATGACAATTTTACTAAAAGAGATAATTTAGTTCAATTATAAGCAAACTTGCTTAATTCAGTAAAATAAGTCTGCAAAATACTGTGCAATTTGATGCATTTTGCACGCCATTAAAAAGTATTCAAATCAATTGTGCACTTACTTTGCGGAGTTTCTGCAGACATATATTTTCGTATTAAGCAAATTTGCTTAAACACTAAGCGGCTTACAGAACTAAATTATTCTTTAAAGTAAAAAGTTATTCAAATTTTTCTGAATTGAAAAGAACTTGGCCTACGGGTCTTTGTCCAAGTCTTGTCGTATGAGGGCGCCGCTGGCTTCGACCATCTCCCAGTATAGAATCCGAAAGGAGCGAGAATCTGCTGTACAGCTGACCCTCTGCAGACAGTACGTAACTTTGGAAGCCTTAAGTTAAGACTTTTAAGTCGCTTGGTTTGTGGTTCCAAGCTAGTCTAAATAGTTGCCGAGTTCGCAGCCTTGTGCTCGGATGAGTGGCGCTGTTTATGATGAACGTCCCACTGGCTTCTTAGGGAAAGTTAGGGCCGTCATAACTCTGCCAAAGCCGGTCCCAAGCCCGGTTGCGAAAAGACGAGGGTGACATTCTAATACATTTATCACTATAAATCATTAAATGCTACAAAATTTATTAAATTATTTGAATAAAATTATTAAATTATCTATTTGTTTTTATTAATTTAGATTAAACAATTTGAAACTAATTTACTTTATTCAACAAAAAATATTTATATATTTAGATAGAAAAACAATTCATTAATAATATGTAAATTAAAGTGTACATAAAAAAAGAGTATTAATAGTCGATTTAAGGTTAATTAAGAAAAAAAAAAGTAATAAACTATTAACAATTAACGAAACAGTAAATTTAAAACAAATAGCTTGAGCTAGATTGGGCAACATTTGGCGCTGACTGTGACCGCTTTAGTTCCACTTGGGGCACATAATCGCACTTAACTTGGCCAAGGATCTGATTTATTTGAGGAAATGGAGGCCGCTTGTCCCTGTCATACTCTGTGCAATGCTTGACCAAGTCGCGTACTAGTTCAGGCGTGTCCTCGCGACACTCGTTTATGTTCAACTTTAAACGACCAGAGCCTACCAAAAACAATATCATGCTCTGTTCCTTGTTCTCAAATGGCAACATTCCGCTCATTAGCTCGTACAAAACAACACCGTACGAGTACACATCGGACATGGTAGTGTACGGGTCGGTCACTTTTTGCTTAATTACCTCAGGCGGCATCCACAATATGGACCCAGTCGGCTGACACCGTTTGGCGTTTACTTCCTTAAGAGCAGTCTTAACAGTTGCCAGGCCAAAGTCTCCTATTTTAACTGTCCATTTGTAGCTTATTTCCAGCAAGTTGGCCGAACTATTTGTCTTTGGAATGAGGAATATGTTGTTGGACTTCAAGTCTCTGTGTATTATGTCCTTGGCATGCAAGTACTCCATTCCGATGGCGGTCTGTTTGGCAATGTCGACCAGCTGACCCATGGGCCACACCACCTCTTCGACGTGCAGGTGTTTGTAAAGACTAGAGCCGGGACACCACTCGGTCACTATGGCCAATTGGTCGCCCATAAAGCAGCCAATGAACAGAAGTATGTTGTCGTGACGGGTCGACTTTAGAATGGCGACCTCGTTGCGGAACGCTTTCACTTGGTCACATGTGGGATTTTGGAAGCTGACCGTTTTGACGGCCACCAGGCCGTGAAAAAAGTCAGTGCCCTGGTAGACCACTCCGTACGAGCCGGAGCCGATTCTGTGCTCGCGGTTTATTTGCATGCGCGAGAGTGGTATTTCCCAAGAGAGCAGCGAGCTCCATCTGTTCAGTTTTTTGCTCTTTTTGGCGCAGTCTCGGTGCGCCGAGTCGCGTGATTTGGACCTGTGCAGCACTTGGGAGCCGTAAAGGGTCCGGGAGTCGGAGTCACTCAACGACCTTGACCTCGGCTGAATTTGTATCTGACCAATGGGCAGTATTTGCTCGCTATTGTTCTGCAAGTGGTTCAACTTGCGCTTGAGGCTCAGCGTTTGGCTCCATGTTTGGCTCGGTCGCGGCTTCACAAACACCGACGAAGAACTTGTCTTAATCGACTGGTTCTTTGGTCTCTTCATCTTGGTGCATATGGTCCGCTCTTTCTTGCTCCTGCAATCGTTGCACAAGCTCACATCGCAGTTCTTGCACGAATAGATCATGAATCCTTGGTTACACTCGCGCCTGCATATGTCACAAACTTTGTACGAGAAGAATTTATCTCTTATGTTAAACCTGCGCTGTATCACATGTCTCACATCACCAAATGGACTTATTACCAAATTGTTGTCGTGTAGAGACGAAGCACGCGTGTCCCAATCTACAATTATACTAATTAAATTTAATTAACCATTTAATTAATAAACAATTCTAATTAATGATATATTTTTTTACTTTTTATCTTTAATGTAGGCAACACATTGGTTTATGTCAAGGTTTCTTTTTTTCAATTTGGCGCCAAGTGCGTCGCGCAGCAATATTTCTTTTTTTTCGACCACAGCCGTCGAATTGGAGAAGTAGATGCGCAAAAAAGCCGGTCTTTGGTCTTTTTCAATCAGTTGGTTAAACCTGTCACCATTGGTCTTGGAGGCAAACTCAAGTTTTAGCTCTGTCACGGCCATTTTTCCAAATAACTGGTCAATGTAAATAGAGCATTAGATAGAGCTGTTTTTTTTTGTTAATTTAAGTTTAAATTTTTTTAAAATAGCAAATTAATTAGTAGAAAAAATAATTTATTTTTAATTCAAGTTTAACTTTACGTTTTATCATTAAATAAAATTTTTTAAATTCCATTTATTTATTTTGATTCTAAAAAAAAGCTAAGAAAAAGCAAGCAAAAATGGTCTCAGAGACAGACAAGGCCAGAAAATTGCGCAAACAAATTGAGCAATTGGTGCGCCAGAGCAGAGATTTGGCCGAGTTATACTCGCCAAAAAGCACACAATTGGTCACCGATGCGAGAAATTTCATGAAAGAATTGTCAAAAAAAAACTTTGCTCAGCTTCAACTTGTTTCTCTATTCGACCAGCCATTTACCAAGCACTGGTTTGACTTTATGAGTCAAGTGTCCAAATTTAACCGTCTGGTACAAAGATTTAATCCAGCTAGAATACACCGGATCAACACTTGCCTCAATAAGAAGCGCTTTTTCCTAAAAAGATACGCCTATGACCAATTTGGCATTTCATTTGAACAATTTGATCTCATTCTCGAAGACAAAAAGCACAAAAATGACCACAAGACATACAAACAAAAAAGTCTGGATAAGTTTTTTAGATCAGAGCAATAATTCTATAAATAAAAAATAATTTTTAAGATAAATTTTATTTTTAATTAATTGACTCTAAAAGATAACTTGTCTAAAATTTAATTGGTAGTGACCAGTTCGAGCATTGGTCAATTATACAAGAAATTTTCAATAAAAGTAAAAATATTTGTATCTCCAGTTTTGGCTCTGGTCCTGAATTAGTTTTCAAAAGATTTAATTTTTTATATAAAACCAGAAAGTATGACAAGGTTAGGTCACATTGGCGTAAAAATGGAAGATAAGTGGCAAAGACATGATAATTTTGGACTTTTTGGACCTCTTGATGTCTGAAAGCCTAAATAAACATTATTTCTTAATTAATTTACCATATTTTTACCAATTTAGAATTATTAACATAAATATTTTGCTTGTCACATGACCATAATTATAAAAATATAAAGAAAAGAATTTTTTTAAAGACGCTTTTAAATTTTACCATGCTCTCATTAGCCAACAAGATATCAATAATTACTGGCGCCAGCTCTGGCATTGGCAAGGCCACTGCCATTTTGTTCTCTCAACTCGGCTCCAAACTTGTTCTAGTCGGTAGGGATGAGGCTGCGCTGGAGCAGACAATGACTCTGTGCAATCCAGAGCTAAAAAATGACATAATCAAGGTCAGTGGTGATTTGTGTAGCTCGGAAACTTGTCAAAAAATTGTGGAACAAGCTGTGAGCCGATTTGGTACCATAAATATTTTGGTATTTGTGGCAAAAAGTGATTTAACAATTCTTAAACCATTCATTTAAGGTAAATGCTGCTGGAATTCTCAAGGGTGGAAGTTTGGAAAACATGAAAATTCAGGACTATGAGTTATCAATGGATACAAACGTCAAATCGGCCATGATCCTGACTCAGCTATGCTTGCCTTACTTGATAAAAGAAAAAGGCTCAGTGGTCAATGTTTCTAGTGTTACTGGTACAAGAAGCTTTCCCGGCGTGTTACCATACTGCATTAGTAAAGCTGCACTCGACCAATTCACAAAGTGTGTCGCTCTTGAGCTGGCTGACAAAGGAGTCAGGGTCAACTCGGTGAATCCCGGTGTCATAGTTACAAACTTACACCGCCGAGCTGGTCAAAGCGAAGAGGTGTATGCCAAGTTTTTGGAAAATTGCAAGAACACCCACGCCCTTGGTCGTCCTGGCACAGGTGAGGAAGTCGCCCGGACCATAGCTTTTTTGGCCTCAGACAATGCATCGTTTATCACTGGCGAACTTGTGCATGTTGATGGCGGAAGACATGCCATGACACCTAGATAAATTAATATTATCAAATTTATCTAATTTTTAATTTAAAATTAAATAAAAGCCATTTAAAATTTTATTTAAATATTTATTTATCAAATAATTAGGCTAAAAAATAAAAATTTTTTTACTAATTAGAATTAACCAAATGAACAAATCACAAAAAAAGTCAAATAATTAAATTTAATTTTTTTTAATTATCTAAATTTTTCAAAATTGATTTATCTAAATTGTTAAATTATTAAATTTATCTAAATTGTTTTTAATTTAAAAATTTTTTAACTAAAGATCAAATTAACTTAACAAAAGAATACTTTTTTAAAAAATTTGATATTAATTTTAATTTAATTTTGGTTAAAAGCTACTTTACCAAAACATAAATCTATTAATTTTTGAGAACTATTTATAAAAAATTATTATACAATTATATCAAGAAATATTTAAATAAATAAATAAAGATCAAATTAAGTAAAAAATTTGCTCAGATGATAAGTTTAGCTGGTAAAACAGCAATAATAACTGGTGCTTCGTCTGGTATAGGCAAGGCAACTGCTATTTTATTTTCTAAATTAGGCTCAAGCGTGGTAGTTTTGGGACGGGATGAAAAAGCTCTAGATGACACTTTATCAAAATGCCAAGAGAATGCAGTCAAAGTTTTAGGAGATATAAGTGATAATCAAGTCCAGGCAAAGCTGGTTGAGAGCTGTGTTTCAAATTTTGGCAAGATTAACATTCTGGTAAACAATGCAGCCATATTTAGACTGAGCAGCATTTTGGACACAGATATAAAAGAATATGAGCAAATAATGGATGTAAATTTAAGGTCAGTTATTCAATTGACTGGGCTGTGCGTGCCTTATTTGATCAGAGAGAAAGGCTCTGTGGTCAATGTGTCCAGCATAGCTGGTAGTAAAAGCTTTCCAGGCTTGCTGCCCTACTCGATGAGCAAGGCTGGTCTTGATCAATTTACCAAGTGTTTAGCTTTAGAACTGGCCGACCGAGGAGTCAGAGTCAATTCGGTAAAGTAAATACTTGGTCAGTTTTTAAAAAAGTATTTTTCTAAATAGCTATTAAAGTCCAGGAACTATTGAGACCAACATACACAGACGTGCTGGCTATTCGGAAGAAGACTACAGGCTTTTTTTGAACAGATGTAGGCAAACACACGCCTTGGGAAGGGCTGGTTATCCCGATGAAGTGGCTAATACAATTGCTTTTTTGGCCTCTGATTCATCATCTTTTACCACAGGTGAAATAGTTCATGTTGACGGTGGAAGACATGCCATGAGTCCTCGATAAAATTTTTATTTTTCAATAAAAAATTTAAAATTAAATTATTTTTTTCTTGGAGACAAAAAAAGTGTCATGTCACTGGTTGCCTAGCAACTGTGATAATTTTTGAATAGAAAAGTATGCCAAGGAAAATTTTTCAATTTTTTTGGATAAGAATTATTGTCTGAATATCCGGAAATGCTTCAATTGCAATTGAACAGAGTGGACTATTGCCAAGTAGGTACCACTGGTCACAAATGTATGAAATTGATGCCAAGTGTTCAAAAAGAACTGCAGCGAGTAGTAGTTGGTGACTCGTCTGGTGTGGTGCAGTTGTTTTCCATAAAACAAAAAGAACCAGTCAACATATTCAAATCATTGCCATCCAAGCGCATCACTCGCGTGGAACTAGCTGGCAAACTGAACGAGACCTATGACAGAATATTCGCCTCTAGTCTTTCCGTAGTCACTGGCTATAGCAAAAAAGGAAAACAATTTTTCAACTTTGAGACAAATATGACCGAACCGATCAGATCTATGTGCGTGACAGGTGACAATTTGTGCATAACAGGTAGCTATGTGTACAACTCGTACAAAAATTCCCAAGAAACAGCTTACTATTTGTGTCCAGACAAAATAAATGATGTCATATGTTTACCATTGTCTGCACCCGATGCCAAGATAGTTCCCATTTTGGCATGTAATGATCGAACTCTGAGAGTTCTCGATGTAAGTGTGTCACTAGAGACAAGATAAAATAAGATAAAAATGTCAACTATTTTTATTAAAGGACAGTATTGTTTTGTACGAAACCGAAGTAGCTGGACCCCCAACCACACTGTCTTTGTTTAACAAACACGGAGGTCTGTCTGGCAAAGAAGTGCTTTATGGCACATCAGATGGCAAAGTTGGTCTTATGGAAATAAACATGGATGAGCCATTGCCTAAATGGGAGATGGCCAATGACAGACGTCTCGGAGGAGTGAGCTGCTTGGACAGTCATGACATAACAAGTGATGGCGTATTGGACCTCCTCGTCGCCAGAGAGGATGGCACTGTTGAAGTATACGGCTTTGACTCAATGGACAACCCTGAACTTAGATACACTTATGTAAGTCTGCACTGGTCAATAAACATAAAGCCTTACATTTTACACAGTACCTAGAATATTCTATTTACTAGCTAATTGTATTTTATGAAGTACCAAAAAATGTTTTAATTAGTTTTATTAGAAAAGATGTAATAACAATAATAATATAAGCTTGCGGAGGTGGCTTGCTAGGAAGTCACCTATCCCAGGAACTAATTCTTGACAAGATCCGACTTAATTCCAACGAGGAATAGATTAAAAATAAAATTAAGTCTCTAATTTGAAAGAATAAATAACAGTTAGTATTAACAAATCAATTAGTATAGTAAAATATTGTGGTACAAATGGAGTGCGTTGATTGATTGTGTGAATGATAAGCTTAGTATCAGTTTAAACATTTTATTTATTTATATAATTAAAGTTTAAGCCCCATGGATAATTTGAAATAAGAATTGATAGAATATTAAATATCCATTTTACAATTAAGTAAAAAATTAAGTTTGTTATATAACAAAAAAATGATTAAGATTATTCAACATACAATATTCTATTAAATAAAAATAGTATTTTATCGAGTCGGTTAGTTCATAGTTAATGCATTCAAGGCACCATTCAATCAAAATAACACTGAGTGCTAAATCATATTTAGTGCAATTTATATGAGTCAGCTCTTCTACTTTTGATAACTGTTTAATAAAAGAAGTATTCTCTCTATCAAATATCTTGTAATCTTTCCTTAAGAATTCAATGCTTTTTTCAACGGTTTTGTTTTTTTTGTTTGAGTCCAATAAATCGTTTTATTAAAATATCTTGCCGTATATCAAATTCCTCTCTTTTCATTCAACTCATTTCACTAATAAAGACATTATTTAAATGATATCTAAAGATTGACTGAGAGAATTGCTTGTATAAGAAAGCTATAGTTTCTGGCTTCATTAGCTTTAGTTTACATCCAACACTATTTAGAGAGCAAAAACTCTTTTCAACTTTTTTCATCTTATTTTCGTTTAGTTTAAACATTTTATTTAACAATAAGTTTTTATATTTCTTCGAACAATACAAGAATACTTGTATAACTAATATAAAGTTGTATTTATAGTCTGATCGTGTCACTATACTACAATATTTTTAGAAATTGAATTTTTTTTTTATTTAGCTATTTGTTCTCATGAATACTGTTAGATACTGAATGAAACAGTCTTTGTAGTTTATTTTCTTTTGCTTGTACTTTTCTGCAGTTAGTCTTTTTTGTTATAAAAGGACTAAATTTTCTAATATTAGTAGATTCCGAATAAACAGTTACCCAAAATAAATCTTTCTCTTAACTTAAAGTAATCCCTATTAAGTTCCTAAATACCGCTAGGGAACAGGCTTATACAAAGTGGATTATAAAAATACTAACTAAAAATCTAATGTGCTACCCAAAAGTAAAATCACCTAAAGAGTTGCCATTTTTAAAAGCTGAAAATTATCTAATAATTTAATATTATTCTACTACAACGAATATCTTAATGAAACCTAAGGAAAAAAAAATAAGGAACATATGACTATAAATTTAGGAATCTTAATAATCATCTTGGCAAAATCTTTATAATTCCTTATAAAAGATCTTAATCAAGAATTCTATTAAGATTCATAAAAAATCTTGATATTATCTTTGCAAGTTTTTTATCTCTGAAATTAATATTTGATACTAAATAAAATAGTTGTAGCTAAGTGGGAATTATTGGACAGAATAAGTACCCCCAAAATCGTGTCTTTATCTGACACAACAGATCTGAGACAATTTTTTTAAATTATTTTATTATTTAATTAATTAAATAAAACAAAAGAATGGAAATGAGGGAGTGACTTCGATCCAAGGCGGGTGCATAGGCACATCAGGCTATGACGAGATAGTTGTCTCGACATACAATGGATGGATATTTGGATTGACCACTGAGAGTTTTAACAAAGAATTGGACGCTTTGCCGGCCACTTTGACAATTGACAAAGACTCAAGCGCCAAAATGAACAAATTAAAGTAAATAAAATGTACTTTGAGAGGAAATTAAGACTAAATTAAACAGATTAGAGCTGGACAGACTGCAGAGCCAAGTGGGCAAGATGCGAAATGTCTACCAATCAACCCTAAGTAATCCAAAATCGCTGTCACAGCTTAAAACTTTTCAGATCAACCACAGATTTGAGCTGAACAGGGACGACGCCAGCTACACACTATCCATAGAAGCCGAGGTACCCATTGACAATGTTCTGATACAATGCGATGTGCCAATTGACTTGCTAGACTCGGAGAAAAACTCATGCGTAGTCAGCTACAGCGAATGCGACGAGAATGTAAAGTTAGTTTTGCAATGGATTTAAAAATTTAATATTGAGTCATAGGATGGCAATTTTGTGCTCGTGACGTACCGCTGTCAGGCCAACACGACTCGCTTGGACATCAAGATAAGAACCATAGAAGGCCAGTACGGCCTACTGCAGGCCTATGTCACCTCAAGGATTCAGCCCAAGAACTGCCTAGTCAAGCAGTATGTAATCAAGCCACTGTCTCTTCATCAAAGAACTCATCTAATTGACGACACTAGGCCAATCAATAGGCTCAAGCTTAGTGGTAATTTTAGCCTTGCTGAGATTCACTCATGGCTTAGCTACTCAGTACCGGAAATACCAGAAAAAGTTCCAGCTGAAAATGAGATCAAATTTTACTTTATAAACACATTTTTGGGCACCCAGCTGGAAATAAGCTACAAGTAATGTTAGTAGAGGTGTTTATCTTTGTTTATATTTATTTGAGTTTATAAAAGACAAAATGAAGCAGTATTTAAGTCTGAGAACGTGTCTACAATATCCATACTAAAGGACGTTCTGTCCAAAAAAGCCACTGACAAAAAAGTTGTCTTAAATATTGACCTGGACACTACGCCCGAGTCAACTATCTACACACTCAAATGCATTCACCCCATGATCGATTATCACATGCTTTTGGCCAAAAAAGTGCATCTAATTGACGCTCTGAAGGAGTTGGCTGTCAATGAGAACAGCATGAATTTTTTGACACCAGAATACCAAGAGATATTGGACCATGCCGAACGCTACAAGGACGAATACAAGCGTTCGCCGTCCCACTTGGAACGCTTGTACGGCATGATCACCGATTTGTACATAGACAAATTTAAATTTAGTGGACAAAATGTCAAGAATAGAGTTAGTATTTTGGTCGAAAAATTGGACAACTATGATCTTGATGAGCTTATAAAATTTTTTCAAAGTGCATAAATTTTTAGTCATTTTTTTTTAAACAAATAAAAATAGATAATTTAGAATATTTTTTTTTTAGTTGTTATAAATTTAGATAAATGGGAAAAAATAAAATTTTATTCGTTTACTTAGATCATCACTTAGTCATTTTTTTGACAAATTTGATAAAATATTTATAACAAAATGACTACCGTAAACTCTTGTTTACTACCTCATGGGGTTCAAATAAAAAGGTGGAGGGGTTGTAATTTAAAAAGTAAATTTCTAGTATAGGTATTTTAAGATTGAAAAAATTAGAAACCCGGGGTAAAAAAAATATTATTTAATAATTTAAATGGGCTTATAATATAAAGTGCCTATTTTTTAAATGCGCTTATAATGAAAAATTCAAATTTTTTGAAAAAAATTTTTAATTTATTTCCATTTCCGACTCATCTTCATCTTCATAGTCATCATCAACATTATCGTCAGCGCCTAAATCGTCAATAGTTATTTTTACAAATGATCTGTTTTAAAGTTTTAAAAATAATTTAAGAATGATGAAATAATGATCAAGGGTGTGCAATTTTTTTAAAATTTAAGCTCATGGGTGTGTTTTATTTTGAAAATTTCAATCCCATGAGACTATAAAAAAATTTTTTATAATACACACTGGGGCTATGATGAAATTCAGCTAAACTTCATATAAGTATTTCAAAGTTTTTTAAATTAAAATCCCGTAGTTATAATGGAACTTTTTTTGAAAAACCCAGGGCTTCTAGTATATATTATGGTGGTGGGGCAATAGCTAAAACCATACCTGTACCCCGGGGTAGTAAACAAGAGTTTACGGTAATAGTTACCAGGTTATTTGTCTTGGCTACGACCATTTTCTAATTTTTTAAAAATTATAAGTTTTCTCACCAGCCGGATTTGTTAAGATCTGGTGGACGAGATAGAACAAGACCTTCAACATGAGACTCCTCCTAATGATGCATTTCTTAGCCTTCTGGACAATTTAAAAATTGTTACTATTAATCAAAGACTCAAAAATTGGGTTACAAGAGTGGACAATTCAAATTTAATACAGTTCTATTTCTTTTTTACCTTAAAATTTAATACCTGTTAAACCTTTGTGGAAATAAGGTAGTAGATATTTTAAATTAAAAACGTCGTTCAAAAGTCAAGATAAACATCGATTTGAAATTTGAAAATTAATTAAGATTGTAGAAAATGGTCGTTGCAATAACGATGGCACTTATTATTTATTTAATTTTTCTACTCAAATTTGTCATTACAATTTTCTCAAAACTCTTTTCAATTAAAATTTTATTAAATTGTATAATAAACTATTAAAAAATATTATTTTAGCCTTATCATTAAAGTTTTAGTTGTAACAATTGTTCCGGATATGCTAGGACCTGATGGTACTTGAATGATGAATGATAGCTATTTAATAAATTTATTACATAATAAATGGTCGCTCCTAGCCTCAACAAATAATGAACTATTATTTTTGGCAAATGTTTTTGATAATTTTAACCTAGTGAAACACTGCTGATAATAGTTTAATATTTCACTATGACACTACATTCAACTTGACTGGACTCGGTGGGTAAAAAATAAAATAATAGTCTTTAAGAATTTATATTTGAAAAATGTATCATTGATTAAAGACTCCTGGTTAAATAAGATATTAAAATAAAATCAATTTTTTATCAAATTGTCATTTAAGAATATTTGCTTTAAATTAGCTTAAAAATTAAGAAAAATATTGGAAAAGCATAGATGAATACATTAAATCTTAGATTTGATGAGGAACTTTCAGAAATAGTTGAAGTCGGTCTGGAAGTAATTGGCGAGCCTGTCATTTTTGTGGTTGAACCAGAGGTTGAACTTGATTCAGGTGCTTTTGTTGTGGTGGAACCAGAGGTCGAACTTGATTCAGGTGCTTTTGTTGTGGTTGAACCAGAGGTTGAACTTGATTCAGGTGCTTTTGTTGTGGTTGAACCAGAGGTTGAACTTGATTCAGGTGCTTTTGTTGTGGTGGAACCAGAGGTTGAACTTGATTCAGGTGCTTTTGTTGTGGTGGAACCAGAGGTTGAACTTGATTCAGGTGCTTTTGTTGTAGTAGAACCAGAGGTTGAACTTGATTCAGTAGCATCTGAATATCCAAGAAAACTAAGACTTAACCAAAGGACAAAGATAAAACTAGTTAAAATTTTGTGATTCATTTTCGATATTTTTTTAATAAAAATAAAAAGAAAAATCGTTTTAATATTTAAATACTTCTGATAAGATAAATTTTATCAATTAAACAAAGAAAAAAAGTTAAAAAGTTTTAATTGTAAGAATACGATTTATTTTCAAATAAAATAAGATTTTTAACAAATAGATAAATTTGTTATTTGTCATTAGGCAATTATCTGGAAGATAAATACAAATGATGAAAAGTATAAGAAAGTAAGATTACGAAATCAAAGATACGAAGTTTATATTTTATTCATTAAACATCATATTTAAATTTTCACATAAGAGAATTAAAAATGTAAATGTTCTAGATAATTTTTCATTCACCTCTTTATTCGTTGATAGCAAAATGCCATTATTTAAAATTATTTTCTATTCATATTCTTCAAATAAATTTAGATAACATTGATGATGATAAAATGTTTTAATAATTTCCTTAATAAATGAAATAAACTTGAAATCAGACTTGTGCGTAAGTCAAAAAATAATCTCATTTTTAAGTCATTTTTTGGTCAAGTTAAGTCATTTAACTTGACTTAAGATTTTTTTTTTTAAAGTTAAGTCATTTAACTTGACTTAAGATTTTTTTTTTAAAGTTAAGTCATTTAACTTGACTTAAGATTTTTTTTTTTAAAGTTAAGTCATTTAGAATGACTTGGCTTTAGTGAATATTTTTCAATTCTTAAAATTAACATAAAAGTTAAGCTTTAATTCTTAAGTTTTCAATTTTATTTAGAAAAAAATTAAAAGATAAATATTTTAATGATGACAAGTTCTAATCCTCTCACAAAGGGTTCCTCAATCAAAATTCAACCTATTGTTCAATTAGGCTTCAGTGAAGACCATTCTCACAGTATTTTTTGCATTTTAATTAATTTTGAATTGCTAGATATTTAGTTATTTAAATTATTATTTGTGAAAAAAAAAGATTAAGAAAATAAACTGATATTAAACAATTTTCATACGTTAAATGACTCAAAGAAGAAGCGGAAAATGACTTAACTTTAAAAAAAAAAATCTTAAGTCAAGTCAAATGACTTAACTTTAAAAAAAAAAAACTTAAGTCAAGTCAAATGACTTAACTTTAAAAAAAAAAATCTTAAGTCAAGTCCGTGACTTGACTTTGACTTTGACTTAGGGACTTACGCACAAGTCTGCTTGAAATATTAGGTTAAATAAGATATATTTTTGTTAAAAAATAAATTAAAATGTCTTCTTTTAGCAGGCTCTCTAGGGGTGGTCACCAGGTCGCCTAATGTCAAGACCAAATATCCGAATTACTCCGCTCAAACATGCAAGTCAAAGTGACAGCAGAAGAAATCGCCAAAATAGCTAAGGGCAAAAACACCTGGTGATGACGATGAACTTGTCTTAAAGGTAATGATCTCAATACTGTTTCAGTTATTCAGAATAATAAAACGTCTTAAAATAGTCTTTTAGTAATCAAGAAAAAAGAGACTGCTTTTTAGATTCAAAAAAATCCCATTTCTATTACAAGATATACTCGGTCAATTGGATACCAAGTTATCTATGGCTAAAGTAATTCAATTTCAAGGTTAATCAACAGGCTAGAGCCCTTGTCACGAAGACCAATTAACACTTCATTTATTTAAACAGTACAAAATAATCTTTCAAATTAAAATTGAATAAAATTTTTTATAAATTTAATCAAAAAAGTAAAACATCGAAATGTTTAAATTAAATTTTTTGAATTTTTTTACAAAATCTGAGAAAATTAGATTAATGTTATTAAAAATGAATGCTTAAATGTTGTAAACTTCAACATTGATCTCTTGACAATTAACAATTAAAAGTCTTGGGTAAAAAAATACAAGTTTTTTCTCTGTTTGCTGATTTTGAGGCTGGTTCTATCAGATTGCCACTATTCTTTAGATTATATTTCAAATAAAGTGTTCCTTTCAGTCTAATTGGCCAAAGTGGTCGTTTGAGATTGCTTAACCAAAAACTATGAGAATAAAAATTCAAAAGCTTTTTAATTTACTCTTGTTTTGTTCAATTGTGCCAAATCTCCAAAGCCTTAGAGCCTGCTTACAGGCCAATAAAGAGAGCATTGGGCGCCATAATTCTGTCCTGTTTACACGGACAAGTCTGGCTAATTTAATTACAGGTCGTTTGACTTAAATTTGGCTCCAAATAAAGCAAATTTACCAACACATTATATTGTAATATTAAAACTAAACAAACATCCAATTACTTGAATTAAAACTAACTATTCAACCAGACTGGGGTTGAGGAAAATTAAGAGAAAAATTTAAATCTAAATTTTAAGCAAACATAATAAAATAAATAATAAAAAAATTAATTTATTTTTATTTTGGTAAATTTACATCAACCATGGCTGACCAGATATGTTCAAATAGCCCGCTAAGTCTATTGCACAAATATGCCTACGAGGGAAGCAAAAATAAGCTCAAAAATGTACTCAAAAATGGTAAACAAAAAAAGCCCATTTTTTATAAATAGATAAAATTTATTTGAACAAAATTTAAAGAGGTAAATGTGGACAAAGTTGACCAGAATGGCAATACGGCATTGTACTGTGCGTGTGCGCGCGGCGAAAAAGAGTGTGTGAGAATATTGCTGGAGCAGGGCGCCAACCCGAACGAGCGGTGCCAGAACAACGAGACGCCGATGCATGTGGCGGCTCGTTACGGCCAAACAAAGGTGCTTGTGCTTTTGCTGCAGTATGGCGGCGATCTGCGCCTACACGACAGCCTCAATCGAACGCCGAAGACGTGCGCCATGCAGCAGGAGAACTCGAACCTGCGCCGCAAGACTCTGGCGCTCATCGAGGAGACCCGCATGAACGCCCAGCTTCAAACGAACAAGACCGACGCCCAGAAGCTCTCTCTGCTCAGCATTACGCCGAAATCGCGCGACGAGCTCGTCAATCCGTGCTCGGTCGGCTTCGGCATATTGTACAAGTCCACAGGAGAAATAGGAGTGCCAATAGTGCTGCCAGTGGTCAAAGAAAACGAGCTAGAGCACGACTATTTGGGCGAAACGTTCAACAACGGCGCGTTCATGGTCTACGAGAGCATGAAGTGGAAGGAGCTGCATTTGGTGACTGTGAAACGACTGCACACCAGCATGGCCGACCAGGGACACTCGGACCTGTTGATCGAAGAGCTCAGGTACCTGAAACGAATCAACCACTGTCCGAACATTTTGTCAGTGATGGGATTTTGCCAATATGTCAACTCAGAGGGTCTGATGCTCATGTTTGAACGGGTCCAGGTCGGCTCGTTGTTCACTGTGCTACACGAACGCCAACTGACCAGACCGCCCAAGCTCAAAAGTGTTTGCCAAATAATGCTCAATGTGTGCGACGCGCTCATCTACTTGCACCAAATGAACATACTTCATTGTTACGTGAGCTCGCATAGCATTTTCTTGACCACGTTTCACACGGCCAAGTTGGGCAATCTGGAGTATGCAGTGGAAAAAAGTGGCGATTTGTCCAAGCAGAAAAAGACCAAAATAGTCGAGAATAAGATGGAAAATTGTGCATACAATTGGCTAGCGCCAGAAATATTGGAAAATTCAATACCAACTGAATTGAGTGACATGTACAGCTATTGTGCTGTTATTTGGGAGTTGTTCGAGTGCAGGATACCATGGCAATCGTGTGATCATATTGAAATACAGCATGAGATGTTAATTAAGGGAAATACGCTGCCAGTTGACCACGAAAAAATAGCCTTTCCGTTTAATCGGATTGTCAAAGATGGCTTTTCCAATCCGATTAAGCGTATGAGCTTTGAGGAAGTTAGAGCTGTGATAGAAAATTATCAGACAAATTTGCACAACATGTCAAAGGTGAAGGTTGCTCGTATGTACCAACGAGTGCCCCGTCTAAAGTCAAACAGTGTCTCGGCTATTGAGACTCTAAACAGCGATCAAATAGACAAATTGTCGGAAAATTCAGCCGAGTACATCAAGTGTGACGCCTACAGGTGTGCTTTAATTTATCTTGTCTTATCTTATCTTATCTTATTCTATCTTGTTTACTCGAAAAAAAATCAATCCTCTTGCATTTTTATGCTTGTCTAAAGTTCTTTTTTTTTTCTAATGATTCTATTAAAGGTCCTTATTTTTAGCCAAATAGGACCATAAATGATTAGAAAAGTAATATAAAGAAACAATAGTTATTTAGATTAGTTTATTAAAAGATTAAAGTTCAGCTTTTTCACATGGGCTGCTAAAGGTGACCAATGTTTTAGGGAAATTAGCGAGCTTAAATTTTCAAAGCTGCTAGAAGTGGTATTGAACTAAAAAGTAAAAAGCCTAAATGGTTCAAACATTGGCTTGAACAAAAATTTGACTTCAATCAGACTTTCTGAGTGCATTATAAATGTGTTGTGGCAATTTTTTCCACACTCTTTTGACACTCTTGTAAGAAAATTGAGTCTTGGTCAAAAAAAAAATTAATTTTTCTTCTGTAAATAGTTCTTTAGGAAGATCTGAGATTATATTTTCAAAGTTAGTGATCAACAAGTTGGTTTCATTGTCTAAAAGACCGATGAACACTTCATTAATTTAATTATTTATTTAATAATAGGAATAAAAAAATTTAATGTTTAAATATATTTTATTATTAATCAATTTAAAAAATCCATAGTGTTATTAACCTAATGAAAATGTCTGTTTCCAGCCTGTTAGGATCTGATGGTTCTTGGTTATAACTTAAAATAAGGAAGTTCAAATAATAACTTTATTTAAAAATGGCCACTTCTAGCCTAATAAAGAATAGGGAAAGTTAACAAAAATATAAAGGCTTTTAATTTCTAATTGACTCAAAAACAATTCTGAACCAGGTGTATTAGCTCTGTCTTTTTGCAAATTGTTCCCAAATGTTTTCCCTCCTAAAGAAAATTAAATATTATTACAGTCGAGTCTTGTTATAACGATGCTGATTAATACGATATTCGATATAAAACGATATTTTTTTTCATAATTTACATTCCCAAATATAATAATCCTTTAACATACAGATTTGATTAAAACGATGTCCATTTTTTCCGCCCAAACACATCGTATTATCCAGACTCGACTGTATGGTTAATTGCTGAGCTCAAAAAAAATCCATCTAAATAATATGATTAAAAACTTTTTCTCTCGTCTAGGGCCGAGATTTTACTCAGAAATTCGACAAATAAAAAAAATGCTCTGGATCGTGCAAAAAAAAGTTTCAAGTCGAGTCCGAGTCAGCAATTGCCTCCGACTCCGCCAAGTGTTCAGCCATCTACTAAGCTAAGCCCAACTCCACAAAGCAAATATTTTCCAGCTCAACCGTCAAGTTGTAGTCCGCGCGTGCGACCATCATCGATTGATTCGCCGCGCAGCTTCAAAAACGAGCCTCTAACGCCCCGGATGATGCACTCGAATTTGTCTCATGTAGGAATTAGAAAAATAGAAAAAGACATTGAAGGTAATTTTGAATAATTTAGTAGGACTTAGCTTATTTTTGGTCTTCATTTGATTTGGTTTTATCCATTATCTATTATATTTATTTTTTTAAATTTTTAACTATAGACAATTATAAATTCAAATTAATCGAATCGATTTATTACTCAAATTTACTTAAATTTAATCAAGAAAACAAGCGCCGAGCTGTGCTCGAAGACATTAGGAGCAGGCAGATGACACAGGACGAAAAGCCGAGCTCTCTTAGTGTCAAGGACAAATTTGGCGATTTTAAACAAAATCTAACCGAGCCAACACCTGAGGCCAAACGAGACAGCTACAACAAAAATTTCGCTTCGCCCAGGTAGACCTAACTAAACAATCTGCCCATTTTAATTAACTGATGCTTAAATTATTAAATAATTAACTTTAGGCTCGATTGTGGCGATTTTGCCAGAGGCCAGCGCCTAGACTACAGCAATGTGTCCCAAGAAGACAACAATAACAACAAACCACTGGCCAAAGACGTGTATCTTAATGAGACCAAACAGACAACAGGTAAGAGAGAATGACTTAATGTAACTTGTGATTGTGTTTTTATCATGATGTGTTACACAAAGGCTTTTTGGAGGAGCTGAGACTGAAGCAGGAGCAGCGAAGTCAGCAAAACTGCTCGATCGAATCATCCAACTACATGCAACGTTCAGGCAGCTATAGTCAATTGACTGAAAGCACTAAACGAAGCGATCACGTGTCGCGTAGCTGTGCATCCAATCAAAAACGATCTCAAAACATGCACAGACCTGTTCAATATGCGAGAAGCCTCTCGCACAACAACAACACAAGAAACCAGGCCCCGGAGAGCAAGGCCCGACCGATCGAGCAGAGCACACAGGAATTTTTTGGCGGGCACGGCTCTGTTCGTAGTTTAGTACAATCCTATGAAGAGCAATCGGCCAAAAGTGAATCGGACCCTCGAGTTGAGAAAATCCGCCTCGAGAGACTTAACGAAATGAAGTGCATGAAAAAACAGTTCGATCAGGACCAAGCCCAGTTTCAAGCACAAAAAGAGCTATCGACTATATCGGAACGAACCGAGCACACGAACAGCGTCAATTTAGCCAACACAATTGACTCTCCCACTGGTGTTCTCATGAACACTAACTCCAAATCGGCCACCACTGTGACTAATGTAATCAGACAGTTGAACGACAAGTTTCTAGACTCGTCGACGGGGGCCAGCGCCGACGGCATATCGAGCACCAATCGAAATCTAAGCGCTCTTAACTCATCGACGCCAATTCAAACAAACAATCTTAGTCTCGGCTCGGCAAAGCTCACTGCCAGAACAACCATTGAAGCCATTCAAAATTTGAAACAAGACCGAGCCGAGGTGCAAATTCCGATTGAGTATGCTGACCAGACACATGGTAATAGTGATAGTGACAATGATGACGAGCTGATTAAAACAGGTGGCAGAATTGACTCCAAAAAGCCCATTGATCACGTCAATAGAACCAAGAGCAATCAGTCAAGCCAAGAGGACTATTTGTCAAACACACAGGTAAAGTTAAAAAGCTTCCAATTCAGCTAGATAGGCTCAAATGATTTTTTTGGTTTTTTTTTTTATTCTTGTTAAAGCTTGGTACTAAAAATAAAAAATCATGATGATAATTATTTTCGCTTAAAGCAATAGATAAATGCTTAATTTGAATAAGAATAGTGTAACATCATCGACCCCTTGATCACAAAGCAATTTATTAATCTAGAGTGGGAAAAAGATTTGTTGAGCACACGGGTCGCGCATCTTCTTTCCAAGTACCTTGACACAGGCGTGACTTCATCGAGTTGATTATCTAAGCCGAATTTTCTGCACACCTTTTTTTTCAATTTCAAGGCTAATAAACAGCCTTTTGGTCATGCATCATGTGACCGACAATATCAAGACTAAATTGAGTTCTTTCTGGTTTAGCATTGATGTTATCCTTTTTTTTAATGTTTTTGGTTTTTTAGCTAGTTTTAGTCAGAGTTGTTTTTAAGTCACAAGTCATAACTAACTTTTTTAGTAGTTTTTAAATTTCGAAAAAATTTGATCATTTATTTGCAAATTACAAGTAATTTACTTGACTTATAGTCACAAATTTGAGTTGAATTTTTGTTACATTGACTTAAAACTGTGATTTCAAATTGAATAAAAGTCTTCTCCACATCAACGTTCGCCTAGATTCTCGATCAGTCCCCTTTATCATTCCTAATGGGCAAAATGTCTCATCGGCACATTCAGATTATGCTTTAAATTATCTTTAAATAAAAGTTTTTAAATTATTTTTTTATTTTTAACTGTAATGCAGAGGTTTTGTTAAATTTGGTCCGATAGAACAGAACAAACCATTAAATTATTAGTATTGGAACCAACTATTAGTCTTTTTGACTTTTTGATTAAAACAATTTAGGCAAATAAAATCAAATTAAAATGATTATGTTTAAAAAATTATTTATTTTTTTTAATTTTTTAGAATCTTTTTAATTAAAAAATGTAATGCAGAGACAAATTTTCGTGTGTAGCAGGACATGTTAAATCATGATCGAGCATTGTGCAAAATTGTGCATGCATTAAATTTTTGCAGAAATTTGCAGACATAAAAAATTAAGATAAGCATTGAATGTTTACTTTAAAAATGTGATTCTGCAATAAATTTTTTTAGTCGAAAATATTTAAAAATCTATCTTTGTAATAATTTTTGGTTTGTTCTGTACTATTGTACCAAATTTAAAAAAACCTCTGTGTTACAGTTAGATAGTTTTAGAGGAAAATTTGATGATAAACTTAAGACAATTTGTGTTAATTAATCTTAGTTTAATATTTATAAACAGTTTTATTTTGTATTCTTTCTTTGTCTATTATTCAAGCTGTGATAATACAAACTTGTAATTGATTAGATCTTCTTCAATCTTTAACATGATGATACAGTTAATTTTTACTAAAAACCTTAATTTGGCGAGAAGATAAGACTAGTGGTTAAGCTAAAAAAATAATTATTAAATAAATTGCTATAATAAATATTTTCATTTTTTGTATATCTGTACCGAGCTAAAGTTCCTTTAAAATAACTGCCTGAAAAGTCACTTAAATAGTGTTCTTCGGCTGCAGTCACACTTAGAAGAATTAAATAGACCAAGTCATTTTTTTTGTCTTATATTGCACTGATTTTAAAGCCTAAATAAATTCTATTTTTACAAAGGCTTGTGAAGTTACATCTATGGAATACAGTGACAACTTGTATTTGACTGATTTTGACCGATTGAACAGCAATACGCCGCAGTCGAGCATGGCTAGACCGAGCCTGGCGTTCGACATTAGAAAGTATAAGCTAGAGAACGAGATGCCAGTCAACGAGCAAGACTCGAGCACGTCTTCAATCGCCGCAGCAGATAGTGTGCCTTCACTTGAAGAGACCAACGCCGGAGCGCCTATTGTAGAGAACACAATTTACAAAAATACCAAGCAAGGAAATGTTCGGCTCGATAAGCACGTCATAGATACCAGCAAATTTGCCGGATATCAGTACCAATTGGAAACCAAGTCAAATGTGTCTAACAAATATCATATAAAGGGCTTGTTGACAAATCAACAAACTGGTCATTCATTGGTCGTTCAGAATACAAAAATAAAAGCGCCAAGCTTGTCGACTAAGGTCGTAATTGACAAATTATAATTGTTATCTATTTAGATGTTAAGTCTATCCGTTATTTTCTCTTTATAGTCTTATCGCTAATCAAGCGACGGGCTTCAAAATAAATGCCCACATTTTAAAATCGAATTTCTCTCTCCACTTCAAGTTTTTCTTGTCTTAATATCATTACCATTGTTTATAAAATATAAATTATTTTGATAAATTAATTAATTTAGTTAACAATACATTGATTGTCATTTAAATATCCAAGATTATATTAGTTTTTTTTGTGCCTTAAATTTTTAATAAAAACTTTTATTACCAAAGTATTTTATTTTCATTTTTTTATCAGCACAATTTAATGGGCCTCAATTTATGCCAAATTGTTATATCATAAATCATATATATTTAAGTACCTCAAAAGAGAGACGAAAAAGAGGAGACCTAATAGAATACTTTAAAGCCACAAAACAGTTCAGCTTTGTTACATGGAGAAACCCCTCTTATAACTCAAGGTCCTGCAAGAGCCACACGGCGTCACCAACATAGGATAACTAAGCAACATACAAAGGCAAAGCAATGTCAAGACTTTTTGACCAACAGAGTAGTCAAAGTTCAGGCAAAGAAGAATCTGTATAGGACAAAGTACGTTTTTGTTTATTAGATTAATTTTCTTTTGGATGACCAGAGCTTTTATTTTATTATTTTTTTTTAAATAAATATTGAAAACAAGTGCTTTCAATTCAATTTTTCAATTCCAAGGTTAATCAACCGGCTAGGGCCGATGTCACAAAGACCGATTAACACTCCATTTATTTAAATAAAAACTAAGCTTTACAAATTAAAAAAATTAATTGTTTATGTAATTATTTAACAAAATAAAACATTGAAATATTTATATTAAATTTTTTTACAAAATCTGAGAAAATTAGATTAATGTTATTAAAAATTGAATGCTTAAATTTTGTAAATTTCAACATTGATCTCTTGATCACAAAGCAATTTATAAGTCTTGAATAGAAAAATCCAAAAGTTTCTACTATTTACTGATTTTGATGTTGGTTCTATCAGATTCTCACTGTTCCTCAAATTATAATTCAAATTTCTCGAGTCATTTTTCTTTAAATTCTGCCTTAGATTTTCAGGAAAAGTGTATTTAGTGTATAGCCCAAGTCAGCTGTTAAGTGCATTCAAAGACTCGGACATTGATAAATAGATAAACTATTTTAAAAATAAATATTTTTTTCAAATGAATTAAAGCTATTAACAAAATTATAAATCAATATTTTTATTTAAAAAGTTAATTTTAGAATAATAAGGTTGCCAGATCATATTTTAGTCTTGTATTAAAGCTACAGATAATATGATATTGGTTTAAAAATTTATGGGAAATATGGGTTTGAACCGCATTGTGGAGTGCCGACAATTTGTCTTGTATTAGTCCATGGCTGGTCAAACACGGTCAAGTCACATGATCTAAACTTTAAATGAACTGTTTAAGACACATTTTTGGTCTGCTTAACGAATGCTTACAAAATATTGGTTCTCTGGGGTCTGAATTAAAAGGTCAAGAGTGAACTTGTAGTTGATTCCGTTTACAACTTGGGTCATCAAGTTTCGGACAGTCATTAGGTTGTGATCACCAAGGACGTCCGTATAAGAGGACATTTGGCTAGCTGACCATCTTGCCAATGCCATAAATTCATCGGTTGGCGTAGCTGGTTGGTAGCCGCCCACGGTAAAACATTGGCTGGCTACGAACAAAGTCAAAAATGTGCCTAATACCTTGAACATTGTAAAAAAGTTTAGCTAATTTGATTTAAATTGAAGCTCTAGCTTATTTTTATAAGAGTTTCTTTAGAGAAAATGACACATTTATTTAAATATCATTTATCTACATGTAATTTAAACATTATCAACACATAAAAAAATTTACTAAAATAAACAAGACGCAATAAGCGACTATTTACACAAAATATAATGATTTTTTGGTAAAACGATTACATAGATATCACCAGCAAGACTCTAATTAGATATTATTTTATTATGTTTAAAAATTTGTTTTAGAAAGAATTAATTTTTATGACTTCTTGTACAACAATTGGTCATTAATTTTTGATTTCCATCCAGAACGGTCTATTTCAATTTCAATTTCAATTTCAAGGTTAATCAACAGGCTAGTGCCCATGTCATAAAGACCGATTAACACTCCATTTATTTAAATAGAATAAGTTTTACAAATTAAAAATTAATTGTTTATATAATTATTTAAAAAAATAAAACATTGAAATATTTAAATTAAATTTTTTGAATTTTTTTACAAAATCTGAAAAAATAAGATTAATGTTATTAAAAATTGAATGCTTAAATGTTGTAAATTTCATCATTGATCTCTTGATCAGAAAGCAATTTATAAGTCTTGAATAGAAAAATCCAAAAGTTTTTTCACCATTTACTGATTTTGATGTTGGTTCTATCAGATTCTCACTGTTCCTTAAATTATATTTCAAATTTCTTGAGTCATTTTTCTTTAAATTCTGCCTTAAATTATTAGGAGAGTTATGAAAGTATAGTGTTTTATAAGCCAGATATTCACGTTTTTAAGATCAGACGGTGACAAACAAAGAGATAATTAGATAACTTTATTAACTGATTTTTTTATTAGCACGATGTCTCTTACAATGATACAAATTTATAATTATTTTAATTGAAATAAAAATAATTTTAAAAAAAAAACAAATCACTCTTTGTATTGAAAAAAATTTAAACGCTAAGTTCACTTCGCCTTACTTAGATTCCAAAACAATTGTTTCTTCAAAAGATCAAAAGATTTTTTAAATTAACTTGGTAATTTTCTTTCAGGCCATGATAAAAATGTCACTAATAAAAATGATTGATTCATATTTTTAGCTTGGTATTAAAAGATTTAAGAATTAGATATAAAAAAATAAAAAAAGTTAACTTTCATTTAACTCCAATTATGCTTAAAGACAACAATAAATTATCACAAATGCGCTTAAAAAATTAAATTAAAAACAAAAACAAATTAATTTAAATAAGGCAAAAAATTAATTAATTTAAATTTTTGGGTTTAAATTATGGATTCATCAAGATCTAGACCAAAGCGGTATCTTAATAATTTTAATAAAAAATTTTAATCTATGATAAAAAAATTTGCATTAATTAAAAATTCAAGAAAGGCTGTGTCTGTACAAGCATTGCCTAAACTTGAACCAATAGATACTGATGAAAAAGAGAATTTATTATTAGGCCAAAAAGTATTTTACTTTTAATAGTTGGTTTTCAATTTGATCAATAAGTCAATTTAAAGGAGGTGGTGAGAGCGGGCAGAATTTCTGGAAAACTGCAAGAAAGAACCAACAATTTGGATATGAAAAATATCTTGGTAAAATCAGATTTGTGCGAGCAAGAACGAGAAGTGAAAAAAACAAAATGGGAGCCAGTCGATTGGAAAGAACAATTTGATCTGATTAAGCAGATGCGATCTGGCATGAGTGCACCGGTCGATTCGATGGGCTGTGACACTCTATCGAGTATAGACCAAGAGCTTGATCCAAAAATAAAAAGATACCAATGCTTAATAGCTTTAATGCTGTCCAGTCAAACAAAGGATGAGATTACGGCCAAAGCTGTAATCGAACTGCAGAAATTGCCATTAGATATTGAGACAATTCTGGAAACAGATGAGAGCAGAATTGCCAGTGCCATTTATCCGGCTGGTTTTTACAAACGAAAAGCTCAATATATCAAACGAACAACTCAGATACTAAAAGACAAATATGACTCGGACATACCGGACAATGTTGAAAGTTTGTGCAAATTGCCCGGTGTCGGTCCAAAGATGGCCTATTTGGCCATGTCCTGTGCTTGGAAAAAAACAGTCGGCATAGGAGTAGACACTCATGTTCACAGAATTTCAAACAGGCTTGGATGGACAAGGAAACAGACCAAAACTCCAGAGCAAACTCGCAAAGAACTAGAAGAATGGATGCCAGAGTAATTTAATTTACTATTATTTGGCATTTTGGGTATTTTTTTTAATGTGTTCCAAAAGGAGTCTTTGGTATGAAGTAAACCATTTGTTGGTTGGCTTCGGTCAAGAAATATGCCGTCCGGTAGGTCCAAAATGTGAAACTTGTTTGTGTAAAGACTTGTGTCCGGTTGGGAAAGAAAGACAGCAGGTTTCCAAACAAAAGAAAAAAATAAAAAAATCCATCAAAATTGAATGTGACAATTAAATTCTTTTTTAATATTTATTTTCCCTATTTTTTTTTAATTCCTAATGTATTGATCAATAAGTAAAGTAATAAAAGTTTAAAAAGTTTAATTCTTTTAATTGAAATTTTTAATTGTGTTGTTTCCGATTTTTTTGAAAAATATTTGAAATAATAAATCAATAAATTCAGCAAAGCTAAGTACACTTATTCCCAAAAAAAGGCCCAAAGTGCCGCCTACACTTCCAACCAAGCCATCCCAAGTGATGCTTGGACTCTGAGTTATCTCTGTTTGTTCTGAATACTCATAATAAACACTCAAGCCAAGCATATTTTCTCGCAATTCTTCATTGCTTATACTTGTCCTGTTGCCAAACAAACTCTTAACTTTGTCAAGCTTTGCCAACTCTTTTCCATAAGATACTGATGGATACTTATTTTCCGATTTGGTTATCTTGTATCTGATTGATTCACATTCCAATGGACACATGCTTTCAACCCTTTTTTTGAAATTACCTTTAATAATGCTTTGAAATACTCGAATGGCACACAATTGTTCTTCCATGGTGTCACATGGATTATTATTTTCATATACAAAATTACTGCCCATTTCATCACACTTACATTTTTTATAAACTTCAATTTGGGAATAAGCGTTAAAACATTCAGTTTGTTTATAGGTCAAATTGGATTTCAGAACCAATCTATAATATTCTGAATCAAATGAATCCAATGAGTCTAGATTTGGCATACAGTTACTGTAAGGCTTTGGCATTTGTTTTGAAATCACTCTGTCAAGTGTTAACGTTGAAATGTACCCAGGGGCTAAATCAACACCTTTTCCAGTCATTGGTGTAATTAAATTATCATCAATATAAACATGAGCTCCAGTTGATAAACTTAATGTATTCTGGTTGTCAGGTATTCCAACAAACAGCTCTAGCATTAGTCCGTTGTACTTACCTGTATTCATCGAATATTTAATTTCAGTTTTTTCCCCTTTTGAGTCTTTTCCTGCATTGAAGCGAAAACAATTTCCAAAAGTGTAGTCATAGAACCATTGCCAATCATTTGGATCACATGGCTGAAAATTATACAAACAACTAATGAACATTTTTTCACGTGAAAGTGACATTTTTTTCAATAAATCAGACTTTATAGCTTTGGAAAAGATTGTTGTAATGTATTTAATTATTTGGTAATTTAAAAAAATGTTAGAACCGTTTCCTCGGTAAATATCTTCCAAAGTTGCCTCAGAAAGGTTAGTAAGATTGTTTTCCTTTAAGAAATCTGACACATATTTGAGACCATCTTCGGTAACAAATGTATTGGTATTGCAAACAGTAACGGCTGGAAATGGCAGTGAGCTTTTGTCAACTACTTTTATAGTTGTGACAACATCATACTGAAGAAAGTTGATTATGTTCGTGGCAATAATGAAAAAACAGGTTGCATTTGAGAGCAGGAAAAAAATGGTCCAAATTATCCGAAGTGAGGCATATTCGGTGCGGAATATGTTCGGAAATCCATGCATTGTCATTGAAGTTGTCCATTCTAAGAAAATATCTTTAGTCTTAAATTTTTTTATTTTCAATTCATTCATTTTGAATAAAATGAAAATTAAATGTAGTAATCGATTCAAATGCTATCTCAATTATCAGCTTTTTATTTTTTTATTTAAAAATAATTTCCAAATAAAAAAAGTAATATCCTAATTTTTTAATTTCTAAAGTAATCAAAACTATTAGTTAAATTCGACTAAAATTAGAAATCAAATCTACATTTTGAATTATGCTGGTGTTCAAATAAACCCTAGATCTTAATTATTACGATAGAGGAGGTTTTCATATTTGGAATACTTGGCAAAGAGTTTCTTACTAGTTCTCTTCTTAATCTGTATTATACCCATTTTTCTTCTCTTAGAGTCCCTGTACCAACTTATCTCATCAAGTTCATTTATGACCTGTACATTTGTATTAGATCACCGCGTCTCCTCCTGCTTCTCCTATTTGTGGTTACTTCTTTTTGAGAAAATAGGGTACTAACTTGGCATTTTCGTCTATTTTGAATATATTTACTCATACTTTAATTAATTTCAGACTTTTATAAAATAAAAAATACAAACAAGAAAAAAATATTTTATTTTAAATTTTGAACTAATTTAAAAAACATTCATCAGCCTTGGCAATTAAGTGCAACTTTCGGTCAAATCTAAAGAAAAACATATAAAAAAGCTAGCGAATAAGAATAAAAGTACTTCTCGCTGAAATAGTCGGCAATGTGTTGTGATTTGGATGGATGAGAAATGACAAAGCAGTTGGAGTGACAGTCGTCAAACAACGGCATTAGATACTTTTCAAGCAAAATCTTCATCTCTTCGATTTTGGCCATTTCAATTTTTTTAATCAACTTCCTAAAAATTCAAATAGGTTAAAAATACCAAAATGTCTTTATAAAGCCTACTGGACTGCGTCGATTTCGACTCTTTTAAAAAACGTGCTCAACGAATACGAGCTAGAATTGGACACAGACTTGAGGTCATCGATGAGCAAAAAAATCAGACTATTCTTGGCCGATTCGAACAAATTCTCATCAAACTGATCCTCGTCCAAGTGCTCGGCGAACAACTTCCTAGTCGCTTCATACGCCTTGGTCACATTGGCGCACTTTTCCAGCCCCAGGTCGATCAGGCCCTTCTCCGGACTCACATGTATCGACTGATGATAGGCATAGCCCGGTCCCCTGACCGCCTCGTACAAAGGCCCCTCGGTCTGAGTGAAGTATTCGACCAGGACCAACAGACCTGCATAATCTTCATGATTATAGTCATCTATGTCTATGGATGAAACAAGCCGCAAATAGCTTGATTCAGTCGAGCCTAGATTAATAACAAAGTCTTGTTTGCTTGTGCTGTGTGTTTTTCTCAAGCTCGATGTTGGCTTAACGTCGAAGGGCTTGTTCGAGTTAAGCAACGAGGCAGGAAAATACTTAGTCCAAACAGAGTCAACTGGGTGTGCTAGTTTTGCTAAGTCGGCACAAAAATAGAACCTGATGTTTTGATTACGTAATAGCTGGGACCGGATCTCGTTCAGTTTGAGCGTAATATCGCTCGATTCGATCCGCGATGCAAGGGTGTTCAAAAAGGCCTCTTGTTTCATGAAGCTGTTAGCGTTGATGTTTGTGTTTGGCTTGAAGAAGACGTCATTAGCCAATGAGCTGATCAAATCGGATGGCTCTGTTTTTCGCTTGATGATCTCTTTTAGCAGGTTGTTGATGGATATAGTGATTTGTTTGGGATCGAACAGTGTGTCGAAAGTGATGTATTTGAGCCACTTGATGGCCAACTCGTAGTCGTTGACTGCTGTTTTAGTGAACACGGTCAGGTACTGAGAGAACGAGCCGGGCTCAAACTCGCACCCGTTTATGCCCAAGCTTACATCAAACTCGAGCAGGTCTTTGTTCAGCTCGTACACTACTTGCTCATGTGACAGCTTCACTTGGCCATTTTCAACCGGTAGCTCAAACATTACATTTGTGTACAATTCTAGATAGGGGCGTAGGTCGTCGCTCAAAATAGACGTGTCAATTATCATGTACGTCTAAACAAAAGATAAATAATTAAAAAAAAAGCTTTATTCTTTAATTATTTAAGGAGTGTCCAAAAAAAGAGAAAAAATGAAAGACATTGCTAAAAATCATTGTATATAAAAGGTTCTGAATCAAGTTATATCGAATATACAACTCCATTGTGTAATTGCTACCTTACTATTTCTTATTTTTTTCCCAAACTTAATATTTTGTTGCCACAAAGCAGAACCATAAATTAATAGATGATGAAATAAAGGACATCAACAGAAACAACTCAAAATACAAAACCCCATTTGAGCATATATCTTACCTAGCATGAACATAGCTTAAGAATATAAATACAAATTATAAACAAAAACATTTTTTCATTCATTCATTTCAGTATTATTATAGGACCACTAACTAAATTAAGTGGAACTTACCTGGACAAAGTTGGTCGCTTCTAAATGATCGACCTGTATTTGCAAGTGCTTTAAATTCTGGAATCTATTGAAGCACTTGTCGAATGGTTCGAACTCTTGATTGTCTTTGTAGCTGAAAAATTGTTTCAGTTGCTTGAAATTGATTTTGTCCGGCATAGGAACTTCGAGCGAGTTGTAGAACTCGTCCGGAACTTCGCATTCATCATTTTGCTCGATGGCATTCTCCAATTTAACTTTAAGATCTTTTAGACCTTTTTTACCCAACGTTTTCTTTCTTTCCTCAACTCTTTTCTTATTTTCGTTTCCGATCGACTTCATTAGCTCTTCGCAAGGCTTGCCAATGACCAATGCGTAGCATGAGTCCAACATAAATCTCTTGATCAGACTTAGCCAAAAGTCCTTCGGCTCCTGGCGCACACTTTCAAATACTCGAGTTTGAATAAACCTCGTCTTAAACTTGGAATTTAGATTAGATTTTGATAGATATTTTATAAATTAATTATTCTTATAGATAAGTTATTTAGAGATACAATAATTAGAAATAGAACATGGACATAGAAATTAAATGGGATCGTTTTGGCAAACCGAGAAGACTTTTCTGATAAACAAGGAGAACTTTTCAATGCACCGGTTTTTGATCCAAGCATGCTTGGATTCTTAACATACCAAATAACTACCAATAACATATAAAAGTCTGCTTTTTGATCAAGAGATCAATGTTGAAGTTTACAACATTTAAGCATTCAATATTCAATAATATTAATTTGATTTTCTCAGATTTTGTAAAAAAATTCAAAAATTATATCTATTTTCATTAATTTTATAAAAACCTTAATTTTAATTTTTGAAATTATTTTTCTAGTCGACTAGAAAAATTTAACTCATTGACTTGACTTGACTTATGACTTAAAAATAACTCTAGGTGAAGGAACAAGATTTTAAATTTTGAAAAAAATATTAATTTTGACAAAATTAAAATAGATATTAAACATTTTAGTTCCATTTCATTTTAACTCTTGACTATACCAACTCCTAACCCAGTCTGCCTGTATCACAATTTAATGCCTTGAATTACATAAAGTTAAAAATATCCAACTTACATCTGACGGATTGGTTGGATTTCCGTACAAGAAATCCCCTATGCATATCATAGACATGGTCTCATGTGGCGAGTCTTCCAGCTTGTCATGTATCTCAGATATTTTCATTTTGATTATATTGTCCATTCGACTAGTGTCGAATTGGAGCTTTTGGTCAACTATTTGACTCAATATTTGCATTAGATCATCTCTTATTTTGTCCAAAGCATTCAATTGTGTATTGGTGAAGATCAGGCTAAAGTAGGACTCTCTGTATTCCTCTACTCTGTAATGTATTTTGTTACAGTAGGACTTTTGGCTGATAAAATGAGAGTAAAGTGGAGAAATGGAAGAGTCGGTGAGGTAATAGAGTATGAGATCAAGTGCTATTATTAACTTAAGATCTGTGATATTAGGCCCTCTCCAAGCGATTGAAACAAGACCATTGGTGGTCTGATCACTTGGATAGTGCACAAGTCTCTCAATACTTTGACTTAGCGGGGTTATTGGCCGAGTAAATGGTCTCTCGCCAAGTCTCAACTCTTCTGTTTTCGTCTTGGACAAAATTTTGCTCTCAAATTTTTCCAAAACTTGAATTATTTCCTGACTGTCTATTTGACCGGCCACAACCACGGCCAAATTGTCCGCTTTGTACATTTTTTTGTGGTAATCAATGACTTTTTTGTGTGTGCAAGAAGTCCTAAGGTTGTGCAAGACACCACCAGTTTCGTATCTATATCCACATTCTGGATCGGGGTACAAAAGCTTTGCCAGTTCTCTCTCGACCACATTTTCGTCCTCTGTTTCGACGGACTGCATCTCCGAATAGACCACGCCAGCGTCCTCTGCATCGCCGGTTATGTGATACACCTCGGTGACAAAGCCAGACTCGTTCAGCAGCGGATAAAATATATGGTCCAAATAGATTGGTAATATCTGCAAAAAGCCGCATTTTTCCGCAGTAGAAATGGTGTATGTTGTGTTATCGACAGCGGTCCATGCGTTGGTTCCGGCAGCGAACACTTTGTTGGCAAGAATGTCCAGAATTCCGCTGTACGGGTAGTCATAACTGCCCAGAAAGATCATGTGCTCGAGTGTGTGCGGCAAGCCGTCGTCGTCCCAGGCTTCTGTTGCCAGCGAAAAATAGCCCTCTACCACAGGACCAGATACTTTATTCACATACAATGTCATGCCTGTTCTTGATGACACATACTTTTCCACTGGGACAACGCATGACTGGTCGTCTTCGCGGCCTATTGTTCCTACTAGTTCAAAAGAGCCCATGTTAACACGTTTAAAATAATTAAATACTTTAAATTTAAAATAAATTTAAAATAATTATTTTTATTTTATTTAATTAAAAAAATATTTATGTTGAAAATAAATTGTCTTTTTTTATATAATTTTAATGCTATATTTATAATCTATATTGATAAAATAAATACTTTCTATTAAAAACTTTAATTAATTATCTTTTATTACCATATCTACTAAAATAAATAACTACTGACAAATAATATAGCCTTTTTTATTAGATTATTTCCCGTACCATTTTTAGAGCTAAACTTGCAGCATTTTAGTAATTGAGTAAGTTTTACATTCAAGCTATATGCGACCATTTGTGACCAATTATGTGTGACAATTTTAAAATAGGAAAATAAATTCGTGATAGATAATATAAATTTTGAATTAAAATTAAATATAGAGAGTAAAATGTTCAAGTTTATATTTCATTTAAAAAATTAATTTAACAAAAAAGTAATTAATATGTTCACTTTTATTTGAAGTTTTATTCCATTGGTTTGCAAAAGTTCAAGGCAAATCGAAAGGATATAAAAAGGAATTGTTTTTTTATCATTTTAAAAATAAACATAAAAAAAATTTTAATAGAAAAAAGGTTAAAAAACATACCTGACTTAGGAAGCCTTAAGTTAAGACTTTTAAGTCGCTTGGTTTGTGGTTCCAAGCTAGTCTAAATAGTTGCCGAGTTCGCAGCCATTGAGTGCTCGGATGAGTGGCGCTGTTTATGATGAACGTCCCACTGGCTTCTTAGGGAAAGGTTGGCCGTCATAACTCTGCCAAAGCCGGTCCCAAGCCCGGTCGAGAAAAGAGGAGGGTGACTAAACAAAGGGTTTATTCATCAATTATTTTTAATAATTAAAAAGAGAATCTACTTATTTATATTAAAAAAAAATTAAGATTTATAATTGTTTTATTTTCTATCGGTCTCTGATAAACAAGTTTTAGTATCATCTAAAATTCTATCAAATGAATATTAGGTCCATTGGTCTCAGTAGAGTACACTTGTCTAATTCCGTAGGTTCCACTCAAAACCTTGCAGTTTGCTTGTGACCAAACAGAATTTTCAGCTGCAAACTTTTTGCATAGGTCAACAAATTTTCCATAATGCTCTAGGCCTAGCTCTTTGCCAATATTATTATGGTATTGAAACATTTTGCCCTTCATTTTGCCGCCAAGACAGGCTTGAGGTATGATTAGAATGTCACCAGGCAAGTCCAGAACACTGGTCGATTTCATGTCATCGCCTTGGCTAAGTTTAGCATTAAGTGCCGACTTGGCCAATTTTTCCACATCGGCTTCGGTTGCCTCTTTCATAAAACAGACAAAAAAAACTACACCGCGCCCTATCTAACCAAAGTTAACCATATTCAAATACTTTACAGACTTTACTTGAACAAACTCTGGCTGAATGTTGTTCTCAGTGTCTGGCAAAACAACCTGAAGCCGAGCACTGGTACACTGTTGCACCAGACATCTTACTCTCAAAACATCCGACATTCTTTTAACTTAAGTACTTAGTATATATTATCTATTAATACACAATGATGTAATTAAACACCAAAAAAAAAAAATTAAAATAAAATTTTTGTGATAAGAATTTTTATTTTTTTTAAAAATTTTTATCAAGATCATTTTTGTCTATTGGCTCGATGACCGAGCCGAGCTTTGTTTTAACCTTTGGCTGTATTAGCTTTCTGAATTTAAAGTCTGGATTCCAAGTTCGACCAATTGGCTGGGCAATCTTGGCCTCAAAATCATGCACATTGTCAAACTGACGTGGCAAATCGCTTATCTGAAATTCGGCTATTTTGGTGTCTTTTTTCTCACTTATAATCACATGGTCCAAATGTTTGTCCTTTCTTTCCAATTCCTCTTTGGCCAAAACGTCCTGTGGTCGAATGATCAGCTTTTTTCTCAGCTTCCGGGCCTTGTTTTTTTGTCTTTTTTTCTCCTCATTCGGATCAATACCAGCCCCGGACCAATCGCCCCAACCGGGCATTGTCAGATCAATCGGCTTCACTCTTTCTCTCTCAAGGACAGACTTTTTCTCGGCTTTGAACTCCTGGACCACATCGTCATCAGCAAATGCCTCATTCAAACTCAACAAGTCACGTGACTTAGCTTCAAACTTAACATCTTCAACAATTGGTTGAATATTGACATCTTTTTTGTCTGATGTTTCAATTTTTGTTTCACTTAGAACATCAACCACTTCGGTCAGGTCCTCCTTGGGCGCCTCTTCCTCTGACTCGCTCTGCGAGTCGGCCTCGGACACTTCAATTTCTTCACTTTGCTTAAAAGCCTTTGGCTGGGCGTACTCGTTGGGCTTTTCTTGCTTTTGGGCATTTTCTTTCTGACCACCTACTCCTTCCATCATTTTCATCCATGGATTATTCTCAAGAACCTTGGTCTCTATTTTAACTTCATCTTCACTCTCTTCCTCGTCATCATCGCTCTCTTTTACTTCAAATTGGGCCAATTTTTTGCTCAAATTTTTGCCAATTTCCAGCTGTTCCTGAACCTGGTCTCTCGCCTGATCATTGAATTTGGCATAAACGGCCTGCTTTTTGGCCCATTTGGATGTATTTTTATGCTTTAGAGACATTCTTTCTTTCATGCGATCCATTTGCATTTGGTCAACGACCTCTTTGAACTTGACCGGGTCATTTTTTTCCAACGAATCCATTTGTTTCTGTTCCTCTTTTTCTCTCTGCTTTTTTAAAATTTTCCTATACCTTTTGCTCTTAATGTTTTTAAGCCTCTTAAACTTGGACTCTTGGTACATCTGCATGGCTTTTAACTTCAAAAATTCGCTTCTCTTTTGCTTCATTTCTTCCAAAGACATAGCTTGAATGGCGCTTAGTTCAGCTTGAGTGAGCAATTTCTGGTCCTTGAGATTATTCTGGCTACTTTCGAGAATTTGTGATATTTGCCTTTCCATTTCGGTCTCTGGCTTCCAGGTCTTGGTAAACGAACCGGCAGTCTGTAGACTGTAATCGGGCTGTTTGAGAGGAAATATGAGCTGGTCAGCGGCCCTATTTCGCCTGATCACGGGGTCCCATTTGGTTATTTCCTTTTTTTCCTCGGAATAGGCGGCCAGGCGCTGCGCCTTGGTGCTCAAATGGGCTGGCAGCGGCGTGTCGAGTACCTTGGTCCTCGATTGAGCCTTGGAGAATATTTTTTTCAGCTCACCAGTGTCGTTCAGGTCCTTAAGACTGCTAAGCAATTCGGCAGGGCGGATTTTTTTGCTCAAATCTTTTTAATTTAATTAAATATTAATTAAAATTCTAAAATTTTAATTTTGTCCAATTACTTAGATTGACATCAAGCTCGCCTTTGACCATTTCGGTCCGCAAGCGCTTGCTGAATTAAAAAATTGATTATTGATTATCATATTATATTTGCTTATTTAAAACCTTTTTTTGCCATCCAAAGAACGAAGTTTGTCCAAGAGAATGGTATCTTTGTGCTCCTGGTCATCAAATAAGTCATTGTCTTCATCAATCTCATTTTGTATGTCGTTGGCTATTTGGTCATTGGCTTTGACGAACTCTTCGTCAAGATTGGTATCTATCGAAAAAAATTGATCCTCTATTTTGGTCTTTTTTTTTACCATTTTTTATTATTTTTATCAAAATATATAAAAATAATTAAAACATGCTTTTAAGATAAAAATACTAATGAAATATTTTCAAATTTTCTTAACTAAATTAACTTTTGTTTACCAAAAAGGCACCAGATGTACCAAAGGAAAACTAAATTTACTAATATTAAAATGTAAATTCAAAATATTGATCAGATAATAAATAAAGTTAATAATTTTAATTAAATTAAATTTATTAAGTATGTTCAAGTAAAAAATCATCAAGTCAAGAATTTATTAATTCAATTGATATAATTAATACAATAAAATTGATTTTAACTTGATATAAAGAAGAATTTTTGTCAAATATTTATTCAGTTAAAAGAGTCATTATATTTGTGGCCAAGCTATCTCACAAAAAGATAATGATGGTGCCATTAGTTGAAAAAAAATTAAAGAAAAAAATGTAATTTACTAATATTCTGAACTTTTTATATAATTACTTTTTATAATTCTTATAATTATATAACTAATTTCTAGACTTTTGATTAGGCGTATTTATAAAGTGACCACAAGCTCATTAATATATAGATTTTTTTTAATCGATTTACCAATTACCATTGATAATAAATAATTTAAAAAAAATGTCGCATGTTTAAAAATAAAAGAATGATAATGAGCTAAAAAAGTTATTAAATTATTAAATTTTTATTTTTTTAAATTAATTTGAATAAATGAAATTTTGATCAGGCCATCATAATTAGTTCTCCTAATTGTGTTGGTTATGGGCACAAGTCTTATGAATAGACTTGAAGCAATAGATTTAAAAAAAATAAAATTAAAAAATTTCCAATTAAATTTGCTTTTAAAGTTTAATTTATTACCATATTCTTAAGTTTGGTAAAAATGAAAGCAAAAAAAGAATGTCAAACAACTAAAGTGCTTGATTTATACAAAGAATGGTCTCAATCAATTACCATTCATGGGTTGCCGAACATATTTCGAACCAAATTTATGACCATTCGCATAATGTGGATTATTTCCTTTCTGGCTTCTATTTCATTTTGTTTTTTCATACTCACTACAAATATAATAAATTATTTAAATTTTGATGTAGTGACAAAAATAAGAATAATTGATAAAGATTCGATTAAATTTCCCACAGTCACTGTCTGCAATATCAATCCATTTGTCACTGACCAAGGCTTAGAATATGTCCAATCACTTTTAAATGAAAACAACCTTACTAACTTCACTGATGCCACCATAAACCCAGCTTTTAAAGACGATTTTTGCAAGTTGCGCTTCAACAATCTCTTGGTCAAGTATTTTATAACCATGTTTTCAAAAACATTGTCTCATGAGCAAAGGAAAAACATATCTATTCCATTTGATAAAATGTTCATTAGCTGTCTGTTCAATTTTAGACCATGCAATGAAAATGAATGGACATCTTACCAGTCAGAGTATGGAACCTGCTTCCGTTTTAATTCAGAGCATTCCCAAATAAAAGAGTCCCAACAGTCCGGATCCTTCAATGGCCTAATGATCGAACTATTTGTTGGCATTCCAGAAGACCAAAGAACACTTAGCTTAAACACTGGCGCTCATATTTTTATAAATGACAAATCATCAAAGCCTTTGCCTGGCGAAGGTTTGGATGTTGCACCGGGATTCAGCACCAATCTCGCACTAAGCCGAATAAAAAGAAAATTGATGCCAAAGCCTTACAGTGAATGTGTTGAAAACCTAGACAACATTGATTCTGAATACTACAGAAAAGTGCTCCGATCTAATTTGACTTACAGTCAGAACCACTGTTATTTTGCCTACATACAGTCAGAAATCTACAAAGAATGCAAATGTGATGATGCAAGTTCAAATATTATTTTGGAAAATGGTAATCCTTGTGACAATATTCAGGAGCAAATTTGCTCTCTTAATGTATATCAGAGATTAATAGAATCAAACTACAAAAAGAATATTCAGTCTCTTTGTCCATTGGAATGCGAATCAGTGAGATATGAAATCACCAAGTCAATCAGCAGCTATCCATCTGTAACTTATGGAAACAATTTGATCAAAAGTGACAGAGTACAAAGCTTATTTGGAAACAGAACAAACATCACCAATGAAGAATTACGCAAAAATATTCTATCAGTGAATGTTTATTACGAGTTCTTGAAGCAAACAGAAATAACAGAGAGCCAAAGTATAACCTGGGATGAATTGGTCGGAAGCATTGGTGGAACTCTTGGCCTTTTATTGGGAATAAGTTTTCTAAGCTTTGTCGAGTTAATCGATCTAATTTTACAGATTATATTTTTAAAGTGTAATAAAACTAAAATAGAAGAAATATTAGATAAATAAATAGATAACTAATTTGACAAATATTAAATAATTTGATTCTAAAATAAAAATTAATTAAAATTTTTTCTTTTTATTGTCTTGACAAATTTGAACATCAGGTAAAATATCAACTTGAATGATGAAAATATTAAATTATTAGTCAATAATTTATATCTTTTTGATACTATTTAATTATCTTATTATTTAAAAGACTTTGAAAATAAAGAAAAAAGAAATTATCTCTCTTTTAAAAGCATTTATTTAATTCTTTAAACTAATTTTTTTTTGATAATAACTTTTTTCTTCTCATTTTTAATTTGTTTGGTTTTTTGTAGTCTTTTCACGACCATTTTTTTACTTTTTTTAATCTTGCTTGGTGTCATATTATTTGGTATCTTGATCTGATTGATGGTATTTTTTATATCTACATAAATTGGCACCGCAGGCGCATTGGTTGACTTAATAAAGATTGATTTAATGTTACTTTCCCCACCTGGCAAGTTTTTGACCAACTCTGCTTTCACCACATTTACATTCTCCACAGCTTGTTGAAGCGTATGATTGCTCAAAAAAGCATTTATGTCCAGAATTGGACCACGACCGCTCAATCTAATGGTGGTCGAGTTCAAAATAGCCATTACATCTTCCTTTAGATTTTTTGAACCTTCCACATCAACTCGAAACGGCATTCTAAATTAATTATTAAACTATTAATAAAAATAATTCTTAATTTTTAATTAATTATTGCCTTTTTCTTTTGCGAAATTCTTTTCCCAATTTAGATCCATTGAAAAGGATCTCATGCAAACTTTTATCAGCTAGGAAAATGTCAAAACTTGTTGACAAGGTACGTTTGGTCTCAAATGGCCGAAACTCCAAGTTTAGCTGTTTCAGTGGCATTACTTTTTTAATTATCTCTTCTAAATGGTTATCTCTGATTATTTTTTCGTATTTACGAATTGTTTTTTCGTAGTCTCGGTCATTTTTGTCTATGTCTTTGACAATAAGACACACCTCTGGCATGGTTTCTTCGGTATACAATGGATTTGGTAGTTTACTTAAGACAAGATAGTAGTTTTATTTAATAAAAATTATCTTTTTTACCATAAAACCACTTTATCATTTAGTAAATTGGGAATTTTGTGTAGGCAGACTTGTAGTGATATTTTTTTCGCATCGGCAAAAAGCTCGTTTTTGCCAGTGGTGTTCAAGTAGGCCTGAAATTCTTGGATTGCTTTTTCCATATTTTCCAAATTTTAAATTAATGAATTTTTTTTTTATAAAGTAGCATGCTCTTTTTAGCATATAAAAACATTCTTTAATTTTATTAAATTTTATTTTTTGTCTTGGCTTGAATGTTAAGTTATTTTTAAAATTATTAAATTTAAATTTTTTAAAAACCATGGACAGCCATCCAGCTAGGAATTGCCTCAATCCCTTGCTACTAAAAATTCTAGGAAATTGATTTTAAATAAATTATTAAAAATGTTTTAAATAAATTTATTGAAATTAATGTTTTTTTTTTATTATTAATTTATAATCAGAAAAACAATTAAGTGAATATTTTTACAGTGATTTTTATTTATAACTACGAGCTTAGACATGAGCAATTTGAAGGAAAGAAAATTTAAATTATACAACATTTTTCGAGAATGGACAACTTCAGTGACAATGCATGGATTTCCGAACATATTCCGCACCGAATATGCCTCACTTCGGATAATTTGGACCATTTTTTTCTTGCTCTCAAATGCATTTTGTTTTTTCATAATTACTACAAACATAATCAATTATCTTCAATATGATGTTGTCACAACCATTAAAGTACTAAAAAAAGACATGCTGCCATTTCCAGCGGTTACTGTTTGCAATGCCAATCCTTTTGTTACCGAAGAGGGTCTCAAATATGTGTCAGATTTCCTAAAGGAAAACAATCTTACAAGTTTTTCTGATATTTCTTTTGACGATTTCTACGAAAAAGTCTCTTCTAGGCTTTTTTTCAATTACCAAATAGTTAAATACGTTTCAACTATCTTTTCCAAGGCTAAAAAGTCTGATTTATTGAAAAAAATGTCACTTTCATATGAAAAAATGTTCATTAGTTGTTTGTACAATTTTCAGCCATGTGATCCAAATGATTGGCAATGGTTCTATGATTACACTTTTGGAAATTGTTTTCGCTTCAATGCAGGAAAAAATTCAAAAGGAGAAAAAAATGAAATTAAACATTCAATGAATGCTGGAAGGTACTACGGACTAATGCTAGAGCTGTTTGTTGGCATACCTGACAACCAGAATACATTAAGTTTATCAACTGGAGCTCATGTTTATATTGATGATAGTTTAATTACACCAATGCCAGGTCAAGGTGTTGATTTAGCGCCTGGTTACTTTTCAAGTTTATCACTTGAAAGAGTCTCATCAAAACAAATGCCAAAGCCCTACAGTAATTGTATGCTAAATTTAGACTCATTGGATTCATTTGATTCAGAATATTATAGATTGGTTCTGAAATCCAATTTGACCTACAGACAAATTGAATGTTTTAACGCTTATTTGCAATTTGAAGCTTATAAAAATTGTAAGTGTGATGAAATGGGCAGTAATTTTGTATATGAGAATAATAATCCATGTGACACCATGGAAGAAGAAAAATGTGTCAATACAGAATTTCAAAAGATTCTACAAACAAACTTCAAAAAAAGGATTGAAAGCATGTGTCCATTGGAATGTGAATCAATCAGATACAAGATAACCAAATCGGAAAATAAGTATCCATCAGTATCTTATGGAAAAGAATTGGTAAAGCTTGACAAAGTTAAGAGTTTGTTTGGCAACAGATCAAATATAAGCAATGAAGAATTGCGAGAAAATTTGCTTGGCTTGAGTGTTTATTATGAGTATTCAGAACAAACAGAGATAACTCAGAGTCCAAGCATCACTTGGGATGGCTTGGTTGGAAGTGTGGGCGGCACTTTGGGCCTTTTTTTGGGAATAAGTGTGCTAAGCTTTGCTGAATTCATTGATTTATTATTTCAAATAATTTTCAAAATTAATTCAAATAAAAAAACTAGAACTTAATTTAAAAATAATTAATATTTTTTCTTAATTGATGTATTTTTAAATAATTTTTTTAAAAATTAAGCTTTTTGGGCGAGACCACATCAACAGACCAATCTCGCAAAGTAGACGAGTTCGGCCAAGGGGCAGCCTTTACCCTCTAAATATTAGCTTTTTGGTACTCAGGTCGAAACCTAAGTACAGGACCAGCTTTCGCTGACCCGTTTATTTTCCTTACTCATTAGATTGCGGCACAATCAAACTAAATAAAAAACACTTTTATTTATAAACACAAACTTTTCAAAAATTTTGACTTTATTTTTTAACTTTTTTAATAAAATTTTTAAAAGATGTCACTCATTGAACGGAAATAAAAATTAAAAAAAAAATACTAATTCTATTATTTATTTATTTATTTATTTTCTAATTAATTAACAATAAACCATTCCGAGGTAATTAAAACAAATTAAAATTCTTAAAGTTAAAATTCATCAGAAGAGTATCCATCGCGGCGGTCATTTTTTGTAAAGTCAAAATTGTTGTATGCTGGCTTGTAGAATTCTTCACTAAATAGGCTCTCGTAGCTTTTGGTCTGTGCCATTTTTGAGGCGCTCTGCTTGAACACCTTGACTATTTGCCTGAAAATAAAGTGATCGAACACACTGCGGGCCGTGTTGGACAAATCGAACGGCTCCTCGATCAAAATGTACTTCCACTGGCAAAATTTTCCATTCTCGTTCTCCAGTATTTCTCTTGGCAAAAAATTCTTTGGTATTATGGCACCTGTGCGCACTGATATGACACAATATTCAAAGTTGAAGTTGGAATAGTAATCCAGAAAGCCGGCAAAAAGCTCTCCAAGCGATTGGGTGTTTTGGGAAGTGAATGTGGGCAGATCTTCGTTGAGCTTGAGACTGGACACATTGTTGTCGACATCGAATTTGTCTGGGAATAATTTTTGAAGAACTGGCAAAACTGGTGGTTTACAAACACTTTGTAAGTAGTGGATGGTCATTAGTGTGAGAGAGTAGCTTGATATGGTTTGTTGGGATGCGTCGTTTATGTTGTGGAATTTTGCCCAACGCTTTATGCTCAAGACAAGTGGGCGCACGCGCCAGTCCTGTTCACTGTAGCAGCGTAGCAAATGTGTGTTGCGTATGCCAATGTGGTTGTTCAAATTTAGGTCACACTCAAGTTTGCTTTAAAAGAAATGTTTATTTTTGTCTTAATGACCAGTTGGTGCTTATTACTTGTGCATGTCGTGGAATTTTATGATTGGCACTTTGGCTGATATTACACATAAATTTTTGATAAAAGCTTTTATTAGAAAAGAATATAGGAGACAGAAAATTCTGGACAGCAATTCTTACAGGCTTTGCGAAGACCTTTGGCTATCATTTTCAGCAGGTAGACCGCTTCGGTCTTTTGATTGAGCTTAAAATTCCAAGATTGAACCACTAAATCTTTTTTATAAGCTTAAAAAAGTACTTCTTCGTGTGAGATGACCAGACATATGTCCAGATCGCTCTGGTTGGTGCCGAATCCGTTCGCACTCGAGCCAACTATGTACACCCCTAGATCTGTAAATAAGTGATTAATAGATAAATACTTTTAATTAGTAAATAAGGTTTTTATTAAGAAATTATTTTTCTCTTAATAAGATTATATACGATCTTAATTTTTAAGCTTTGCATAATGAATTTTTAGACAAAAATGACAGTTTATGATGGATTGCTGCTGATAAAGTACCAAATTTAACAAACCCTAATTTAAGAATGCTTAATTATCTATGCTAATTGTACTTAGTTGTACTTTAAATTTAATAATTAACATTGGGAAAGATTATTAAGCATTCTTAAACTAGGCTTTTTTTTATTTGGTACTTTATCAGCGGCAATCCATCATTAACTGTCATTTTTTGCCAGAAAATTGTAGAAAGAACCACTAACAATTTTATAAAATTTTTTTCAAAAAGCTAAAAATTGGTCCACCAAATGCAACATGGTACTAAATAAAGAGCAAAAATCATGTACGTTGTACCATGTTGCATTTGGTGGACCAGTTTTTAGCTTTTTGAAAAAAATTTTATAAAATTTTAGTGGTTCTTTCTTTCCAAGTGAACCAATTTAGACAAGATCATATTTTAAAAGTATAAATATATTTAAGTAACCCAATATAAAATAACTTTAAGACCATTTTTTCTCAAATACGGAGAAATTACTTCTCTATTCTATACCATGACCATTTTTTATTCATTATCTCATTATTGACAATTTTATAAAGGCTTTTCTAGATTCTAATCATTAGAATTCCAATTCTAATTAACAACATTTTTTACAGACCTGATGATAATTTCTAAATTAAAAGTACTTTTATTTGACTTTATGGTTAATTTTTAAATCTTTTAAAGTATGATTTTATATAAAATATAATTAGATTATAAAATGATCAATAATGATATTATGAATAAAAAATGGTCAATGTATAGAATAGAGGAGTCATTTTTCCATATTAAGAATCTTATAAGATCCTATAAAAGTATGGTATTAGGATAATTCAATTTACATGGAAAAACTTGTTCGAACATGTGGTAAAGGGCTTCTTTGAGCTGAATTTTGCGCCTAAAGCAATCATGGCTTTGGACATTCTGATTGAAGTATTCGAATATGAATCTGGTGCTCTGGAACATTGAAAATAAAAAGCTTTTACAAATTAGAATATAAAGAGAGCCAGCACCAACTTTTGAGTATTGGTCCGTGTTTGATGCATTGCCGCTGGTCAAGTGACTAAACGAATTGGCACACGATGTCACACCAGCGGCCGATCTATCTCCCTCCTCGTTTCTGAACCGCTTGGTATTGTTTGCCTCACCTCCCACATCCCTCACTTCCACATTACTTGCCGGTGTCCTTTTCATCTTAATTTTTTTTCTTATTAAATTTAAAAAAATATTTCTCCATAAATTAAAAACTTAAATTCAAGCCAAAATGTTAAGTTAGTTTTGCAACCATTTAAAACACTATAAATAAAACCAAATAAAAACTAATTGTTAAATTTTATTCTCATATTATTATTATAATTGATATAAAAGAAAAAAATTTATATAAAAAAAAAAGAAAGAAGAAAAATTAAATAATATAAAAGCTAGTTTTAAAATGGCGCTTCAATCGAATGCGGCGCTGCTGGACGAGCTGATGGGCAAGAACCGAAACGTGGCGCCGGGCGCCTCCGTCAACCAAGTCAAGTTCACAGACGATGAAGTGTGCAAGTATTACCTAGTTGAATTTTGTCCGCATGACCTATTTGTAAATACACGTGCTGATTTAGGACCATGCACCAAGATCCATGACGACGAGCTCAAAAAGCAGTACCAGAAGAGCAGTCGTTTCGGCCGCCTCGGCTACGAAGAGGAGTACGAGCGCTTTCTGCGCAGCCTGCTCAACGAGGTCGAGCGCAAGATACGGCGCGGCAACGACCGGCTCCAGCTGACCCAGGTCGAGCCCACGCCGGACAAAGTACCCCCCTCACTCATTCACTCCCTTTGTTCCACTAATCTTTTCCATTTCAGAGGCACCCGCTCGACTCGAAGCGCGAGCGCGCCGCCGAGCTCAAGGAGAAGATAAACGCCCTGATCAAGGAGGCCGAGAGCCTGGGCGAAGAGGGCCGCATAGAGGAGGCCCAGCGCACTCTCGAAAAGTGCGAAGTGTTCAAAAGCGAGTACAAAGGCCTCGAGATTGTGAGTATTCGACCATCTTTTTGCCACCTATAGTCTAAAATTTGTTCTACAGCTCGACTTGGCGTTCAACAATTCGGACAACAAGCAGATGGAGGTGTGCAACATTTGCGGCTCGTTTCTGATCATAAACGACGCCCAGTCCAGGATCGAGGAGCACAACATGGGCAAACAGCATCAGGGCTACGCCAAGCTGCGCTCGGCTTGGGAAGAAATACGCAAGAAGCGGCTGGAGGAGATCGAGAAAAGGGAGAAGGAGAGGGAGATGCGCGAGAAGGAGAGAGAGCGCGAGCGGAGCCACAGACACAGGCGGGACAGGCGCAGTCGGTCGCCCGGCGGCCGACACGCGTCCAAACGCAATGGCTCGTCCGGTGGCAAGGAGCGCGACAGACGCTCCGAGCACAGGTCCAAAAGAACTAGATCCAGGTCTAGGAGCAAGGACAGAAAGCATATCAAGACCGAGAACGGATCGGACGAGACCAAGAGCAAGCTTATTGAAAAGGAGACCGATGAGTTTTTGAAGTTGGCTGACAATTTGGTGCAAAAAGAGGCCAAGGATGAAGAAAGGGAGGAGGGCGAGGCTGATGATGATTAAGAGCTGTAAACTATTATATTAATAAAATGATTTAATTTTTTTCTATTAAACAACATCAACATTATATCAATAAATGTTTAAAATATATACAAAATAATAAAAAACGGAGATGATGATTTTAAATTATCTACTACTGCAGCTATTAGGTAAAAAAGAAAAATGTTCATTTGGTTTTTTTTTTCTTTCATTTTAAATAAAAAAAAATAATTTTATTTAAATTTTTTTGTTTGCTTATCTCGAATGATTAGATCAAAGGCTTCACTTCCTTTGTCACAAGTAATTCACACAGGTAAATGCTATTTTATTATTTTAACTAATTTCAATTAACTTAATATTTTAATTCAATGACTAATTGGTTACTAATTGACTTTTGATTGTCTTGTAATCTGCTCTTTTAAAATTTTGACTGAGATTTTGTTAAGCTTAATTTGCAATTTATTTTTTTTTAGTACATTCATTTCAAATATGCAACTTTTTCACGATGCATGTGCAATTTTTTTGTCTTCATAGACAAAGTCACTCAATTTTGAATAAAAATTTTTTAAATTCTCTTATTTTATTAAAATTACTGTCTAATAAATGAATAAAATTATTATTTTTTGTTTATTTTAATTAATTAAAGGGAATTAAGTCCTTTTAAATTGAGACAAAAAGTCAAATTAAATATTTTGAAGCTATTTTTGGTAGCAATGAGGCCATTGACCGAAGAAGAGACAAAAACTTTTTTTGAAAAATTGACCAAGTATATTGGGGATAATGTTAGACTTTTGCTGGACAGATCGGACGGGTTGTACTGCTTTCGATTGCACAGAGATCGAGTGTACTACTGCAAAGAGGAAATAATGAAAAAGGCAGCTCATTTTCCGAGAAAAGAATTAATCAGCTTTGGCACATGTTTTGGAAAGTTTTCCAAAACCGGAAAATTTCGTCTAAATGTGACCGCTTTAGACTTTTTGGCGCCTTATGCCAAGCACAAAATTTGGGTCAAGCCTAGTGCCGAACAGCAATTTTTGTATGGCCATCATGTGATGAAGTCCGGTCTTGGACGCATCACTGACGATACCACTCAGTACCAAGGAGTTGTTGTATACTCAATGTCAGATGTGCCTCTTGGATTCGGAGCTAGTGCCAAATCTACAGCAGAGTGTAGACATGCGGACCCGATGAGCATTGTTGCTTTCCATCAGGCCGACATTGGCGAATATCTTCGCTCTGAAGCAAATCTTATTTAATTTTAAAAATTAATAAAAAATAAAAAATATTTTTTCTTTTTTTATTTCTAATTTTTTCATAAAATAATTCAAATAATTAGTATGTTAAAAAAAAATCTGATCGAAAATTTAAGGATAATTTGGATGAGGGCCACATCTTGGAGTGTCAATTATTTGTTTGCTGTTAGTTGACTTTTGGTAATTAATGACCAAGTCACATGATCGGAACTGTTTAGAAAAAAAATTAAATTGTTTTAGCAAAAAGATACAATTTAAAGCCTGGTTACCAAATATTTATAATCCAAATCTTGGACTAGGAGATCGAGGGTAAATTGGTATAAGGTGTTTGATACTTGTAGGTTTCGTACAGTCAAAACAGTGTATTGACCTTCGATTTGGGTGTATTGAGCCATTTGAGGGGCAGCCCATCTAGCCAAGGCTTGGACATCATCTGAAATGCCAAATTTGGACGAAGACAAGGCTTGAGTGGCAACTAAAAGACTAAAACAAATGGCTACAAGTTTAAACATTGTTGATTTGATTCACTTTTTGAAAATTATGAGCTAAAAATGTCCTCTTTTTATAATCTTTGATTGATTACATGAAAACCAAAACAAATGTTTATTACGAAATCAATGTATGTCTTAAAAATGAGATTTATATCAAAAATTTTTTATCAGTTTTAAAATATTTCTAATCTAGGGTTGAGTTTGGATACTTTTTTTTAAATTATTAAGTTATAATATTTTAAAAGATATTTTTCTTAATTATCTTAAGATAAAAATATTTCAAAATTTTGAAAATTTTATTCAATTAAATTTTATATCTATTAAAAAGGAAATGATTATGGTTTTATAAAATAATATGATTTTGACCACTGTTCCTCATATAAATCTCCTTTTCTATTGATTTGAAATTGTTCTATCAGTGAGTTTTTGACATTCAGATGATCGGTGAAATAACAATTCATTGTCTGGTCCAAATAAATCTTAAATAAATGGTTAAGATTTTAATAAAAAAAAAAATCAAATGTCCATATACTTCAATTATGTTTAAATTATTTTTTTTGGCAAGGCCAAGATTCGCTTTGTCAAATGGATAAAACATCTGCCTAAAGACGCTCTCCAGACGAAGCAGCGAGCACTGACTTTTGATGCACAAGTATCTCAGGCCATTTACACAGTCAAAATGTTTTTCATTTAAAAATTTCGTCTCTTTAAAACTCAATTTTAAATAATTTAAATTTTTTAAATTCTTAAAGCATTCTTTATCCATATGCTTAATGCCATTTATTTCCAAAGCCTGCAAATTTTCTAGGTTTTTCTGGAATAAAGACACATTTTGGCAATTGTAGACCAACATTTTCAGTTGTGGCATACAAATATTCCTTAAACATACATCTGAGTCAAATATTTGACTCAAATCCAAGAACTCCAAGTTACGCAATTGAAGCAAAAAGTCAAAATTTGTCTTTATGCAATTGTTTTTTATTGTCAAAAATTTAAGCTGGTCTTGGTAAATAAATGTCATTTGATTTATTGACTTGAGTTTGTTTGAGTTTAAATACAATATTTCCAATCTGGTCAATTCTCTAAATGCATTTGGGTGGATAGTCTCTATAGAATTGTTATTCAAGTTTAAAACCTCGAGTTTGACCAATCCTTTGAAGCAATGTTCGTCAATTTGTCTTAGCTTATTCTCAGAAAGATCAAGCTTTTTTAGCATTTTCAAATGGGTGAAGCATTCAGCCGCAATGGTTCCAATTTGATTATATCCTAGCTTTAATTCAACCAAACTCATCAATGGTTTAAATAGACCACTAGCTAAATTGTTTATATAAGAAATAGCAATGTCCAATTTTGTTAAGTTAATCAGTCCATTAAAGACATTGGTTTCCATTTCTTTAATTTCATACAAAATCAAATTATCCAAGCTGTGCAAATCTTTAATATATTCATTCTTTAAATAACCATTGAAACTGAGCTCTAAGGTTTCCAAGCCAGATAGGCTTTTAAACAGCCTAAAGGGTAAAAGCTTTGCCGTTTTTAAATTCAAATAGAGTAAAGATGAACAATTTATATATTTTCCAATTATGTCCAAACTTTTGGCATCCAGATTTTTCCAGTAGTTGATCGCAAGTATAAAGTCTGTTTTCTTGGTTGATCTTCCCAAGTTTATTACTGGCAAATAACTGTTATTTTCCATCAATGTTTTTAAGATAGAAGTAATCAAATAGTTCTTCAAAATTAATTTTATTTTGGTGAAACAAATTAATTAATTAAGATTCTACTTCAAATGAATTAAATTTTTTTTCTCTTGATGAACACGGTAGATTTTCATTGATCATCTTACTTAATAATTTTTTTTTTTAAAATATAGTTTTAATTAGGCAAAAATTTAAAATTACGATAACTCTTCTACAATTTGTTGGTCAATTAGATCGTCAAGAATTATTAGATTGCCAAATATGTTTTGATGTTGGCTACAGAATTGGTTTTTATTCCCAAGAAAATTTTCATAGGTAAATGAATTTAATGGTTTTGGTATAAAGTAGCAGAATTTGTAGTTACCATCCGAACATTTTAAGTTGAATTCTTTCAATTGTTTAGCTGTTGATAGAATTGTTTGGATAATTTCATCACTTTTAATACAACTGAATGTATTTTGGCTAATCTTATCTATTTGAATGTTGATTTTTTCTTCCAAATTAACAAAAAAAGTTGATATAATTTTCTTCGACATTTTTATTTAAATTTTTGTTAAAAAAAGCTAATTTTTTTTAATATTTTAATTTAAATTAACTCAAAAATCAAACTAATATTTTTAAGTGCCAGAACATAACGATCTCGATTATATTAATTACAGGTCATATTTTAGGTAATTATTTATTAATGTCTTGTTAACTTTTTTAGTGTTTAATTTCAAATTATTAATTACATATAAATCAAAATTTTTCTGTCTGTTCTAATAATTATAATATTGCTGTTTAGTCCTGTTTCACACAAGTAGCATCCGAGCAATTAATGGCTGGAAACTCTAGGATTTAATAAACGTATAATTTTCTCTAATTTTCTCTAGTGTTTGTCTGTCAAGTCAAACTGTGAGTCCTTACCCTCTCATTTTCTCATCCGGACTTGGGACCGGCAACGGTATGATTGCAACTCAACAGTCAGCGGCCAAAGTTACATATGGGACGTTCATCATAAACAGCGCCACTCATCCGAGCACTTAATGGCTGCGAACTCGGCAACTATTTAGACTAGCTTGGAACCACAAACCAAGCGTATCTATATCTGGATACAAGCTTATCCAAACTAAAGATACTTTACTTTTTTCACTAAGGCACTTGGACCCAACAGACTATCATCAGCTCCAGCTTGAAAGCCTCCTCATCCCGGCCTCTATGCGCCTGCGTCATCATCACCCCTCCTCTTTTCTCATCCGGGCTGGGGACCGGCCATGGCAGAGTTAATAACAATGACCTTCTTTCTATTTTTTTTCCTATTGTTTGTTCTTTGTTTACTTAATGTTTCTAAAATAAATTTTTTATCCTTAATTAATTTAATCTTTTTTTCCAAATAAATACTTAATAGACGTTTTCTCTAGTGTTTGTCTGTCAAGTCAAACTGTGAGTCCTTACCCTCTCATTTTCTCATCCGGACTTCCTCTTTTTTCATCAGTGCTTGGGACCTGCGGATCGGCAGAGTTATGGTGACTGATGCTTTTACACTCCATTTTCTAAATAATTTTTTTTAAATTTAAAAAATGAAATTTCTTTCCTTAAAATTCACTGCTATTTATAGCCTTCTGCCTTATTAAACTTATTCAACCAATTTAGCTAATTTAACTTTTTAACTAACTTTAGATCATTTTTTCAGTTATAGGGGCTCGTTTTGTAAACAGTTAAAAGTTGTCCTCGACAGGTTACTTAATGTCCTTCACCATGCTTAATTTAACAAGGCTAAGGCTAATTTAATAGGCTAAGGAAACAATAAAACACTATATGGATGATATTAGGTAAATCAATTGTGATCAAAAAGTTGATGTTTTCTTGGTCGTATGATGCTCTCTTTTCAAGAAAAGTGTTCTGTGTGCAAATTTTCAAATATGGTAAGAATAAGTAAGTGATTAATACAAAATATTGACTGACGTTCCTCAAAGATCAGTTACTAACCATTTATTAAATGGTATATTTATTGATTACATTCCAAAAAAAATAAAACTAATAATGAATCACCTTGATTTATAAAAATGGAAAGTAAGATGAATAAACACATAATTGAATTTGAAGAGTAGCTTTTCAAGTGGAAAATTTTTGTTTAATGATAATGTTGGTAAAGCAAGCGCTTCACCAACAATTCAAACCACTAGCTTTTTGTTATAATTTCTGTTCATTTATTATTATTTACTTTAAATAAATTTTATAAAAGTATTTATAATAATTTTATTTGTTATTTAAAAATTTATCTTATTCAAAAATTGGCTTAAATAAAAAATGTCATACACAAAAAAATTACAAAATATATAAACAATTAAATCGATACAAAAAAAATATATTTATAGACAATTCACCGAACTGATTAACTGCTGTTATCTTAAATTATTAACAAATTCGAATTAAATTCGAGTCCTTGAACAATTTGTCCGGGGCGTAGGTGTCGCTTTGGTTTGAATAGTTCGGTGAATTTGACTGAGTGGACGATGAGGAACACGAGGTGAGAATGAACGGTGAATCGGAAGTCGAGTCTGGCCGCGAGTTAACGCACACAACTGGCTGCGTTTCGTAGCAATTGAGCAGCTTTTTTTTGACAGTCAACGATGGCTTGAAATGCTTGACCCTGAAAAAGTCCAGCATTCGTCCATCGCCGCCGTCACTCTCGCCTTTCTCAATGAGTTTATAGTTATTTTTTATTATAAAAAATGTAATAAGACATGTGAGGACTGAGGTTAGGATAAAGGTGAACAAAAATGTGATAAATATGGAGCTGAATGAGACAGTGTGCTCTTTGGCCAGCATATCATGGCTGTGGTTATCTGCGACAATGAAGTCGTAGTGCGAAATCAAGCACTTGGTTTGCTCATAGCCAAAATCTATTAACGCACATCCACGCACTGTCCATGAACAGTCCGGGTCTTCGGACAGCACACACTCTGTACATGTGTCCAATCTGTGGCAGAAATACTCCTTGTTGATTTTTTTTATTTGATTTTGGCCGATCAATGTGACCGCTTGATCGGACACGATTATGTTCACAACAGACTCGTTGGTGAATATCTGCAATTCAGACAAAATAATTGGCCTCGTGTGTCCCTTTGTGTTAGATGGTCGGTTTATGACCTTGAATAGACGGCCGTTCTCTGTTCCGATGTAGATAAGAGGCTCCTTGCGAGAACTGTCAATGGCTATTGAAGTAAATTTGATGTTTTTAAGAGCCAAAAAGGCTCGTCTGTTCAAACTCTCATCCATTTCGTATTTGAAGTGCCGACTAACGTTCTTTGTGTACATGTCTATTTGAGTTGGTGAAAGTTGTTTGTATTCGGCGCATGATTGGAGCGGTTTGCGCGGGCTTTTGTCTTGGTCGTTTTTGAACAAGCCAGACATGGATCTGTTCACAGCGCTCAGCTCGAACATGCACACTGCCGAGTCGATTTCATTAGACCTTAGTTGATTAAGTTAATTAGTCAACAAATTTTAAAATAATAAAATTGTTAAGACCCAACTATTCAGTTATATTTTGTTTAGTCTGAATTATTTAGACCACTAACTTTTTGTTATAATTTCGAATTCCATTTAATAAACTTTTAACTAAATTAGATAGTTTTACTTATTTCTTGGCTTAAATCCCCCAAGTCCAAAACCGAGACTTAACACTTTCAATGTCCTATATAAACTGATAATTGAAAATATTCTATTATCTGTTCTGTTCATTTATTATATTTTAATAGTTTTACTTATTTCTTGGCTTAAATCCCTAAAGTCCATTGTTTATGTTTTAATCAAAACAGATAAACTAATAAACCAAAATATAATTCAATCATTGAATAAAAATTTGGTAATTTCGATCCAATCTTGAGGATATTTTTTGTCAAATGAACCAAAATAACCAGTGATCTCTTTTCCTATAATATAATTAAATGACTGCAATCGGAAAAATTTAAGCCCTTTACAAATTTTGCCATAAATTTGAATCTGTCATCTTCAGGTGAGTGAAAAAGTGACTCTATTAAATTGGCAAAATAACTAAATGTTTTTTGATACATGTAAAACAGAACAAGATCATATAAAGTATATTCTCAAAAACTATTCTTAATTATGTTTTAATCATTATTTTGTAATAATCAAGTAGAAAAAATTTAATTTCTAATTTGAAAGACTTTCGGTGATAATGTTCCAATTCATTGAAAATTTACTGATAAATGTTAGGCATTGATCGGTATGGTCAACATAACAAGCATTACGTCCTAAATTATATTAAAAAGCAAATGATCAAGACCACACAATTAATCAAGAATAATTTTTTTAATTTTTATCTAATTTTTAAAATGATTAAATTTTAATTTAAGTAAATTAGTTCCAATGAATAATTTAAAATAATGAAATAAAATTTTAATTAAAAAATCTTATTGTAATTTCGAAAATGATAATAAAGTGACAAATAATTAAAAAAATATCCGAGTGAAAATAATAAATGTTTACCATTAGGTCGTTTGGTAAAAGAAAACAATTATAAAAAATATGTCAAACAACTTTTTGTTTAAATGAAATTAAAATTTTAGCCTTAATAATAAGTCTTATTAATTTAAAAATAATTAAAAATTTACCTTCTTGTATTGAAAACAGCATAAAAAACTTGGTCAAAACTTCCAGTCTGCTCGTTCCATATCTCAATAGGTCTAGTGGCTTGTTCTTTTAGAAAATAATATTTTTTAATTAGGAAAAAAAAATAGATAAGTTTATTTAGACATACGTATTTCGGTGTATTTGGTATGCGCCATTTCAGCATAGTCCGGCAAATAACAATTTATGTTCGTTTTTTTAAACGAAACGAACCGCTTTAGGAGACCATTGGCATTTTTTCCCTCATCTTCAGCACACACTTCACCAATATAGGACTCAAAGGTCTTATAATAGATTTCTTTTTGATGTATTATTTCCGATTCGGAAAAAAATGTGTAAACTTTGTCACCATAGCCAAATGCTGTACGAAAATTGGGCCCTTGGAAAAGACATGAATAAATAAATGCCTTTTGTGGCAAGATTTTCAGCCTACCTTTGATAGCTCCTGATGGAAGTCTAACAACATCTTTGAAAACAGCATCTGTACCATTAAAAGTGTAATCTTGTTTGAAAATGTCCCATACCTGGTAGGTTGAGTGAAAAAAATACACCGAGTTGGCGTAAGAAAATGGCGCTATATTGTTGGTGTTTGTCTTATATTTGAACTGAATGAGCTGTTCTGGCGACAAAGTTGGTATGAGTTGGTCATTAAGGCGGCATTTTAAATCCTTAGTACCACAAGTGACCAAATTTTTGTCTTCATCGACAGGAAAAGCCGCTCTTATATAATTTTGACAGTAATATGCATTGTTGCAATCAGGAGTTGATTTTTTGATACCATTTTTTACCCATTTTTCTTGGTAACCCGTAGAGCTAATATTAAACACTTTGTCCACTTGTCCAACCAGTGCATATTCTTCGTCCGTGTACAATAGACTAACCATGGCAGCACCATTGCCAATAGATTCTTTTTTAAATTTTTTAATTAAAATTTTATTTTTTAATTTGTGTTCAAATACCTGAATGGGGTTGCTGGACTATACCTCTGGACTTGTTGGTGATATAAATGGATTCAGCATCATTTATCTTGTACAACAGCAAGCTGCCATATACTGTTTGAATCAAATAAACAAGTATTATGTGTTTGACTAAAATCATTTTAGTCTAGTTTTACTAAAATTTTTACTATCTAAAATAAAATTATCTTTTTTTATTTTAATAAGATTTATTATGAGTTAAGTGAAGAGAATTTTGAATTATTATAATTGAATAAAATTGAATTTTTGTAAGTTTATGAAAAATTTTAATTATTTATTTACAAATTATAGAATTAATTTCCTTAAAGGAATTTTAGTGCTAAATAGATAGGTTTTGATTTATGCGCGGAAGTGTAATAAAACACAAAACGTGCACTCGACTGATTAATTTGATTAATGTCAGTCGAGTTATCCCTAAAATAGATAACTACTTTCTATTTCAAAGATTGTTTATTTAAAATCATGGATAATCACCGTCTATCTTGCTTATGTTTTTTTTTCAACGAAATAAAAATTCATTATTTTCTTAGAAAATAATAATTATGATATAAAATTACAAACTATAAAAACGTATATAATTTTCAGAAAATAATAATTAAATCATGACACCTATATAATTGGTTTAAGATTATATAAAAATATTTTTCTAAGATATTTAAGAAGCGTGTCTAATTGTGTGTGGCTTAGACATCAGTCTGACTAATTGCTCTAGACGGGCACACTTCAATTGAAACATTTTGTGGTCCAGAGGACAAAATATATGCTTTGATTTAATTTAAAAAATACTCTATTTTAATAATTGATAATTTTTCAATTTGAAGTTTAACAATTTCAATTAATTGCTCAAATAAAAGCAAGTTAAAACAAATTTAATTAAATATCAAAAACAAACTCAGTCTCTACACAAATGGACCTAAAACATTGGCTGATCACGTGACTTATTTTCTTTTAAGTTGAATTACATTCATTTTTCAAAAATAAATACGAAATAATAAATTTATCATATGAATTATTTACACTAATAAATAGACTTGCCAAACTGATAAGAAAAAAATAGCCAAATAATTACAAAGCTAATTACGATTCTTGTTTTGAAACTAATATCTTATCTGTCATTAAAAGTATATCTTAAATTTCCTTCTGATTTCTGTTAAATATCAAATTTACAATTAAGATATTGAATGTAACTGAATATTGAAATTTTTGATTGATATATGGAGAGTTTAATTAAGAAAAAATAATAAATTTATTTTTAATTATTTAACCTGGACATACAATTTAAACTAAAAGTTATTTTAAATAATATTTAAAAAGCGTCAATCTTAAATGTGTCATAGTTATTTAATCTGATAAGCTAAGAGAAAAATAATTTTTATTTTGTGACAAATTGAAGTGTGGTTTATGCTTAGAAGATTTTTAATACAGTCCCAATTGAGTTCAAGTATGTAAAGCTTATTAAGGAATATTTTTCTATTAGCGCGGCTCTGGACTGATCGCTCATTGAGAATCTACCGATTTATTTTAAGTGAACGTGACAGCTAAAAAATCAATTACCCTAAGTCAATATTAATTGAATTCTCAATTGAAAATATTTAACGGTGCTTCGCTAGAGTTCGCTTCTCAAGAAAAGTATTTCAAATATTTGTCTTAACTTGAATTAGCTCATAAGAATTTTTTATACTTCCGACTCTAGGAACAACACACACACACTAAAATGATCATTTTTATTATTAAGACAATTGGCAAAGTATAAGTCAGTCCTTGAAAACCAGCATGAAGTAATTTGACAACCAATTGTTTGATAGCTAACACAATGTGATATTAAGAGGATAAAATACAATATTTATTAATTTACATAGGATTTGGATTTTATTAATTACACTTGAAAAGACTGCCTGCAGTTTTCTTATGTAACTTTTTTACCATTGATAACTTTAAATGAGAGAAATTAAAAAAAATAATTAATATTCTGAATGAAAAATTTTATTTCTTAAGCATTTTATTATAATCAATATTTAATTTTTTATTAATAGCAATTAAAAGGCTGATTAATATTTGTTCTTACAAGACAAAAAAATTACATCGTAATTTGAACTTCATTTTTCGGAATAAAGTATTACGCAATAGGTTCTTAATTGACACACAAACACGCACACATATACCCAAAGTCCTCGCTGGATCCTTTAGCCAATTAGAATTTATAACTATCAAATGTTGACATGTACACATGTTCGTACATGCAGGTTTTGAAAAGTGTCGCACAAATAGCCTCTGAAGACTGAGACAGTGTGCTCATGATTCGATTAAGGAAATGTCATCAGAAAAAATCAATTATCCCTTTATATCCAATTTTATTTTGACTCTAAGATATAACCACAAATTATACATTCCTAAAATCAAATTTATTTTTGCACTAACTAAAATTTCTTAATTATTATACAAACTACAAATCGATAAGCAACTTTTCATCAAATAAAATTTAAATACCCTGTTGAATACTAGAATTTATTCCCTTTGATAACAAATTAATCAATCAACAAATCTGATCTAACTATTTTTCTTATTCCCAAATTTAAATTACACAAGCCTTATTTACTATATTAATCTTTTATCAAGGCTTTATATTGAGCCATAGTCCGATGGAATGTACTTGCTTACAATAAATACTTTGATAAACAAAAGAATCGTGTTATTTTTTTCTAGTCAATGATTGATAGTACTAATAAAACTAAAATTTCACTTGAATTACACAACATATATCTTGTTTATAAGATCGAATTTTTAATTAACATTTAAACAAATCTATTGGATAAGGTTGCACACACATATATCACTAATTAACTTTAAGGGTACGCACAAAACTATTCTGCACAGATTGCCACTCTAGATAATATGAATATTTTTCTCTTGTACAAACATGCTGAGTTTAATTAACAATTTATTGTCCGAGCCATGTGTCTAGATGTGCTCTACTAGCTTCGGAATTTAATCTAATACCATTGATAGTGTTAATCATTAGAACAGCACGGCATTTTCATTTAAACATTAAAACAAAATTAGATTAGGCAAACAGCTTGAAAGCTTTATCCAAATAAGTAAAACAATATAACTTAGATTAAGTGATTAACTCAATTTAAAAAGGTATTAGTTATTCAAAGATATCTGGACAGTAAGATTTTCAGTATGCTTTAAATCATCCGATTAAGTCCTAATAACAAAGCAGTGTGTTTGTTTATCTAGTACTTGAGGCTGTTTAACAGAAAATAACAGATAGAAGAGAACTAAATTTGATTGAAAAATTTTGCTAACATTTAAATTGATAATTTGGCCCGAGAATGAAAGAATGAAATTTTGATTGTCCGAGTGGCTTATATTCTACGCTCTTAAATTAGATTTTATTATTTCCTTTTTAATAAAAACATATCAATTAAATAAAAATTAATAAAAAAATTCCCATAAAATCTTTGATATAAATTACAAAAAGTTACAGCACTATAAATTAATCAAATATGAACAGCTGCGTGTCCTAACTAATTAAATAATAAGTTAATTTATTTTAGTAAGAAAATATGTATCTGTATGACTCAAAATCTTAGGCCTTAAATGAACAAAATTAAAGACCTATGTATTAAAAAATCGATAGTGCGTCTGAGATCGGCCGTGAAACGCACTCACAGGCCATTCATCTTTATAAATAATACAGCAAAATCGGCAATAATCTCCGAGCTAAAACAAAAATAATAATCTCGGATATTTATTTTGGCTATTGTTTGCCGAAAAATAACAAAAAAAAGGGGTAAAGATAAGGAAATGAATTTTTGGAATATAACAATCTGATGAATAGAGTTTAATTAAAAGCATAGAGCTGAATTTTTGCCTGCGGAAAATGGATCCCTGTATGATGGTGGTGCAGTCTTAAACCCAATTGATTGATTAATAACACTAGAAGAGCTAAAAATAATTGATGTTTTTCGCTGCGCTTAAAGCTGACTGAACTGTTTTAAAACAATTGCTTTGAGCTTGATACCTTTAGACCAAATCAGTGCTGATTGTTCCTTGGTCTTATCTTGAATAAAATTATAATTAATTTTAGATAAACAAGCGCATATTTTGGTTATCTAATCTTAGTCGGTTTGGCTTTTCGATAAAATAGCCCAGAGCACACCAAATCCCTCTAATAAACCAACTCGAGTTTATTAAAAAGCTTAGTTATTAAACTTTGTGTAATCCACTTTTAGGCTTTGTGTTACAAATTACATCATAAATATTTTATAACAAAATTAAAATTTTGAATTACAAATTTACAAATAAAAATAGATAACACTTTGTCGAGTGTGTTTAGACATGATATATTTAATGTTCAAAAATGAAACGCCGATTTTTTGACCTATTTTAAAAGCTTAATCAAATCATTGCCATATCATGGAAAATTTTTAAATTAAGTGTAATTAAAAGTGACCTTAAGAGGAGAAAGCGTTTTATAAGCTTAAGGTTCATTTTAGCAATTAAACTCAAAAATTGAAATAAATAATTTATTAAATATATATAGTAAATTTGAGAATAATTTCTAGTTAACTAGTGAATCACCATTAGAAATTTTCGGCTTTTTTAATAGACAATGAGAGTTTTAATTTTCTAGGTTTATTGTAACTATATCAAATACAAACAACTGTACTTTATCAAATACGTTTGATAATTAGCCAAAAAATAAAACATATAGATAAAAATTGATAATTTAATTACTGGATAAAATATTGACTCCCTGTTTTAGTTGAAATCACAACTGGCGAGAAGGCTTCACTTTAAATAGCATGCAAATATTCCAAATAAAAAACAGATGAGCTCAATGATTTCTTTAGGTCTTGGATTCTTATGCAATAGAACTTTATAAATAAGTATTTTATTTAAAATTAAATAATTATTCGTAAATAAATAGAAATTTTTTTTTATTTTTTCAAAAAGTCATGCACTAAATCTGATATTGATTTGAGGATTTAATTTGAAAAATTTACTTTTCAATATCATTTTCGTTCTTTTTTTTTATCAAATTTTATCTTATTGGCAGTTTTTTACTGCGTTTAAAATTTTAAATGCTTCCAGATTTGTTCATTAGAGTATTACGTAATAGGTTCCTAATAAACACACAAACACGCATATACCCAAAGTCCTCGCTGAATCCTTTAGCCAATAAGAATTTAGAACAATCAAATGTTGACATGTACACATGTTTGTACATGCAGGTTTTGAAAAGTGTCGAACAAATGGCCCTTAAAGTGTGACTCGAGTCGACAAGTATTGTCTCGGATATACTTTCTGTATTATGAAACAAGTAACAAACAAAATTAAAATTAATAACAAATATAAATCAATACAACACAATTGAAAAAAACATGCCTGGATGAATAGCCTCTCGGACCTAATTCATAATATAAACATGTCTTACAGAGCATTTACAACTTTTTTATCATTCAACAAGAATTCTTTATCCCTTCTTAACCTTTTTTGAAAAATAATTTTATTCTTGAAAAATTCTTATTTAATAAAAATGTTACAAAGAAAATTTAACGCTCAAATAATATTTATTCTAATCGAAAATACAGTTATTTAACATATACCTAATTTATTTTACAATTAGGCTCATTGATGTTTAATAAAAAAATCTGAATTAATGAAAAGCTTTAGATCTCACTGTTTTACTATACTGTATTTTTTTAAATTAACAAATGACATGTAAATAATTTCAATTATCTAATAGTTTAACAATAACTCTTACTTAGAAAAATATCTAATTTGAAATATTTTGCTTTCGTAAACAAAAAAGCCTACCTAAAATCAACAAACATTTCCCTGCAGTCAAAAAACAAAATAGACATTTATGTATGGAAAAATCTACAATTCTTACATGTATATCATATTTTATTTTTATACTTTGTTAGTCTATTTTTTATCTTTTTTCACTAAACTACCCGTAAAAATACTTTGCCAAGAACACATCACAATTAGACGGACAAATATACCATAGACTTGAGACTTGGATTTAAATCAATAGTTAAAAATTTTATATTTTAAATAAAATATACTAATGAAAAAATCTACTAAAACACGCACCAAAACTTAATTAAAATATCAAAATTCAATAGGGCCCTATTTGGAGAATAAAATTAAACTGGATAGGCCATCTATCATTCAATCACAAATAACTCGGCTAACTGAACTAAATCTCCATAAAACGAAAATTTTGTGCAACATTGCATTTTTATATGGCTTTAAAACACGGCATGATAAAAAATCATGATATCGATTTGATTATAAAACAAAATCAAAATTAAAATATAAAATCTATAGAAACAATTTTAATTTCTGTTATTTTGTTTTCAGAAAGCTATTAAGGCAAAATAAGCTAAAAGATAAAGTTTAGTGGGCTTCGGTTAGCAGTTTAGCTCAAATTCGTATGTTTTCGTTTGCCTAAACAATCCGATTTCTGCTGGCCGACAAAATAAAAACTAATTATTTATTAGTATACTGTTAGTTTGTAGTGTCATTAACCCACATCGTCCTCCAAAGCTCACGTCACCAAGTTTTTTAATTGATTCAAAAAATTCAAATCCTCTAAGCGTGATCTATATGCTATTTTTATGCAAAAACTATTTTGTCTAAAAATTTAATGATTTTTATCGCCAACCTTATCCAGATAAGCTCTAAAGTACACATATCTTTATCACCCACCAATGCTTAATCGATATATTTGATGTAAATTTTATCTACACAATTAGCACATTATTCTAAGTGTACTTTAAAGGTCGTATGTTTTTATTACACTCGTTTATTCCTATCTTATCTTTTTAAAGCAAATATCAGTCAAGAAACATTTATTTCAATTTTATCTAATATTTAACTTGAAATAATTATAAAAAAACTTAAATAGTTCAACCATTTATTGTTTCACTTTTTATTAATTTGTTTTTCAATAGTGATAATCAAAAATGATTTTATTTATTTTAAAAAATTTATTATTAATTATAATTAAGAAAACAATAATGCTTTTGTTTAATGAACAAAAGTCTCCAAGTCTCAGTATGACCTCGTAAGTAGCTTTAATAGCTTTTATTGATTTTCCAGTTTAGAGCCTATTGTTGAACAATACCTGAAACACTTCTCAACTATGTTCTCTTGTATTTCTGCCTCTGCTACTTACTACTCAACTGTTAACAGTCAACACATGTTTTTAAATCACGTGTTCAAATACTTCACAAAAGAGAAGAGAGTAAACTTAGACGTTTTGCATGATTACACTGCAGTTACCGTATTTAGCTAACAAAGTATTTCTTCTATTCGAAAATTTTCCACTCCAAGTGACTTACAGTCTTTTAACTCTCACTACCTAAATCAGTTAATAAATGCTGTCACTTACTAATGAAATATTTTATTTTTTTAAGAAAATTAGCAATAACTACCGTTTAACATGTAATTAACTTTTATTACTTCTTCAAAATTAATTGAAGTGGCATTAATACAAAAATATAATATGAAAATAAAAATTAATAAAATTATATTTCACTCTAATTTGTTTTGTTTGTTTTATCAAAATACTTTTGAAAAAGAAAAAATTATCTTTCACCAAAACGGTTTAAATTTACTAATCAGATTAATACTTATAATCAGGCGATCTAAGCATACAAAAAATTGAATGGAACAAAAGAGGCACTTTCTTTTCGTCAAATTGTTGATGGTTTGAATTAAATACAGATCAATTGAGAATTTAAACCATTTCATTCAACATAGCACTACAATGTTTATTCATATCAATTTGAAAATTATTTTTTTATCTTTATTTATCTTTATACTGTCAAACTAATAAATTAAAATAAAACTAACCATTGTGAATACATTTATAAATATCTCAGCATATCTGAGTACTACAAAAACTTAATCCTAATCTAATAGCTACATTTATTTATTTGTTTAGAAAATAATTTAGACAGAGCCGTGGTCGATAAATAATTTTTCTAAATTTATCTCAGAACTTTCCTACTCATGAGCCAACTTTTAATCAAACATAACCAAAAGTGACACATTTAATAATTAATTTTCATTTCTTTTTATCTTTTTTATTCACAAACTAACGTTGTAATTCCAGCCCAGTAAAGTCCAGTGTTATCTAGCGGTATTTAACACTGTGTATTCTACTAAATTATTATTTTGGACTAGAACTGGTCATTCATTATATCTAACATTTTATAAAAAATAGCAGCAGCCTGACCGCTCAGCTAAGCCCATTCTACAATAATAAATTGATGTCCACTTGACAAACAAAATATCAATAAACTAAAACGGACTTTAGATAGGCTTCTTGTAAAAATTGAATGGCCTTAAATAAATGCGACTCGAGGCCGCCGACTTCAAAATTATGGAAAATCAGTTTTTAGCTTGTTTATTAAACAGAAGAGTTGTTTTGCTCATGGCTAGGCCTGAACGCATGACTACCAAAAGCTAGCTAAATAATCCGGGAATAATTTCGATCCAATAGTGGATCAAATTATTCGTGACTGGTTTAGTCTACATCTAGCTAAGGTAATAAAGTAGTAAAAAAAATCTTTAGCTTTTAATTCTTCCAGGTTGCCATCTCGACTAAAACAATATCCTTAGCTAGTCCAGAGCATAGCTCTCAAATCAATGGTCTAAAACAAAAAAAAATAATTTCTACTTTATTTGTTTTGCTCAATTAGATTTAATAATGCTTCTTAATTGCCAATAAATATTACCTAAATTAACTTTGTAGCGCGCATACACAACAAAAAAAACTCAGCTAAAACTAAAACAAATAAAATAATATAAAAAAATTAGACTTTTATTATATTTTAATAAACGAGCATACACTTGAACCAATTTTGTTAATGAATTTTTTTTTTGTTGTTTTTTCAAAGACCAAGATCTTGATAAGAAGTAATTATGAAGAAGAAGAAGAAGAGCATATGGAAATTAGTTGAATAAGAGTGATAAGAGAACCGATGGTGATCGGTCATATATCTAAATCAAAATCAAAAAAAAGTTAATTTATTTAAAGTGGATTTTGGGATTATGAAATTGACTCTTAGAAGAAAAGAACACAAAAACCATTTTTCAAATAGTTGTATAATAACAAATATTTGCTTTTGCATTAATCCCATTAAATGACTAGTTTTAAATTTTGGCAATTAAAATTTAAATTAATCTCCAATTTGGCCAACATTAAGCTCTCATTATTTAAACATCGCTCATTTTTTAGACTGGTCACGTAAACTATTGATTTATGGCTTGGACAAGCCGGGTTCCATTCACATCAACAACGACAATAGCTAGACCTGTTTTGTGTCCGTCACGCTAGACTTTATATAATATTTAATTAATAGTCTGAGTGAAAGTTTAATAGAGAGGGGGGAGAATGAATAAAAAGTCTGCTGAATCGCTCAGGCGTGTGATCGAGTTAATTGAAATGTCTTTAAGCAGCCAAATCTCTTGAGATCGAACTATCAGACATTCGATTGTTATTCTAATCAATTGGAATAAATATACCTAGATTAAATTGATTGATAAAACTCAATGGCTATCAATATTTCAATATGGTTAAGTAAACAAAATAGCAAATCAATTAATCTTTTTTGACTAACTTCCTTTTGACATTGAAATTTACAAGAGCCAAGCACAATTTGATTTTCAATCAAGCGAAAATATCTATTTTTTTGTGTTGTTGATGAAAATTTTTAATTAGAGTATTGGAAAATTCTTTACATAGGCTAAATCTCAACAAATTTGTCCAACAATCTAAAATAAATTGATTTCGCCTTTTAAAATTATATTAGTTTTCTTTTCTTGAGGTCTTTAATACAATTTAAAAGAAAATATTTATTTATCTAATAGATAATAAGGTTGATGAAAGGCTTGCATTGGGCTCTACTTTACTTTTTGATAAATTTTCACAACTTTTAGAGACTTGTTTATTTGAACTCATTTCATTAAATTGTTAAATTTAAATATTTGTCCTTGCATGTACATGCACAAAGTGACGTAATTCATAAACAAATTGATATGACAAGAAACATGTCTCATTTCACATCCTATCAAATCATTGATTCTAATTGAATGCATACAGTTGTTAAGACCCAAGTCTTGACATGTCTCTATATGTTACTTAGAGTTGCATGTTCTAAGTAACTGCAGCTACAACACACGTTCTAGCCACTATATAAACCACTAACTATTTGTTATAACTGGGGATTCCATTTAATAAACTTTAACTAAATCTAATAGTTTTACTTATTTCCTGGCTTAAATCCCTAAAGTCCAGATCGAGACTTTACACAGTTATTCTATGCATTTAATTATTATCTAGATACTTACTAATTACTAATTAATCCTAAACAACGCTTTAAATTAAACCAAAGTTGAGTACTGTTTAAAAAAAAAATCAAATATTTTTATGATATTGTCATTTTAAAAAAAATTTATATCAAAATTTAAACTAATAAATCCTTTAAAACAATTAATTTTGATAAATTAAAATTAATCAATTTACATTATTGTCAAATATAAATAATAAAATTAAAATTTATTGAATTATTTTAATATAAAATAATTAATAGCCTATATATACATTTATGTAGCTAAATACAATTTGAATTATTAAAATACACTTTTCAAAGATGACATTTTATTTTAGATGATAGAAAAATTAGAAACAATACTTTGATTTATAAATACAATAAATTAACAAAAATACTAAAAGAATTTTTTTTCTTAATTCTTATTACCGAAAGAATAAATAGAACTAAATTACTTTTTCAGAAATAAATAAGACTAAATAAATCAAAGTTTTAATTATTTATTTACTCTTATAATTACATTCTCAATCACTTCTATCACAATTATTTAAATTTCTAAATCAATCGAAAATTAAGACTACAGACACGTAGCTTATGATAGATGCGGCACAATTTGACTTTAACATATACATATAAAAAAAATATATACACATAAATATATAAATACTTTATCATTCACAAGCAACTTGAAAAGCGGTCACTCTATTTAGCTACTAGCAAGCTTCATTAATCAAAGCTTAATTAAACTTTTTTTAAGCTGATCTTCCGAGTGGTATTACTCAAAAATAAAATTAATTTACCTTTTAAATCTCTTGATTTAAAAAAGCACTCAGACCTTATCGGATCTGAACAAAAATACAACTCAATGGTTCTTTTAAATTCACTTTGGCAAACAACCTCCAGAAACGAGCTAAAACTTTCTATTTCAAAATTCACAGTGAAAGCCAAACCTGACCAAAGCAAACTCCGGCTTCACCATTAATCTTAATCATAATACATTTAACTTCAATTCATAAAACCAAATAAGTGCTACAATTAAAATATAAATTAAAGCCGTAGAAAATTTTGATTACAAATTCGAGCCACTTGTTTGTAAAGTCCGAAAAATTAATTAAAACTGATAAAATATTACAGAAAATATAAAATAATGAGGATATTTAAATTGAAGTTTTTATTATATTCTGAAAGGTTGCTGCCTTAGAAGCAATAAATCACTTCCATTTTTTAACTAGATAAAAAAAACTGGGTTACCGTATAATCAATGCTTCAAAGTCAAGTCTGACGTTTTAAATGTGTTATTGACCAAGATTTAGCATTTTTGAACAATTCATTTAAATATTTGTTCATTTTTGTTGAACAGAAAGCGCTCGAGACCCATAAATGTCAAGCTTATCTTAGAAATTTCTTGATATTTGGTATTAAATTATTCGAAATTCGATCTTTTGTCTACTAATACAAGTCCTATTCATTTGTTTGAATTTTATCGCATTCAATAAGCCTTAATTTAAATAATGGCAGATTAAGAAACCGTTTAAGCTAATTGTTCCATGAGAATGGGGTCGGTTTCACTTGAAAATTGATACATATCACTTTAATAGTGATTTTTTCTCATTTTAAAATTGTTTAATAAATTAAATAAATTTAATAATTTTCAAAAATCAAAATTGTCATTTTAAGTATATTCAAAATCATAAGAATGAATAATAGACAAAATGTATTTATACATATCTTTTTGCAATCATTTAATATTAAAAACTCAAATAGATATAATAATTGACTAAAAATTTCTTATTTAGAATATATTTGATTGATTGAATTTCAATATTTTTATTTAGCTCCTTTTTGTGCAAGACCTTGAATCACAAGAAAATAGCTTTTAATTGCTTAAAGATAAAAAAAAAGATAATAGTTATAAATATAAAAATATATATAATAAAGTAAAAAAATTCCAACTAGTTGTACATAAATAAATCAAAAATAAACATTTTTTACGAATCATTTAAAATACCATAAGCAACATTTATTTGGATTTATATCAAGTAATATTTGTTTAATATCAAGGACCTATTGTAATCAGTTTGTTCATAAAATAAAAAAAAACTATCTTTGAAAATATAAATTTATTAAATTACGCAATAGAAATATTTTTCAATCCTTTTTTTCAAATGGATACAGTTGTAGTGAATAAAAAAAGGTTTATAAAAATAAAATAGTTTTAAAAATTTTAATTTGGATTCTTTTATTAATTTTATTGGTTTCTTAAATAAAATAAAAATAGTCTTTATCAAAGAATAATGAAATCATTTGATAAAGGATAAATAATATTTTTTTATATAGTTTCAAATAATTAAAAATAAATAGAAAATCTTAGATAATAAAGGAATCAATAACATATAATTTAAAGTGTAATGATATTTTTCTAAAATTTAAAACCATATTTTAAGTTTATTTTGACATTTTAATTTAATATCAAAGGAATAATTTGAATAATTATTTAAAAAAATAAAACATTAATTTCAAAATTATTTAATAAATTATAGAAATTTAGCCTTTAAGAAAGCGTCTTTTTTAATAAAATTATATTTTTTCAATTAACAAAAATTGTTGACTTCTATTAAAAAATAAAATTATATTCAATTGAATTAAGAACACTTGTTCCGTATTAAAACTTCAATAGATAGCAGCTTTTAGATTAATTTAATATGCCCAATTTAAACTGATATGATGGCTTAACAGTTGTTTTAAGTTAAGATATCATTATTTTCAATATTAACGCTGAGAATTTTTACATTTATGAAATTACAAAGAGATATATCTTTGTCTTTTAATTATACAAGCATAATGTATCTTTATAGATAATTATTTGACTAGAAGATAATTTTGTGTATACAAATCCTTTTAAAGGTAGTATAAAATTAAAACAATTTTTAAAAATAGTTATTATTTTAAATTTATTTAAGGAAACAAATTTATCACGAGTTTATTATGTTCTTGACTATGATTGCATTTTGAGTTTATAATTTTATAATGATTAGCATAACATAATTTATAATTTGCTTTAAGGCAAAATTTAACTTTGTTTCATTAGAAAAAGAAAGAATTTTTAATTAAAATAATTTTCATGAGAGCGAAAATTTTTTATTTTAAGCTTCTTATTTAGCTCAAATATCGTGAAGTAAGAGGAAAAAATAAGACATTGAATTATTTTTAGGTCTTTATTTTGCCTTATATATTCATTGACTAAATTAATAAATATTTTATTTTTAAATTATCACAACAAAGAAGCCATCTGGGTTTAGATATTAAATACTGGTATTTTGGTTATATAAGACAGCATTTAGTTTAATTTTTGTATAGAATATAATGATTGATAAGTACCTGAGCACTTTCTAATAGTTCGAACAAATTATATTTTGATAAAAAATGCTATACAAACAAAGTGTGTAATTTACATTGTATACATAAATTTCTGAAATGAAAAAATAAGATAACTTTATTTATAATTGATTGATAGGGAAATCTTTTTACTTTAGTTTAAGCGGAACAGATTTTTGTAGCCTAATTTTTAACAATATTCAAATTAGCATAATTTATTATTTAATTAGAGATGAAATAATTTGTCAAATTTATTTTTAGACAAAAACTAACAGTTAATTTTGCCACTTAAGAATATTTTTTATGTTAACTATAGGATATATTTGACAAAAAAAATTAAAGGATTTTTATTTTATTAGATATCAAAACTCGAACAAGATAGAATCAGGTGACTTTTTGTTGATAATTTAATTAATAATAGTAAAAAAACAAATTGCTACTTGTGAACGCTCATTCGGTAATAATAAATTAAAATGCACTTAATTATTATTCAAGGTATTGTGTTATTATTATTCTAAATAAACACCCTAAAGTTATGATTAGTAGTAAACTTGGTTTTAGGTAAAAAGAGTATCTGTCTCTAGTTATTGAGAAAAAAATTTCCTAATTTACATAATCCAAATGATCCATTTTTACTTATTTGTAAATTGGTTTGCAAATTCTAATAAAATTTGGTTAAATTTGATTTTTATAAGATTAAATGGTGGTTTGGTCCTTGTCTATTCTCAATATTAGCATGAATTATAATATCTTAATGGGCTTGGTCGGCATTTTGTTAAAAAAACAAGTCAGTAACAAATCAACATGCTTAAGTTTATATCATAATATTAAATTTAGATAAAAGTTATTTTTTTAGGTTTTAATCTGTTTTTATTTTATGTTTTACAATTTTAGCAGTCTTTTAAAAGAAAAATTTTATTTTTAAATTGCTCAACTTATATATTTAGGTAGTTATTAAAAATTAGCATCTGATTTAATAGCAGATAGCTCATGTACAAAAACAGTTTATTTATATAAAAGGACTTAATCACTGTTACTACTGAAACCAAACAATATTATTAATCAAATAGATTATTTATAAAAATATAATCTTTAAAGTGTTTATCAAAAATTGAATAAACTTCCAAATGAGCTCAAATTAATTACTCGGGTAAATTTTTCCTTAAGTTGCTTTGGCTTCACTTGTGCTCAATTGAATTTAGGAATATTGCAAAAACAATAAATACAAGCAAGGTATAAGCTAAGCTACTTATCGTTATTTTAACGATAACGACTAATTTTTTGTCTGTGGGAAAATTTGCACATATATTAAAATATTGTCAGAATGCTAATGACAGAAGAGATTTGTTGTCTATATTAACATTAACCAATGTGATATGATAGCATGCAATGAGGATATAAGATTGTAAAGGTTAAGTGTTATGTGTAGTTTACAGGTCGACAGGGTGACCCATATTCGGAGGCCAAATTATGCGCGTAGATCAAATCGAACTACGCCATTTTTATATATTTCTATTATCTCAAAAATAAATTATTAAAACTCATAACTCGATTTTATTCCTAATTTGAAGCAAACGCCATGTTTGATAGAAAAATTTATAATTTAGAAGCCTTGATCGCTTTTCTCTCGTTGTTTTCCAATTAGAACAAAACAAAAAATTGATTTTTCTTCATATTTTCGGTTGTTAAATAAATTATTATAATAAAGTGTTGGCTTTCTTTCTCTTCTTACTGACTGCATTAGTTATTATGTTGAACAATTTGAATCGTATTCTTGCTATTTTTCTTCAATCTAGATTAGTTTAGCTAATAAATATCTGACCACGTACCTTCATTTAGATAATTAATAAAGCCCGTACACACATACACAAGTATAGGCCATTTGAGAGCGTAGTTGTTTGCCAATAGAGTGTAAATGAATTGCGACTAGACCTACAAGCACAAATGTCTCAAACGAAGACTCAAATGGTAAAGAGCTCGTTCGGCGGTCATCTGTCGCCGACCGTGCACATCGGCTCCTCATCTTCGTCCTCGTCGACGCCCTCTCATGTCGACGACGACTCATTGGCCAATTTAAACTTTGGCAATTTTAGCCTGTCCCAAAATTTACATCTGTACCAGAATCAAAGTTGGTCGACTACGGCCAAAAACAGTACTCACGAGAACTCGTCGTCGACCTCATCTAGCTCGTCTAATTGGTCTTCGGCACAGGTCGAGTCAAATATGATGCTCGACGAACTGCTTAAAAACTCTTCCGCTGCACAATCTAGTCTCAACGAACAACAGCAACGCAATAATGATCTGACCGACTCGAATTGGAGTCCGTTTAGCTCTATTCAGCAGTCGTCCGAGCCGAGTGCTCAATGGTCATCAAGCGGCTGGCAAGCCGAAGCCGAGTTTGCTGCTGATTGGTCGGCTAAAAAGCCGCAACAGGTGCCGCCACAGGCTCAGTCAAAGTCATGGGCCAAAATTGTATCTCAACAATCGTCGCCGTCCACAAACGGCGCCAATCAGACAACGAATCAAAAAAATGAGCTTAGTCATGAATGGGACATTAAAGTGAATCAGACAGTGCCGTGGAGTCTTGAGCCAAACAATCAAAATCAAACTCAAACAGTTGTGCCGTCGTCGTCGACATCGTCGGCCGCCTCCTCCTCTTCTTCGTCCACATCGTCCATATCGTCCAACGATAAGCTAATTAACAATCTAATTCAATTCAATAAGGACAGAGGCACCGAAATATGGCACGGCAACTCGAACAAAACCTTGTGGGAGCAAAAGGAGACACCAGAGCATAATTGGTCGCCAAATCAACAAGCACCTCAATGGAACACCGGCTGGAATGAGTCGTGGTCAAGCGATCAGACTCTAGTTCAACATCAGCAGCAGATACAACACCAGCAACAAATGATGGCCAAGATAGAGCCGACTGGATGGGATGATCCCGATTTTAAGCAGATTAAAAAGAGCGATGATGGCACCGCCATATGGGGTGATCCGGAACAGGCCAAGATGATCAAAATACAAAAATGGTCGTACAGTACCAAACATGTGCCCAATCCGGCGACAACTAAGCCGGATAGTGAATTTTCATCTCAGTGTAAAGCTCAATCTCAATTTCCCACTTCTTCGTGGAATAATACGCCAGCGGCGCCAATTTTGAATGACCTGACAAATGATATGAAATCAAACTCAGATTGGAACTCAGATCTTGTCGATACTAAGTCATGGCTTAAAGAGAACAAAAGTGAACACGAATGGGACCAAGGCCGTGTGGATACAAGCAGTTGGGGCATTAATATAGCATCGGTAAGAAATATTATTTTTTTTTTATACATCTAAATGTCTGTGTGTACGAGTGTCTTGCGTTTATTTCTTATAACGAATGGGTATCTCTAGATCTTGTTGCTACACTTGAAACAATACACGAAAATATTTCTTTTTGATGAGACAAAAAATAACACACCTCTAAAACATTTAGTACATGCATTGCAAAAGAAAAAATTAATTTTTTTTTTTTTACTTGCAACTTCTAATCTAATTAAGATAAAAAACACAACCAAAAATCGATTAATAATCAATTTTATTACAGTCTTTTAAATTAACATTTAATATTTTCTCTCATATTTATCCAATTATGATTTTTTTATCATTTGATAATAATTGCTAGCTATTAATTTATTTTTCTTAAATCAATATGCATTTAATTAAAGAGATATTGTTTGATTTAATTTAATTTTATAAATAATTTAAAATTAAAATTGAAAAAAAATATATTCTTAATACACTAAGAAACGAATACAAAAAAAAAATAAAAAAAAATAAATAATTAAAATTACCTGTTTAAAACTACAGGTATAAATTATTACTATAGCTAATTTGGAAGGAAAAAAATAATTTGCTTGTGTAGTTAGATCTTGAGAACTCATTCGACTGCTATGTATTTATGTTGTAACATTGTTGTTGTTGTTAGACAAAAAATAACTTTGATCCATCGATCGGAGTTGTGGACACCAGCAAATGGTCGAATGGAACCCAGGTAGCCAACTCGACTAGTCAAGTGACAGCGCCTAAGCCGAGCTCCCAGTCAAACACACCCGGTCTATTAAACATGGCCAATGCGGGCACAAGCGCTCAGGACTGGAGCCCGAACATGTTCAGGGTATATGTGCACTCTAATTATTTGTTGTTGATTTAAATGTCATTTTAGCGCACTAAGCTAAAGACAAATGCTAATACATTTTTATCTTTTATTTAGGATGAAGAGGCCCGCAAGCTAAGTCGCATGAATAGCCACCCGTCTTGCAGCAACTTGCTGAACCAAAACCGCGCCAACAACAAAATGCCACTCAACTTTGCCAATCAAGCACCAGCACCCACCAATCCCCTCCTATGCAACAATCTTTCCCAGTCCCAACTACTCGACTCCTTTCAGCTAGCCGTTCAATCGAACCTAATCAGTCCCGATCTTCTCAACATCAGACTTCCATCGGAAGTCATAGCTTTACTCAACCAATTATTCCAAACGCTCAATTCGTACACAAACAACATGAATCGTATCAAGGCGCTTAACAAGCGTCAGACCCAATTAAATCCTCAGCAATTAAAAGTTGAGCTTGAAATGCTCAATCAGGATAATCAAACTCATAAGGAAAATTTGCTTATTTATCAAAAGAAAATAAACAACGCTCACATGCTGCTCAAACAGCAGCAACAGCAAATGTCAGGCGCTGGCAATCTCATGGCCGATGTGAACAGCATTTCGTTGGATTTGCTCAAAGAGAATCAAAATCAGACAAAATTAATGCAGCTTATCCAAGAGCAAAAAATGGCTCAATTTGTATCACAAAAGTCCAACAGACAGCAACCACAAATGAACAAAGTACAACAACAATTGTCACAAAATTCCCTATTCACAAATAGCAACGCATCGACACCAGTCGGTGCTGGCCAATGGCCCGGCTTCAACGCGTTCATGAACGAGCAACAGCCTCAAATAGACGATCGGATAACGCCGTTCGTGCCTGGCAAGCCGTGGGCCGGCCAAGGACAGTCGTCGATCGAAGACGATCCAAATTGTACGCCCGGATCGTTCAGCAAGCCATTGCTTACTGAAACAATAGACCCAGAGACCATACTGTCCAATTTGACACGCGGCAACAACTGGTCTAGCTCAGTTGACTTTCTCGGTGCAAATCAAAGTTCACTTTTGGGCATGTCCAACAACAACAACATCAATGGCAACAACAATGGCAATAGATTCGCACAACGAAACACTTGGGGCCAGAACAACTTCAATTCGCTCAATAACAGCATTGGATCGACGAGTGGCACCATTGGCGAGCAACTATGGGGCGTGCGAAACAACTCCAACCGCAATGCAATCAACGCCAATTCGCCATCCAACATTAGACCAAACCAATTCAACCAGCTAATCAATCAACAGCAACAACAGCAGCAGCAACAGTTCTATAGAAGCAATTCGTGGAACATCGGACCCGGCAGCACCGGCTCTGGCTTCAACAACCCATCTCAATTGAACATCAACAGCGGCCACTATTTGCTAATTAGAAATGTAACGCCACAAATGGACCAATCGACACTTAAAGCTCTATGTGCACAGTACGCCATCGGTCAGCTAACCTATTACAAGTACATACCCAACAAGTCATGTGTTATTGTTAGATACAACACCAAAGAAGAGACAAACATAGCTCATGCCAAATTGAACTCAACACTACTTTGCAACACAACCATCAATACTCAACTGCTGTCCGAGAACGACTTTAAATACGAGCTATTTTAAGATTATTGATTAATTAAAAATTATAGATAAGATTGTTGCCAAGGCCGCATATATAACAGAAGCCGATTAATTAGCTTATTCGATTGATTAAAAAGCCTTCTAGTCTCTCAACACACACATAGAACAAGTGAACAACAATGAGAATAAAGCAATTGTCAGCCCGAGCTAGCATTACTATTCCACTATTCCACTTTAACACAAAAACATTTATGTCCACATTCCTTGTTCAGTTTCTTAGCCAAACTAATTCTAAGCATGCATTTAAAGCTGAGTGCAATCACATTTAATTAATTAATCAATCAAGTCAATTATTCATCTCTATCAGTATTCTGAGCAGTGTTTATCTGAAGTGCTTTTTTTTCAAGTCGACCATTGCCTGGTGCTTTTCTAAGATCTCTCAATCAAAACAAAACAATAATACTTCGGTGTATAGTCGATTCCTGAACAAAGATAAGACAAACATTATGTCACCACAACTGAATAATATATCAGTATTTTTACGGATTCCATTGTATACGGCTTTAGACGACAAACTTGCCTACTTTATAGCTCTGCGCTTATTTTTTAATCAAATCAGTGAAAACAATTTTATAAGCTTTCTTTATTTCTATATGAATAATATACATTAATTTTACTTTGTTCTTCTACTTAACTCTATTATTTCCTCTTAATTTTATATTTTTTTGTTCATTTTTTTAAGACAAAACTGTTTTATTTGTGAAATTGAAAAATTATTTTAACTTGTTCGGGGTTTAGTAGAAAGCGCAAATAATAATTTTTCACTTAATATTCAATTATTTTAAACTTTAAAATCATTTTCATATGCTAAAATGATGCATCTTTAATTATCTCGCTAGAGACAAGACTAAAAACCACTCCCGATGGATGTAACATTGTTTTTCATTACTTTATTAAAATTATTGAGTTTTTTTTTTAATTATTTAGCAAATGGCTTGTTAATTAATTGATAAACAAGTAAAAAAAAATTGAAAAAAAAAGAAAAGAAATGCCAATTTTATTATTCGGTTTTTATTGTTTTTAGAATTATTTTATATTATATTAATAATCAGTCTAATTATTAAATTTTGAATTGGAATTTTTTTTTTTGGAAATTATTTCACAATGATTAATTTTTTGAAATATAAAAAATGATAGTTTTTTTTTTACAAATATATTAAATTTCACTCTTAATATCATTTCTTATTTTTATTTAATCTAACTATTTTTTTTTTGAATTTTATTCTTAATATTTTGATTTTTAATTAATTTTAATCTATTTTTTTTATTATGTAAATTGATTAATAATAACTGGCTTTATAATTAGTAAATAAAATAAATCCTCAAAAATTTTTTTCTTTTCTTGAATTAGATTACTCTGTGTCCAGTTCCATTTTTCGATTGGCAGTAAAGTATTAAAGACTACATTCTATTTAGATAGATGTTGTTTTATTTTTAGAAATAAGATTATTTTTTAGATAAATTTTAAGTAAACATGAAATTTTCGAATAAAAAATTTTATTTCTTTTGATTAAATCACTTAAATGAAAATAGTCTTTATAAGTAAATTTTACTATTCGACAACTTCAGGGAAAATTCCAACTATTTGAGCCAATGTTCTTTTGTTAGTTTTAGCTGAATTTGATATCTCAAAAATGTCTTGCATATCGTAGGACTTAAGGGTGGTAATTACTTCTTCTGTGTCAAGTTTTTGAAATCTTGGAAAGTTCGTCCAGGTATGGTTATTTCATTGGTAAATCCGTTAAATATTGTCAAGTGATTTTATTAGATTTTTTAAATAAAAACCCATAACTTTCCCTTTGGCCAATCGATTTCTGCATTGTCATGAACAATTTTCGAGTTTTTCACTCGACAAATTTGATTATACTCAGAAACTTTGTGCAGTTTTGCCATTTCGTTCTTTAGATCTGTTTTGATTTCATCAATTTTTTCATCCATCTCTTTAAATTTGTCGTCAAATTTTCCATCCAGCTTTTTGAAATAGTTATCCAAAGTGGATTCAAAATCAGATTTGGTCAAATTGTTGTCCATAACATTTTGTAACCTTTGCTCAAATGAGTTAAATCGTTCAAAATCAATTGCACTGGCATTAATGCTGTCCAATTTTTCAAAAATTGGTGAATCCCAAATTGACTGGTCTAGCTTGATTAAATCGTCACTAACATCCATTGACGTTTGTTTAAGCATTCTAAGATGATCTAAATAAAAATTTTCTAAAACTACTGGGCTTAATTTAAAAAAATCTTCAAAGAAATGAAATGTCTGTAAAAATTGACTAGATATTTAGAGACTAAACAATCATACTAATCCTGTGTCAAAATTAACTCGTAGAGCTTTTGAAGTGAAAAAAATTATTTCAAAAAACATTTGTACATGAAACAATTTAAATTGGCTAAAAGAATTTATCATAAAATCAAAATTTAAAAATAAGAAAAGCATGCGAACATAAAAAATTTTAACTTTGAAAAAGTGCAAAAAATGCGTTTTTTTCGAATTTTCAAAGTTAAATTTCTAACTCAATACTTAAAGTATCCAGACAA